>JAHREE010000206.1:1621296-1710184 GCA_033628505.1 Tringa tobata
TTAACAGCTGGGGGGGGACAGATCAGGGCGTCGTGTTGCTGGAGGAGCACGTGGAACAGGAGACACTCGTGTCCATCCGTGCTAACGGGCCTGACGAAGGGCAGGGCAGTCTGGCTAAATTACCTAAAAGTCCCCTTGATATTATGAGCTAAATCTGGTGTTACCTGCGTCTCCTTCCAAAACACTGAGCAGGTACTGCCCCATCTCGCAGGTACCTCACCCGCCCCAGGAATTACCTGGATACTCCTTAGAGGGGACTCAAACCCTGTGCCAAAGGCCAGCTATTGTTAATGAACTAACACCTCATTTGACCCACTGCACAGAAGGGATTTGAAATTTTCCAATGAAAGACCCTGCAGAAACGCAGATCATCCAAGCAAACAGGCTCAGCAAATGAGATGGCCGTGAAATGGAAGATTGCTGGCTGCGGAGTGATGCCATCACAGCAGCCTCGAGTTGGATATTAGGGGAAATTTTTACACCAAAAGGGTTATTAAGCATTGGAATGGGCTGCCCAGGGAAGCGGTTGAGGCACCATCCCTGGAGGTATTTAAAAGCCAGGTTGACATAATGCTTAGAGGCGTGGTTTAGTGATGGCTTTTATCAGAGTTAGGTTGATGGTTGGACTCAATAGTCTTAAATGTCCCTTCCAACCCAGACAATTCTATGAATATCTGTGATTTCTTTTCCCTTTTCCTCTGAATCCCTTTGGCTGGGATCTGTTTCCCCATGCAATTGCTACCCTAATTGTTGAAGAGACTTCAGGAAATGGCAAAGCCAGATCCTGAGCCTGCGCTCGTGTCTGATGCCATCAAGGGAAGCGTGATTATTACCACTAACACAAGACATGTGTTCAACAGGCGCTTCACCCGACTGTTCGGGACACGTGTCCTGGCAGAACAATTCCCTGCCAGCCTCTGTAATACTATCCTCAGCTGCAGAGCTGCAAAATCCTCTCCAGTACGACAACTGCCATTACCTCAGGCTCACCAACTCCCCTGCGGGTCCCGAGGGTCCTGAGGACCCTTGGGTCATTGCTTGTTCCCATTTACGTTACGTAGTTGAATTACACAGCGAAAGGAGGGTAAGTTATCTTGTCAGAACGGCTGCGGAGCCACGGGAAGGACGGGAGTTTGTTGAAGGCTGAGCTCAGGCTGCTGAGCATTCCTAACCCGCCAACTTTCCCTGGGGTTGGCTTTTCCCTGTCCCTCTTATCGCAACATTTGCAAGTAAAACTACATCAGCGCAGAGATGTAGGACATCTGTGGGCACACCTGTGGCCTGGGAACTTTTATCTCTACTGGTACATTTCAGCAGATGTTTTATGCTTGGTTTTCAACAGCTCTTGCCCTGAATTTGTTATTGCCCCAAGTAAGTTCATTTTTAACAGCTGCCTGACAGGACAGGCTTTTCTTCTTTACTGGCTTTATTGCGTCTAACAGAAATACTCAGGCAAGCTCATCCTGAAGGGAGTATAAGAGGGAAAGAGCCAGGTAGAAATGGAAAAGCTCAGTATGTATCAAGCTTTAAGATATATTTACAGACAGTTGAATTTACACTAATAGCAGAGGTTAATTCTTATCCTACTAGCACTGCAGTGTGTCCTGTGTCTGTGCATGTGGGGAAATAACTCATAGACAAGGTGCCATTAGAGACGATGTTCAGCATCATTGCTTGGTTTGCCAGCACTGTGTGTATGGGTACACTCGGGCTGTCTCTGTAAGTCTAACTGGTCACCCAAAAGCAACCACCACCAGCAGAACCCAGTAAGGCAGAAATATGAATGCTGAAAATATAAATCAGCTGTAATGATGGATCATGTTTTAGCATAAGGTAAAGTTTTCAGGAAATCTCTGGGTCCAGTTTCATTCCCATCCCCCAGTCCCTATTTACAAAATACGTAAAGATATAAATATATATATTCCTTTTCTGTGTCTGCGTCTTTCCATGTGATTTCATTTGCTGCATCTCCTCACACTGAAAACTAATGCCTGTCTTTTGTGGTGTTCTCCTGAAGAGAGCATGCACGGATGATCTCAAGCAGAAAGAAGATGATGACGAATTGTTTGAATGATCCCCAGGGCTATGAGAAAGACGATTGGAGCAGGGGCTGTGTAACCTCTGCTCTGATTGGGTTTGCTCTGTTTACAATGTGATCCTCAAAATACGCTCTCATGCTGTAATGTCTCCCCAAGCCATAATATCATTCTAATAATTTAATTTATAGCCCTGTTTGTTTTCATTTATGGTTTAACAGACCAGCTGGCAATTAGGCCCTAATTATGCCGTTATGCAAAGTAGCTCCATTTATTTTTATAACATCGGCTGCAGCATAAGCTGTATTTGTTTTTAATTGTGAAATCAACCATGGCAACATACCATAATGATCCATGTGTCACAGCTGGGAATGCTGCTCAGCTTGGCCGAGTAAGGTGCAAAAGAGCCGGAGAGTTACAGGACTGGGGTTCGCCGTTCACATCCAGGCAGGGGAGTCTACTGGTAGACTTGGTATTTGCCCTGGATCTTGCAATTGCTACTTGTCCTCCTTTTCCCTATATAATTTCTCACCAGAAGAAACCAAACCCTGACATTCCATGATAACACAAGGCTCTTCCCTCTCCTTTCTGGCAAGAGCTTGCTGGACTCAGGGGTGTGCCGTCAGCAGCTTGTTGAAGTAAACATTTGGGCATAAGGAAACCTTCAAAAGGGTTGGAGACCAGCAGACACATCCTGCAAGTCACCTCTCTGGCTTCCAGGCCACCAGGTATTCGATCCTGAACTACCGTACTACCGGAGGAAATCAATGCAGCCATATAGACACCTGTAGTAAGTGGGTGCTGGTCCTCATCCAGAAGGCTTTGCAGAGCACAGGAAAAGCCAATTGTTCCTTCAGTAAGAGAAGGATGCACAAGAGAGCTCAGAAGATCGCTCTTCTTCCTTCATCCTCCATCACTTACATCTCCTCTTCCCATTCCACTTTTCCAGTTGCCTTCAGTCCTAATTTCTCTCCTCTATTAGCTTTCATTTTGCTCTGGTTTTTGCTGCATTCATATGATTCAAAGGTTTTTTGCCCTTGTTTCCAGAAACCACGTTTGAGAATTCCCTCAGGCCTCCAGCTGTAGGTGGTTGTTGTCTTCCCAGCTCTCCACTTGCCAAAAGCTCAACACACACTCACATGCATGCAAGAAGACAGCTTAGGCTTTGGGATCACAAATGTTTCCGAGATAGGGTGTGACTTGCATATGGCTCCAAATGTTTAAATCTGTATTGGCCAGAAGACATTGGGTCTGCAAAATAAAAATCATAATAAATCACAAAACTAAGGGGGTTGCAAATCGCAGGAGAAACGACGAATGCCTTGCTTTTACATAGCTGTCTTCACCCATTGGACTTTTTCACAGAACGACTTGTCTTATCTTACTAGACAGGGACCAAACGGACATGAGTTCAGCTTTTGGCATGGCCACAGACCCCTTGAATGATCTCAGACAAGTTATTGAATTTGCTGCTCTTGAATCTGCTCCTATGAAGTAGGGATATGGCCTCTCCTTCCCCTTTCCCGTCCCATCTGCTTGAATTATCCTTCCTTTGCGAAAAGGCGGTGTCTTGCAAGTGTCTGCACATCTGGTGCCTCTGAGCACTGTCTGGTTTTAGAGGGAAGTTGGTGCCTGTGGTTACCTGGGATTTTAGGCAATGGGGCGTCTCCCCTGCTCCAAAGGAGGTAGTAATTAAATCAGGTCATCTAATGAACTGACTCAAAATGCAGTGACTGCTGAGGCCTCGGTTGTCTCTTCCTGAGGCCCATATTCTGAACAACAATACCAGGATAAATTACTCCAGGATTGTTATTTTTATCTAATGCATTGGGAAACTGATACACAGAGGTTGACTTGTTCCTTCCAACCGAGCACATCGGTTGCACAGTTCAGGACAGACACTTGGTGTCCTGCCTCCTCCTCACCGCTCTATCTGCTGAACCCAAAATGAAAGGGGAAGAAAAAGGACCTTCCAACCCGAGAGTGCAGAAGCAAATGAAAATAACTATTTTATGGAAAAATTAATAAATATTTTTTTCAGAACTTATTCTTAAAACAAAACCAAAAAGAAATCACACCCTTTCAAGTTCAGCTTTAATGCTGGTTGCATCTTCTAGTGCCTTATTTTTGTTAGTTTGCTCAGAACCAGCCTGTCAATCCCTAATGGAAATAACTGGAGACGTGTGTGAATTAACACACACGCACACAAAAATGCAGACAGCAAGAAGAAGTCATTCCACAGTCTAGCCTTGTTAAAGAATACAGTTAGTTTCCAGCAGCAAACCTTCCCCCCTCAGTCTCTCTAGCCAGAGGAATTTCTTTCACCTCCTCAGAAGCTGCTTATTAAAGTTAGGCTGGTGCTGGTTCCCAGGTAATAGAACAGCAGCAAAGCTTAACTAATCTATATTTTTACTGCAGTAATTAAACTGTGCACTTGCTAATAAAAAGGTAACACTTTAAATTAAGGCCCCGTTTCTAAATGCTGTATTAATATTTATGAAATGATTACTGCATACAGCCACATTCTTTAAGGACTTATTAGAATGCGTGTTATAAAACTCAATTGTAATAAACCCTTAATGGTTATGCTCTGGTGAGCTACAATTTTTTCAACCCTACAAGTGGCGTCTTCTTAAAATGGGAGGAAAATGCTCTTCCCTCCCTTAAAGTTTTGTCTTTCGGTGACTGTTGATCCTGACCCAAGTACTTCTGCTCAACCCTCGATAAAATGAGGTGGGATTTCATTGCTGAGGTCTCTCTCATGCTCTCCAGCCACTTTGGAAAGGTCTGGAATCTCCTGTGAAATTGTAAGGATCATAGGACCTCCTAAATCACATCAGCCAACCCCCACACACATCTGGGTTACCACAGGGCTCCCAAAGAGCCATCAACATCTATATTTTGGCAACTGAATCCTGCCCTCAGCATCTAGACTAAGTTGGGTGACCAGGCTCCTTCCACAGCCAATAGAGATAGCACTGATGATAATTTATCCCCTCTCTCCAAAGCATTTTGTCATCTCTTTGGAAACTCCTTGTGATCTGGAACTTCACTGAGTTTGTAGCTTCAGGGAGCGCCCGAAGAGGGAACAGGGTGAGGTCACTCACAAAGATATTCAGATTCTCATCTCCATGGTTGCTTCAAGGGCCACTAGATACAGGAAAGGGAGATCAGTCTTCTGTGAGCAAGAGAAAGTACTTAAATAGATTGTGTTCTTCATAAAGGAATGTATCATAATGCCAAGGTGCTCTTCGTGCTCGTTTTTAGGCTTCTTTTTGGTAAACTAGACATTCAGTTCTTCAACTCTTTTACCCTGAGCTATTATTTTCAACGTGCAGCTTTTGCACTAGAATAAGTACTCTTTGAATGTTTCATCATATTCATTTTGCAAGGGGCTGTACGTAAGGTGATAATTTGCAGCAAAACTCTTCGTCTTTTATTGCTCTCTTTTTTTTCTTTTCTACAGTTGTGGTAGTTTGTGACGCAGTTTGTGATGCAGTTTGTGACGCAGTTTGTGATGCAGTTTGTGATGCAGTTTGTGATGCAGTTTGCCTGATCATGGTATTTCTACCTCCTGCCTTTGCTTTTACATTGGTGTCCTGGAGGAGCACACTTGAGGTCCCAAACTTGCAAAGTTTATAAAATATTTTGCATTATGAAGATGTCAGTGTAAGCCAGAGGGACTTCTCATGCATAAAAATATTCCCATGCAGAAGTGTTTGACAGTTTGAAGCATAAGTCATTAACCTCTTTTAATTAAAGCTTGCAAAAAAGTTCTAGTGCAGCTCGCGGAAAGCATAAAAACAGGGATAAACTCAGTGAGAGTGAAGCTATTTCTGTGAAGTAGCCCCTCGAAACAAAGGCAGGCTCCACCCCAAACCTACAACATCTTCAAGGGCCAAAATGCAAAGAGTTTGTGCTCAAACTGACCTAAGCTAAAGCTTAGACTTTACGGTCTAGTAACATAGCAACGTTTGTTATGTATAATAACAGCATCCAAAATGACACAATAAAAAAAGAATTATCTGTGATTAGAACTAAACTATTGAAATGTCTCCAGCTGGAGCCAAAATTTGGAAAGGGACAAGGGAGGGGGAAAGAGGAGTTTATTATTTCAGTAGCTGCAGTGAAAATCCCCTCTGGGTGCTCTGCAAACCACCCTCTGCTCTTTGAAACCATCCCCCTCATTGACATGGTAATGGTCTTTGTTGAATTCAAAGACGATTACATCAGAAATGTGTGGCCTCTTGTGGGTTTTCCAAGGCTTATAAAGCACACAAATTATATGAAAATATTGGGTTGAAAAATTAGTAAGCCATAGGAGTTTGTGTTGTTTTAGCCACGCTTTACTGCAGGGAAGGAAAACTGTGGCTCCTCCAGACCTTTGCCCAGCCTTTCAAAGCTACTTTCTTTATTATTTTTCTTTTCTGGTGGGCTCACTTCGGATACACAGCCTGTATTTTTAAGGGACTTTCATACTGGAGCATACTTTTCAACATGCGATGTATAAAGACCAGAGACCGATTCTCCTCTGAATTGCTCCGGTTCAGCCTTATGTTACTGCACTGTAACCAAGGAGAAAGTTCTGTCCCACAACGTTTTGTCAAATGAACTCCCCAAAGAGATCACTCTCTTTATGGATTCTTGCGTCCACATGACAACTGTGCCTGTGAAATGGGAAATTGTGGTTGGAAATTATTTTTTAAAATATCTTTAAGAAATACTAGTGAGCTCATGGCTCTCATCTTCCTGTAACTCATAGTGAAGGGGAAAAAGCTCATTCTGCCACATTGTTGTCAGATGGATCTGCTCAGAATGCAGCTGACTCTACCATGTCCTGAGCAGCATTTTCTTTTAATTGTCATCTGGGCCAAATTTAAAGCTCCCCCAAAAGGAGTAAACAGAAGGTACAGGGGGGAGTTTCCCATAACCAGTTATAAAATATTTGAAGATCGTACAATGGCAGAGTTATTGTAACTGCTGGAAAATGGCTTTTCCACTCGTCAGTTCTCCTTCCACTGGGCTTTCTCCAGTACAAGGTTCCCTTTCTAAGAACTCAGCCTGATTGAACATTCATTGCTAATTGTATAATTCTCCAAAATACCAGAATGCTGCTCTGAAGGTCAGCTTCCAGGAAGGGTTGATACAACAGTGTTTGTCCAGATTATTGATGTAGTTTATCAGGAGTTAAGGAATGAGCTACAGCATGAGTTCTCCTGCCATCAAAGAGGTTACCAGGAAATCAGGCAAATTGTCCACATCACAGAAGCTAATAAATGAGGCTTGTGAAAAGGAAGGGCTGTGAGTAAAATGTGTCTGATCTTGTCTTTTTTGGAGTTTTGGGAGAGTTCAAATTCTTGTGTGTACTGGTTCCAGTGTGAAAGACCACAATTGTCCTCTTGGAGCAGGGAAGCTTTTTGATGTCTCCAGCAAGACATTGAGATCATGAAGGATGTGTGAGAGGGGCAGGAGGTAGGAGAGAAAACACCTTCCCCTTCTGTCTAAGAGCATAAAGATCATAGACGTGATACACAGAAATAATACTGGCATTCGGGAGGTGTGAAGAGAGCAACCCAGAATGCTCATCAAAATGAAAAATAGGATGGCCTAGAGATCATATCGTTAAGACCTGGAGGGCCAATTCCTTTCTCTGCTATAGCTTCCCACCACCCAGTCAAGGAAGAGCGTTGGCTCCCAGCTGGATCCCCTCACAGACCTGGCCATAGTCCTGGGAGCAGCCAAGCTGATGGGAGGCAGCTAGAGTTTGCAGCTGTAGGCAGAGGCAGGGCAGGATCTTCCCTTTCAGCAGCAGGAGACTTAGCTCAGCTTAGGCCCAACCATGAAATCAGATCCTGTGACTGAACAGATGCACTTGTGGTAAGGACATTTTCCCAAAAGGCACAAATAACATTTCTGAAGTACACAAGGTGACTTAGAAGCTCAAGTCCCATCGTCTTTCAGAGTAGCTGGAGTCACCAAAAACCAAAATCGCTTGGACCTTTGTACTTGAGGGGGACAGACAAGCTCCAGTGAGTTCAGCTAGACCTGTGGACACAGGGGCTGGCTGCAGCTGAAGGAGTATTTGCCTTCTCACTTCCCAGTGTGGCTTGTTCAGGAGGACACTGATGGTCTCTTGCAAGCCTTGCTTTTGATTTTCATTCTGTTTTGGGGAGAGAGAGGGAGGCTGGACAGTACAGGACCACTGCAAAGTCCTCTCAGGCTCCACTTTCACTGCAGAAAGGGCTCCATGGCCAGATCAGCTCAGCATATCCCAGCCACGATCGGGAAACAGATCCAGGGTTAGGAAGAAATACCACCAAAACCAAACAGACATGAAGATGCTCAGGGTTTTTAGACAGCTCTGAGGTCCCTGCCCCGGGCAGTCCCATCCCACAGGCAGCAGACACGGTGCAGGGGACCAGCCTCACCCCCGAGCACTTTGCATCCCTGAAACCACGGCCTCCGTCTCCCGGTGCTGCTCAGCTGCCAGGCTGCTGTTGAGGGAAGCAGCAGTGCCAGGAATTAGCTATTCATATAGGGTTTATGTATAAACACTGCATGTTCAGCAGAGGACCCGCTACCACAGACCTAATGGGACCTTTAGCTCTGCCTGTGTGGAAGGGGCAGATAAATTTAGAAGTGAGATAGTCTGTTTTGACTACCAATTAGGTGGGTCTGAAGACAGGAGGAGACGTAGGGGAGATGATTTTTCCCTCAGTGGCTGCTTGGCACCGCTACGCTGGCCTACGCACACATGATTAATTGCCCCATCATTCAAGTAGCTCTTTTTATTCTGGCCACTCACAATATTATTATTATGAGCTACTGTTTTTCCAAAGCCAATTATTGTAGGATTAAAACACAGCATCTGCCCTTGTATGTGTGTAGATGCATAAATAAGGAACCAGTAATCAAATAAAAGAAATACATTTAATTTTTTTCTTTCCTCTTTTTTTTTCCTCTCTCTCCTTCCAGCCTTTCACATTCATATATAAAAGCCCTTGAAGGAAAAGGCTTGGGTTTGAAAAAGCAACGGGAGAAGAGTTTGTAAGGGGAAAAATCAGTGGGACCCCGTAGAACAAACATGTGTAAAGGCTTTGTTTCAAAGTGGACGAATGCAAAAGTCTGTTGGGGATAATTTTTAGGCTTTGCCTATTTTTAAAGGGTTGAGGAGCAGGAGTAAAGTGAGAAAACAATTCTCCGTAGGAAGCTGTAGCAGACTAAATGGAGCTTGTTGTTATTGGCAGAGGCATTGATGCTGAGGGCAGCAGCATCGTTACTGAAGCTGGAGGCAGTGGAGGTTTAAATAAATAAGGAGCGATCCATGAACCAAGATAAAATGTGATCTAGCTGTGCAGGGTCCTCCCGCTCTCTGAAGCCAGGAGGTTTGGCCGGGTGTGAGTAAAGGGAGATGAATGAGGGTTATCAGATAGAAGACTCGGGGAAAAAGTAGAGAATTATTTATCCCGGTTGGGGCATTATGAATTAGTCACAGTCTTCATGAGGAATAAGGATTTCATCTGTTCATCTCTCTCGCGCGGAGGCACATACACTCATTGTCCCCAGAGTCAGAACTAGAGAATCACAAAATCAAGAAGCTCTTGGGCTCTGCTCGGTGCCTGAACCTGGAGCTCCCCTTGTTGAGGGAGGTCTTTCCATTTGGTTTCCGTGACTTAGGCTCAGGGAGAAAACCCAAAGCTTCCCCCTCACTTTTTCTCTGGCTTTACGTAGTAGCAAACTCACATAAAATTGATGGGGATTATTGCTGGCTAAGGCCAGCATTAACACAGGATTTGGCCCCATATCGTGCATGCAGCTAAGTAATATTAGTAACAATAAAAAGCCCCGTGAAATACTTGCAAAACCAGTAGCCTGCAAGACTGAGCTCGAAGACAAGTCTTGCCTGGAAATCTGTCCAGGAAGGATTTGAAAGAACATATTCCCTAATTCTAACCCTCACCCAAGCAGCGGTTGGAGATGTCAAAGTTGGGTCATAAGAGCTCATGCAGCCAGATCACACCCAAACCTTGCAAAAATACATTTTCCCAGAGCGTTGCTTGCTTTGCTGTCCTCCCACTCAGGAAAACTCATGGGGAGGCTGCTATGGACAGAATTCCCACCAAAGCAAGAAAGCCAGGGCAGGAACAACCTACAAGAAAGGACTTTATGGATCTTTTCCATCACTTACTGTTCTGCCTCACCTTCTCTTAGCAGCATTGTCTCACCTTTTCTAGCCCGGCTAAGAATCAGGACATCTCGATGTTATTCTGATTGTGGTACTCAGGCACAGATGGACCTTGAGTGATGCTCTTGGAGGGGCCCCTGTGAGAGGAGAGCCCAGCAGGGCTGAGCAGCCCTGCCCCACGGCCTCACCATGCTGGGGTGAGAACGCTGCAACGCTTCCATCGAAATATGTCCAGGCAAAAGGGTAGAAAATTTCCCTCTGATCACAATTTTTTCCATTCTTAAGGAAAATTCTGGCTCTTGCTTAAGTGTCTGGTTTGGAGAGGTGGAGGTTAATCAGAAAAGAACATGTTTTGATACATCAACTGAAAATTTGATTTTTAGGAGGTATTTACGTCCATCTTGAGATTTAGAAATTAAAAAAGATGCCTCTACATTTTCAGGTTGGGAAACATTCCCTAAATTCCTTTTTTCCTGGAGTAAAGTTGGGGAAAAAAACAGAAAGAATTAAGAAAAATAATTCTTCTTATCCTGGTTTCCTCCTCCAGTCTTTAACTCTAAAAATACATTTTGAAATAGTAAAAAGCAGAGATAAAATAGCAAAGAATGACCATCCCATCTCCTTTTATTTTCCCCATTTTGGTGGAGTTGTTTTGTTTTGGTTTAAGTTTTCCAGCAATATTTCAAGTGGAAACCAAAACGAAAATTTTCCAGAGTTCTGTAGGAAAGCGAAAGCACCTTCTCAGCTCTTTCTGGAGGGTACTTTTTCTCATGGTTCTCTTTCCCAAGACTCCCTTTGCTGCTCTACTGACAGCTTGTGAGGGTTGGACATCCCAAGGCTGGAGCAGAAACCAGGGACTCACATCCCTTCTCCAGAGCCCCTTGTCCATCCCACCTCTCGTATCCGCGCCACACGTTTAATGAACAGCAAAACTGCCTCCCCTTGTGACTGCAGGGCTTCCAAGCTGCCAGTGAACCCTTCAATACCCTTATTCAGTGCTCAGCGTAGGGGTTATAACAGCGCCTAAGTTAAATAAACCAGTTACAGGTGAGATGCATCCCAAAAAGCTCCTTTCCCTCCCAGATCAGCCAAGAACCAGGCGCAGTTCTGCGACTGAAGGCCAAGAGGAACAGATCCATTTTTGGGTGCCAAAATAAGTCAACAATGTTCAGTGTCCTGAGCGCTCTGGAGCAGCAGAGGGACAGAGAGCTTTTCTCCTTCCCAAGGTTTTATGCCCAAATAGGTGCTGTGACTGTTAAAATCAGAGCTTTTTGCACCATAACAAGGGCAAAACCCACTACCAGGCACCTGATTCCTGTAGCCAGAATCAGCAGAAGCCCGGGGCTGTTTGAATACACAGGATCAAAGAATCAAGAGCCTGTTTGTAATTTCTCTATGTAAATAAGAGCAGCATTTGTGCACTGGGAGGCTGTATAAAGAAGCCTTGGTTTAGCAGTAAAGGAGAACTATTTTTACAGAAGCCAGTGAGAGAGGCTGGAGCCACTGATTTAGGATGATTACAATGAACAAAAAAAGTCAAGCCTGGAACTGTTTATTTTAATTTAGGGCTTTTGGGGGCATGGCGAGCTGGTGGGGTGGGAAGATATTATTTTTATGGATTTAAGCAGATGGACGGGATTTGTGGGCACCGCTAATTGAATGGAGAAAACTGAGAAAGCTGTCTGCTTTGCCTTGAAGCTCTCCATTTCTTTTCTCTTTGTGTTTGGGAGTTAGAAGAAAAGCGATTCTATAATTTCACATAGCCTACGTAGGGCTAACAGACCTTGAGAGATGCATACAAATAAAAAGGAAAAAAAGGTGCTTCAGTTTTGGAGGGGGGGCTTTAGTCTGTCCTGGATTCAGCTGCCCATCAGCTCTGCATCTGTGTTCCCTGCCGTGTGGTAAGGGCTGGCAATGGCCTGGTGGGACCAGGACATCCAGAATGATGCTCAGCCTGGAGTACTCTGTGAAAATTGTGTCCTGGGAGGGGAGGAGAACCGTTTAGTAATTCCCAGGACTTGGCCTTTCCCTTTGAAACTCTTTCTAAATGCCAGATGATGGATCCTGTAGTCCTGAATCCTCTAACACAAGATGCTTTATTTCTCCCCATTGCACCGAGAGACAACTAAGTATTATGTATATGGTCCAAGATGTAGAAAAATGCAGCAGCAGCAAAGTCACCAAAATCATACACCCAAGCTGCACACTCTAGCAAGATGTTAAATTTACTGAAATATGGCCACTCCAGGTACCAGGCATACTTTTTCTTGCATGATTTTCACCACTGGCTGCCACACACACCAGAAAACATAAACCAGGACAAAATGGAAAAAAAAAAAAAAACAAACCAACAAAAAAACCCACAAAACCTGCACATGGGTGAGCAGAAGAATTTTAGAGGTGTTTCTTTCCTTGGTGGTTTGTTTTGTTTGTGGCAGAGGGAATTCCAAACAAAGCGGGTGATGAAGAACAGCCCCGGAGCTGCGACTTCTTGAGTCTGCTCAATGATGTCACTGCAAAAGGCACCGGGGTGTAAATATCCCCCTCTGCACCCCACGCTCCCCGTCAGGGCAAACGTGTCAGGCTCACGTAGGAGGCAGGACTGAACAGCACATTAGTTATGGTCCAAAAACATGATCTACAAATATTTTCTATATCATAATTATACAAAATGAGTGGAAATTTCTCCCCCCTTCCCCGAGTCCCAAAAACATAGCCCATTATGAACACAGAACCGCGCTGCCAAGTCTACAGGAACATAAATATCATTTAAGTCTTTTTGTGCTGTGTAGTAGCTGGAAAGTGGAAAAATGATTGAGGGACAAGTGGTTTTTAAAATCCCCCCGAGGCTTGTAACTTACCTGTTTATTTCAAGAAGAGCTGCAACTGCCAAAAGGAAAGGAGTTACTTGAGTTGCTATCATGTTATGTTTCCAGAGATTATTTCAAAATAAACACAGATTGAATCTCTGCTTTTCGCTTTGACTCAACGTTAATACACGGGGTGACTCCATGACTAAGGGCACGGGGAGCTCCAGCACAGGCTCTCGTCTGAGTTCAGACGTGGGCATGAGGAAGCTGTGGGTCACAGGCACATCCCAACCACAGCCTGCAGCAAAATGGAGCCTTCAAAGCCGGGAACAGCCGAGGAGTTTCCCTTTGGCCTCAGGAGATGCTCCAAAATGAGACTATTTGGTGCTGAGAGAAAGGCTGTTCCTGGGAACTCAGTGGGTAACAACCACAGCGTGAGTCAAGCTGTAGAAGACAGGACCAGGCAGATAACCCCATGTGCCAACACGACTTCAGCTCTGAGGTGTAAATTAAAAGGATCATCTTTTTGCTACCTAAAACACCTCCACTGAAAGTGAAATTCTCAGGTCATTCACAATCGACTTTGAAAAACGAAAGGGAAAACTTGCAAAGTCATCAGGGTAGATAATAGCTTGCCTCACACTGACAAAAGAGTGACATTGGAAAGTGCATTGTAAATACTCTTTGGGCAAGAAAGAGGAGAGAAATAGCTTAATCTTCATGTTTCGTGTTAATCTTCACTAGGAGTGTGAATTCAGTGTTCTGTGGTGAGAAGTTTACACCAGGTTGGAAGAGGACAGGGCTAACAGTTATTTAACAGCCAATTCCTGTTCCTTTATCGGTGCAAGTGATCCCGATGGAGTTGTGCAACACCACACAGGGGTATCCGTCAGAAATCATGGTTAATGCCACAGAAGGTGACAGACTGGGCACAGCAGGAAGGATGTCTGAGACCTGTGACCAGATCTGGCATCAAGCCAACTGTTAATGCTCTACTTCAAAGGATAGATATGGATTTACAATTGATCTAAGCAACCTGTACCCATTCTGTAACTCTCAGAGGACTCCCTGTGTGCTGACACTGCTGCTTCTTTCTGTTTGCATTTCGATGCCACTCATTGCTGGATTATCAAGCTATTTTTCCTTGGTGTTGCCCAACATACGAGGGGCAGACACATAACAGGGTAGTGACCCTCCTGAGCACATTGCCATAGTCTGGGACAGCCATGGAAAGGCTGAACCCACCAATAAAACATGTAACTCACCTGTGATAAGGATTTTCATCCTTATCATGCAGCGAGGCAGACAGAAAAGAATGAGGAAAAAAAAAAAGTCTGATTGCACAGAAGATAGTGAATTATTGTAATAACGCTTAATCGCAAATCACAGATGGCCAAGGAATTGCAAAATCGAATACCACGTGTCTGCTGCGAGGAGAAAAGGATCAGCAGTGCTAGAAATAGCCTTAGGGAATGGCTCCCTGAAAACTCCCTTTGCCCAAAAAATCCTGAGCTCTCCTTGTTTATGGCAGATGTTCTGTGCCCCATGTGCAACGGCTTCTCCCCACACCGCTCTCCTGCCCCGCTCCCCACTTCTGCCACGCCAGTTTGAGGACACATCTCTGAGTGGGAAGGCAGAGGAGGAGGAATTATCCATTGGTTGTGGCTATGACAAAAACACGACGGAGAGATGCGGTCTCTTTGAAGCCAAGGCAAAACAACTGCACTGGAATCCGTCTGTACACACTGGAGCTGCTATAAAGGTATCAAAATCCTGAGAGTTTGGGGTATTTCCCACCGACAGAACGCAACCGTTCTGCCACAGCCTGGCTGGACCGTGAGCAGCACCGTCCACGCAGACCTTACTCTCACCAGGTTAGTGGCTGCCCTCAGAAAGCTGATGATAATCTAAGTAGAAGTGCCTAAATCTCTCTGGTTTAAAGTTCATCCTCTCTACAGCACAGGCAAAACGGTTCCCTTCTTTACAGAGTTAACATGTGGAGAAATGTTTTTAAAGTTGCAAGGTTTTGTTTCAACTTTTTTTTCATAAAAAAAAAATACATATTTTAGACCAGACTTGTTTGCAGCCACTTTATGACTGGTATCCATCATGGAATACATTTCTGTGAGTATTTGAGCAAATATAAAATGACATTTTTCAAATATAGTCCAGGTGCCAGGCACGAATTACGAAATGTAGGTAATATGGATAATGATGACTGACACTGTAATTGCAGAAGATCCCTAGTTGTGAAAGAGATATTTGAGTTTTAACAAAGAAAAAATCATAGCACGAAAACAAAACAGAAAAACATTAAAATTAGTCACCACCTTCTTCCTGAATTTACAGAATAAGGTTCCAGGTGCCACAATGTTAAGAAAGTAAGGACCTAACTGTATGTTTGAAGTGTAATCAAGTTTTCTTCCAGCCACACTAATTCTATTGCCCTTATAAACCATCACCTGCAAATCCCCAGCGCGTCCAAGTAACTTTCATCTGGCATCAACGGAAGCTGTAAAACAAGTTCCTGCACAATTTGCACAGCCCAGGTGTCTGCAATTTCCATTTACTGATCCACTCCAAACCCCCAGCCAGTTTCAACTGACTTGCTTCATACCTGCAGAGATGGCGGTAGTGATATTCCCTTTAATAATCTCGACATCTTTCTGCCAATTGAGTTAAAGACTCACCAGATTCTCATCTAATGAACAAAACTAATGAATGATAAAAGATCATTAAGAAAACAGAGGCACCAAGGAGGGGAATCCAGAGCCAGGTGAATCCCCTCCAGCTCAAGGGGATTGACATTTTTCGGTCCCAGCAACAAGCCCAGGTTGTCCCAGCCTTCGAAAGGAAAAGGTGGGGAAAAAAGATCAGAACAATGAACTGGGGGAGAGCCCCAAACACTCAACCTTCTTACTGCCAAAAGAGTGAGAAAGCTGGGGACAGTGACAGCCTCTCTCCCTGCTAAGGTTTCCTTCAACACATCTGTTGGTAGCAGCTCTCTGGGCTTTCCAGGACTATAGAAAGGGTTAAACAGGTAGCTGAGCCATGGATAATTGTCTGTCCAAACACTCTGCCATCCCAGGCATTTGCCTGCTGTGTCTGTACCCAGAGCTGGAGCTGGAGCGGGATGGAGCAGGCGATGCTCCTCACAGCCCTGGCCCAGGGACAGGAGAACCGGCCTGAGTCGGGGCTGTCCAGGAGCAACACCCCACTGCTGACCCCATCACAGGCCTGTTTCTGCACTAACCTCAATATCCCAGTTTTGTTGGGCAGCAGCTGTCAGAAAGCAAACTTTGCCATTTGCAGGTGACAATTCACATTGTGACTCTGAAAGCAGCCCATAGAATTCAGTAGTTTGGGGTAAACATTGAATGAACAAAAGTAGAAATCAATAATATTCTCATCCAGGACAGAGGCTTCTTCATGTCTTCATGTTGTAATCCTGTTCACCTCAGCAGGGATTGCCTTTTTTTTTGGGCCATAGAATCTGTTGCCGTGTGGAGGAAGCTGGGATGAGTAAGTTACACAGTTGTTTCCCTGCAGTTCTGTTTTAATTACCCCCAGCCTCATCAGCAGAAGTCGTGACAGAGTATTGGTGCTTTCACACAGGTTGTAGAAGTCCTTCCTGATTCTTAGCAGTTTTCTCCCAGTCCAACTGCTGGAGTCAACTGCAGACAGAAGGGTCCAAGCAGCCACTGAAAATAAAATTGGAGGTTTACAACGTATTTTCAAGTTAACCTTGAAAGGCTGAAGAAAAAGTATTATCCCATAGACAGATAAGTGAGGCACAGTATGAAAAGAACTAGAAGATTCTCATTATTTAGCTCGGATCTCATGACACTTGTAGCTGATTTGCTCTCCTCAGTGCCTGAGGTTATCGGTATCGCTGAAAATTCCTCTAAAGATTACTCTGTTGGGTTCAGTCTGGCTCCTTTTGGGGCTCCCAGAATCATCATTTTTGTTTATCAGCAATGCCCAGCAGTCTGTGCCAACAATCTCTGCAAAGGCCATTTCTAAACGGGTTGCAGAAACTTACCTGATCCTCCAGCTTCTGGTAAAACCTACTTGCACGTGCTCTGGGGAAAGCTTGGGCTGTCAATTAACTTTGGTCCAAATGCTCACAACCAAAGGGTTGGAAGCTCCACATCTCTCTAACTCATATGTAGCCAAATAGCAGATGTTGATGGCAGTCAGCCTGGTGCAGTGGTTTGATAGGTGCCATAGCCTGGTGAGCTCCATCCCTCTCACCTGCACCCAAAAGACACTGAAAGTCTGAAGACTCTTATTTTTTCATGGGTAAAAATTAAATTTCGGCCTCCGGACTTTTCTACGAGCCCATCACTCTCTTGGGTTGTCCTGGATGTGCCACTGCCTTGGAGCTCGCATTCCTGCTCAGCGTGGCTCTGTGCTTTTCAAAGGCAGTGGAAATTTTGTTTTGGAAACACTGCCGAGAGTGCAAACAGGAAGCAGGAAGGGCTTTTTCAGAAATGCAAGAATCTGAAGGGAGTGCAGTTTCCATTTTTTTGGATCCAGCCCATGAATTAGTTTTGCAACAACAGCAAGATATGAGTGGTGAGGTCAAGAGAAAAGCAAACATGTAGCAGCCACAGAGAGTGACTTTCAAAATCGCCTGTTGGAACTCTGAGTCATTTAATGTGCTACATGCAGCCAGGATGCCTAGAAAAATAAAGAAAGATGCTGAACAGTCCCTGCAGTGCAGCTGTGTTATTGACAGATGGGATTAAGTGGTAGGAGTGCTCGAAGTGGGATATTTTTTTTATAAGCATATTGCCTTTGTTTATTGTAGTTTTGATTTTTACTTATTTCTGGTAAGGCATTTGGGGACCCCTTACCCTAAAGCGTACAAATGGATGTTTGTTATTGTTTCTGTTATTGCTGTTATTTGATTTTGGCGAGTTTCTGTGATTCAGCAGTGCCCTTCTGAGGTTGCAATGTGACGCTCTGCAGCCCAGCTTGGTGGATCAGCAGATTGCAGGGGCAAGAAGGAGCAAAAGAGAATTACTTTTGTTCCTTTGCGAGGCAGCAGGTTTGGGAAGAAGCAGTAGCATCAAGCCCTCATCCTGGTAGCGATGATGGTGTGGAGTCAAAGGGTGCACACACTTTGATGTGGTGTCTGTTCCCCAAGAAGTGCCGCTTTTCTCCTGCATCAGTAGCTCCAGATGCAGTCGGTTGTTGGAGACCGAGCAGAGTGGGTGAACATCACCCTGAGAGAGAATGATGCCGGGGTGTGTGGAAGTTGCCAGTGTGTTTGTGCATCTACCAGAACATTTGGTTTCTCTGGGAAAGCCTGACTCTGCAGAGCTCTCCACTGAAAAAAGTGACTAGCCCGTGTGTGCGTGTGTGCACGTGTGTGCTCGTGCACATACACTTTTATCCCTGCACTCTCTGATTTGATGTTCAGCAATGCAACTGGGGGACTTTAACAGACAAAAGAAATGTCTTTCTTCAGACTGGACTTGGAATTAAAGAAACATTGAGGGGGGAAAGTGATTAGGAGCAAAACAAGAAACTTCCCCGTCTCTTCCAATCTTATTTATCTTCTTACTCAACAACTGTGCCAAAACATTCCCTTGACCAGGTTTTTACAGCCAATAGATTAGAATTTTATCACACACAATTTAGTGAGATTGCTTAACTTTCAGAGGTGTAGGTGAGCCTTTGGCCTGCTCATTGGCTCAGGGGCATCTTGCCATTGCCCGCCGCCCGTCAGTCATCGCCAGCCACCAGTATTTGCCTTTCAGGGATGCCGGAAGAATGGCAGAGATTACCGGAGGCACTCCTTGGTTTTTCAGAGTCAGTCAAATCCTTTCCCTTTCTGCCAGTCCTTTGTGATTGGCAAATTACAGCGTGAGCTTATCAAACATTGATAAACAATAGAGGACTTCCGCACTCGGGAAAAAATAAAATAACAGGATTAGACAGGCCATTGCATTCCAGGGTTGTTTTTATTCTTTACGGTGAAGATAGGTTTATGTACCTTAAGGGATTTCTCCACTGGAATTGAGCGAGTGAACTCACGAGCGCGGCTGACGGAGCAGATCCCTAAGGGGCTGTACCTGATAGAAGTGTTGCTGGAACTGATGTCCAGGGGAGCCCACAGCCATGCTCTCCTCATGCTGGGACACGGTGCAGAAGACTCTGTACTGCATCACTTCCAGCAGCAGAGTAGGCAGGGAGGAAAGGGCTTTTTCATCCTTCTATTCCGTGAACTGATTGAATTAAAGGTTTTTTTCCAGCACTGGCACTTTACCAAGGCTCCTGAAAAGATGCAGTAATGTTTTTTTTATCCTGTTCATAACATACCTTGAGATGGGCTCATTTTTTAATTCTGACAAGGTTTCTCTGTAGAATTCCCAGTCTTCATTTACTCTGGGGTCAGTCAAACCTTTTCTCTGGAGAAGAAGAGGATTCAAGGTTGCTCCAGTGACATTAGAGTGGGGCTGTGGGTTTGTACCCTGAGAAGACTGACCTCTTTGCACAGATAGTGAAGATGTTCATTTCCTTTGCTTTCCAGTAGGATGTCAAGTACAAAGGGATTTATCCACCTGCTTGATATTCCACGACGAGCAGCAATATGTAAATCTGTTACTGTCCAGGCTAGAAGTAGGCAAATTCTGGTTGCCTGAAGGTAGCCATGCTGTACCCTGCAGCATCACGCACTCGCAGAAGAAGTGGTTCCCATCTCAATCCCCAGCTCTTCTGTCTTTCTCCTGGGCCTGAGGCTCTGCTCTCACACTGGGACACGCGTTGGTCTCGTCGCTGCAGCAGCGAGGGAGTTCCTTCGACATTTCTCAGTGTGTTGCAAACTGTGAAGACTGTTCTTGGCTTCTGCCCTCTCTCCTAGGCCCAAACAAAATGTTTCTCAATGGTAAGCTGTCATTAGAGTTCAGAGAAGCAGAGAAAGCAGATCTGGTTTCATATCTAATTTGCTGTAAAACGAGAGGCAGGGAAGAGAGGAGTCCTTTTTAATTAGAAAAAGGGTTGCAGAGATACTTTAGCCAGCACAGTGTTTCTCTCCAGTGCAAGAGCTTTCATGCGTATAACCCAGCCCTCGCTGTTCCAAAGAATGAAACATTATAAATATTGCTCTCTGCTCTGTCTTTATTCCTATTTCTCTTCCGAGTACTTTGGATGGCTGCCGTCCTCCTGATGGCCTGACAAGTGAACACTGGCAGGAAAGAAGAGGAGAGGGCTAAAGCCTCTCCTCCTGTGAGTTGCTGGAGGACGCAGGCAGAGGACTCTCGGACTATTCGTTCCCACTAACACCATCTTCTGCAGCATGTGTTCCTATTAAAGCATGGGCTTTTTTTTCCCCTAATTCAGCTTGGAACCATGTCTACCTCTTGAAAAATGATGAAAGCAAAGCAGCAGCCCGTGGGCAAAAATGAAAAAAGGCCAAACAAGGGTCCAGCATCGCAGAGGATGCTCTTTAGGGATTGGTGCAGACTTGTGTGACTCTCTCATCAGGACAGTGAACGCCCGATGTAGGTATCTGAGGTTTCCCATCCCATCTATCACTGAAGAGCATTCATAGGCAGAAAAAAGCATGCAGGTTGCCAGGGCCAGAGGTCTCTGCAGGCCATTTTCCTCTGCAAACACCAAAGTGTCACAGACAGAATAACCACCCTCTGCAGAGCTGGCAGCCTTCATCGGCGCCAGCAACTGTGGGCACCTGGATCTTGTGTTGTGACATCGGTGTATCTTCAGCTAAGCCAGCACTTAGGGCTCTGTCCATGGAAAAACAAACTAATAAAATGTAGATTTGCAAGAAATTATCGCTATTAAGCCAGGCTACTTTTTCTTCCCACAAAACTGGGTCTCAATTAATGGAAATATTTATTTGGGTGACTTGCAGATTATGTCTCCGGCCAATTAGCTCCATCTCAATGTTCTATTTCTTGCCTTTGAATCAATAAACAGTTCAAGATTTCCTGGAGTCAGAAAATGAACATGAGTGCCAAGAACTGTGGGTGTATTAAAACCATACCTACAACAATAGCCTCAACAAGGGAGCTCTGCTAATCACTCCCTTGTTTGGCTGGGTGTCTGACAGAGGAGCTAGAAAGCTGAAAGTGTCTAACACCCCCAATAGAGGAAACCACAGCTTACAGAACCCATGAAAAACATTTACTAACCTCCAGGTACCCTTTGTTCTCTATCCCTCCTGACAAGCACTTTTCTTCAGCACTACATACCTTAGATGCCTTTGCAGTAAGATTTGATTGTGGGGCTTATAAGGTGGATCAAGATGAGTGAGTCATTATCTGCCATTTATCTTTCATTTAACGAAAGGCAAAAAAAAAAAAAATATCGCAAGAAAACAGGACGTGGCGTTCCTTTCTATAATTTGGCCAAATTATTCCAAGTTGCTTTCAAAACCAAACAAATCAGACCAACACTTGGATGTGTCCCTGTGTGCCCGTGGACACAGGCACATGGAGGACTTTGGGCGGCAGGAAGGAAGTAAAAGCACCCGACATCTGACAGTTTTTGCTGGAGAATGCCACAAGGGCAGCACCTTTCCCCAGTGCTAAGGGCCCAGGGATGCCAAGGCTCCCCCGCAAGGGACCTCGGGAGGGCTAAGGGCCATACCTAAGCTGGGAGGTCTTCAGCCTCAGCTGAAGTTGGAGTCAAAAAATGAGGAACAGCAACAAGAAGGAGGTCTCCCTCTCTCCGTGCTGGCAGACCCAGGCTCCTCGGCAGACCTGCCCGTGAAGCTGTTCCAATCTGGAAGCTTTATGGCCATGTTAACATGGCGCCTCTCCACGGGACTTATTAGTTTGGGCGAAGTGCCACCTTAATGCAGCTAGAAGGCAGCGAGGCTGGAGCTGGCTCCTCTCTGGCCAGCTTGGAGAGCATGTAGGCATGGCCTTTCACTCTGACATTGTCACATCCGTTACCACCCAGGCTGATTAGTCTGAGACTTACTTCCACCATGGAATGTTATACGCCTAATTTAGACAGCTCAATGAGGAGACTGGTCACTGCAGGTCAACGGGCTGTTGGGAACAACGCATGGAATCACAGAACCATAGAATGGTCTGGGTTGGAAGGGACCTTAAAGCCCACCCAGTGCCACCCCCTGCCCTGGGCAGGGACACCTCCCACCAGGCCAGGTTGCTCCAAGCCCCCTCCAACCTGGCCTTGAACCCCTCCAGGGATGGGGCAGCCACAGCTTCTCTGGGCAACCTGGGCCAGGCTCTCACCACCCTCACACCAAAGAAGTTCTTCCCCACATCTCATCTCAATCTCCTGATGGCTGCCAAGAGGAGAAACCAAAGATGGAGAAAAGGAAAGTGGTAGATGTGGGGACCTGGCACATCAGTGGCCTGCTGACTTGGCAGTGCTGGGGCGGTAGCGGCAGCCGTGGCTCTGATTTCAGCCATGCCACATGCCTTTTTCAAGACGTAAATCACTCCCGTGTGCCCTGTAGAAACTGCTGTCAGTCACAGGAGATTTTGCAATTCTCAAAATTATGATATTTTAAGTTCTTTTGGGGTTTTGTTTTGTTTTTCCACTGGGAGTTGAAACTGAACTCAATTCTGTAAATGAAGCTGTTTTTTATTTCTTCCCCTGTGACGGCTATACAGCCTCAGGTCATGATCACATCAAATCATCCAAGCTAAGAAATATATGAGCTGGTCAGTGCTTGGGTGGGTGGCCTCCAGCTAGAATCCAGATGGTGGTAAGGATTAAATCATCCCCGCGAAACAGCACCAAATTAGTGTCCTCTTTTGGCACGTAGAGATTGAGAGTTACTTACAGCCTTCGGACACGATACCCTGCCCGTGCTCCCATTGCTCCCAGCCCCAGCAGTCGCTGCTTGCAAGTCCCAGTGTGGGTCACAGGCTGAATGGGACAGGTACGGGGCTATTGGTTTTACTTCAGAGCTGGCAGGTCAGAGGAGGTGGCTGAGTCTGGCAAACGCGATTTTGGATGGTTTCTGAAATTTTATTACTCCTTTTCCTCGCTTAACCTCTGTCTCCTGTACGGAGACACGCATCCTAGACCTTCTTGTCCATCAACTCCCAGCAGTTTTGTCCAAATCCCAAAAAATCAGGAGGGCCCCTGCATGTTGAAATGTGAGGAGGAGGAAGAGAAAGAGAAGGAGGAGGAGAAAAAAGAGGAGGAAGAGGAAGAGGAGGAGGAGGAAGGCCAGGGGAGCACTCACAGTTTTGCCAAAAAGCAGTTTTGTCCCCTGCCCCACCGAAGCGAATGGATGAAAAGGGGGCAGGCAGGAGCAGCCCCTCCAAGTTCTGGAGCATCAGGGCAGAAAGCCGAGCCAAGAAAGAACACATGTTGGTTGTGTGTTGCAGTGACACTTCAAGAAAAATCGCTTTGAGTCGTGAGCCTGATCACTTAACTGCAGCGGGCACCCTCCCAGATTTCCTGAGCCGAATGTAAATTGCCTGAGGAAACGTCCCCCCCTCCTGCCCCTCACCCCGGCACCGTTCCCCCGTCACACACATGCTCCCTCTGACTGCACACCCTGTGTCTCCAAAGCCATTTTACTGTGTTTACAAATTATGAAAATTCTGGTGGGTTAATTATGAAAATATTGGTGAGTCTGTAAGGCTGGCTCCTGGATGGAGCCGGAGCAGAAAACAGGCTGGAAAGCCCTTGAAAAATGAGCCGCTTTTCTCTGTGGGCTCTGATTGCCAGTGGGTTTTGTTGTTCCAGGGTAGGACTCCGCCAGTCTGCAAAAACCTCTTTACAAGCGGCAGCTCCGGAGGCCGGGCTGTGATTTACTCCCCGAGTCTGTCCGGCCGTAGCAGGGGGGAGACGGACAGACAGAAGGGTGGCGGGAAGGATGGAGCCTGCTTTCTGTGAGCCCGGAATAAATATCCACGCGTGGGCCAAGAGCCAAATCTCCAGCACGGAATTCAACGGGAGTACCTCAATTAGTGCTGGTTTAGTCCCTGGTCCCAAATTAACTTCAGTCCCGTCTAAATCTGGAGTATTTGGGTGAAGCACAGAGGGCTGACCCTGAGCCCACCGGGGGGAGTTTTTGCTCCGGTCCACTTCCCCTGGCTCCAGCAGGATAAATCTTGTCCTGTGCCTTGATATGAGCATCGGTGGAAATAATTCCCATTTCATCTGTGTAGTTACTGCAGATTTTACGTTAGTTTGAGAGGAAGAAGGGCAGGGTCTGCAGAGCTGACTTCTGAAGCCAATGAAGTTATTTCAGCAGAAAAATTGGCCCATTGCTCTGAACTAATTTTCTGTATTTACCCGGTATAAGTGAGAGGAAAAGGTATTTTCGTTCTTAGCTCATTTTCAATACAACAGCATTTTTTTCATCAGACCACTGATTTCAAAAGAGTGACATCAGGGATGAAGCTTATGGAAAGGATAATTTTTTCTGCTTTATTTCTTCCTTTACCTCCTCTAAAGAAAACAGGATATTTTTTTTCAATATTAGTACAGGGAAAAGAATCTGTGTAATTTTTTGATAGCATTACTTTACAAATACA
Organism: Tringa tobata; assembly: GCA_033628505.1. NCBI lineage: Eukaryota > Metazoa > Chordata > Aves > Charadriiformes > Scolopacidae > Tringa > Tringa tobata. The sequence goes on from JAHREE010000206.1 coordinate 1,645,829, forward strand.
GGTAAATAAAGGAGGATAATATGTGCAAAGTGCAGCATATTCACAATATGACAAATCTGATCGATTTTCATTGAATTTGAATTATAAGTTATGACGGTACGTTAAAATATAATGTGTAGCAACACGTATCTTGAACAGTATAAAATTTGATCAATTTTCTAATATGTAACACATGGTTTAGACACTTTTGAATATGTTAGAAATACACACGCTGTATTCTTTGCTAAGAAAAAGAATTTGACTACAAATTTGGGACGTATGTTACCTTTTGTTGGAACTATAGGTTTTCTAGTTTCACTTTCTTATTCTATGGTTTCATTATTTTTTTTTCCCCAAATGAAAAACTATTTTTGGCTTTTAAAGAAATGTCAAACTGAAATTTTCAATAATTTCTCTTTTTTTCACCACGAGAAAGATATTTACCTGACGTTTCCCATGAACACCTTCAACCAACGTTAGACTGAAAAGTTTCTGAGCCAGTTAGTCTTTAAATAACCACGGCACCATGAGCGACCTGTGAACGTTTCTGGTGCAGACTCATGGATCCCAGTATGATCACTAAAATGTTAAACCACTGAGGGTCTTTAAGCCTGATAGAGTTAACAGTAGGGTTCTGGCCTTCTTCTGGTCTTGTCAACAGCTCTGGAAAGCTCTTTCCATCACTACTTTATAGAAAGCATAAGTGGTGTCTTCCTGCAAAAATTCCTTCCTCATAATTTGTGAGGCTTTGCTGGGTTGTGTGTGTACTATTTGCTGGCAGAATTGGTTATTAGTGGTTGCTTTTTTTTTGGTAATATATGTTTTTGCTGTGTTTTTGTAAAAGTGTCCAGATATTTTGTGGGTTGTTATTATTATTATTATAAATTATTACACTTGGGTGCATAATGTTCATTCCATTCCATGCGCAGTTATCAATTTGCAATTTGTGTGGGATTAAGGGAAATTCTGCCTGCAAAGTCGGTTTAGCAGTGAATAAATCGACCTGGTGCTGTAATTGATGGCCAAACACTCCATGCTCCCGAATCGGAATTGCAGCGGAGAACACCTCCAGCACGACTGCTCTTGTGAAAGTCCTCTTTGGATGCCGTGTCAAAAATACCAGCTTGGCCCCATTATTCTAAAGCTAAATTGATCCATATGATTGGAGTATTGCCCAGATATATATATTTTTTCTCAAACAATCATTTTGAAATTACCATTATCAATACACTAATGCATGTTGAAGTCTTGTTGGGTCTGACATAGGAAGTGATGTAATAAGGGAACCCTTAATACTCGCAGCCCTCAAACAGGAAACATTTTCCTCGAGGAATAGTATACTTGAAAACTGCAGATTACAATTTAATATTAACCAGATTTCTACATTAAACATGATTTCCGAGAACAATTTGATTTTTCTTTTTCCCCCTCCCCTTTTTTTTCCCCCTGCTTCTTCTCGAAATGATCAAAACTGCATCCAACCGCAAGCGGCTCCTGGAATGAGCCCGTGGCTGCCTGCAATTTAAACGTCAGCCTCGGCAATTGCGGAGGTTCATGGGATCCCTCTCCCAGCCCCTGCCACTCACTGCGTCCCTGTCACTCTCAATCTGCCTCGGGTACCCACACGTGTCACGGACCCTCATTTCGCCCGCCTCGCCTGCTTGGGTCCATCTTGCTTCAGGGGCGTTTGAAGGTCTCCCCAGGGTTTTGGTGTTGTTGCCAGTTAAAACCGAGCCAGTCCCAGCTGATGGAGTAACGACAACCCAGCAGCAATGAAATCCAGTTGTATTTTTGCAGGGAAATGGCAAATTGCATCATCTCCAGTGCAGTGTGAGGGACAGGGTGAGGAGAATTAACTGCACAAGTATTTCATGTTCTGGACTGACTGGCTGCTCGATTCTTTAACTGACCACTACTATTTGTACGTATTTGTTTAAGGTCTAGGAGTCCTGTCCCTGAGCAGTCATGATGCCAGACTGTTAAACACAGCAAACAAAAACAGTTGTCCCTGTCTCAAAGAGCTTCCAACCTGAGTGTCATCCTGCAGAACCCCCGGTACCAACAAATGTGACTAACGTCACCTTCCCTGCAGTGTTTGGGTGTCTGTGAGCTCCCAGGGGGAGGTAGCCACGCTGTTCCCTGCAAAGGTCACCTCCGGAAAGCCATGGAGGCTGAGCCAAACACAACTCATTTCACCATCTCCTTCAAAAGTCAAGTCAGACCACACCACTGGTGGCAAGACGTGTTTACCAGGGCTGCAAAAGTGATGAGCCTAAATATAGCACATGTTGAAACGGTCCTTACAGAGGGGAAGGAAAAGGGATGGCGTGGCAAAGGGGAAGAAAGGTGATGCAGAAAATCTGCCACATAAACCTTCTGACCTAATCCAGTTTTTCTCTGGAATTGTCTAATTGCTTTCCAGAGGCCTGCTCCTACAAAATAAAACACTTCCAAGAGGCAAATATTTCAAAACTAAGGACATCTCTGCCATGCAGCCAGCTCCTGCATGGAAAGGTTTTTACAGAAGTAAAGGCAAAGAGCAACAGAGAAGAACGCGGCTGCTGCAAGCTGATGGTTGGATCAGGAGCATCAGTTCTGCTGGGGAACTGCTTCTTAAAACTCACCTGCTGAAAAAAACACTTTTTTCCAAAAGGATCTTCAAATGTCAGAAGCCACAAGGTGTCATTCTGCACTTGGCCTCTGTGTTCTGCTACTCTGCAGGCTGAGGAACGTGGTGGGAAAGGAGAGGCACACGTTTCTCAACGTGGACAAGAAAGGTGAGCTCCATCTCACCGGTGAGCTCTCACACTTTGCATTAGGAGTGCTTGAAAGGGGCTCAACAAAAGATCCACAGCAAAGAGCATCCCCTGGGCTGCTGAGGAGAGAGAGGATCCACTAGAAACAGCCTCCCCTGTGCTTTGAAATGCAAGTGCTTTGTTCTTTGCCTGGTTTGAAACGGTCTTCTGTGTTCTCACATGGAAGAATCAAGAATATTGTTCATCAGCCAGAACTGAAATGTAAACCAGGATCCCCAAAGAGCAGAGTGACAATGTTACACTAATCCATCCCACTTCTGCCGATAGGATGCACATGGAGAAGGAGGTTAACCACACTGGTGCCTCCCGCGGTGGGCAATCACTGTAATGTAAATTGTGACCTTCACACAATTGCTGGTTGGAAACATTTACATGGAGACTAAATCCCTCCCAGGTTGCGTGATAGCACAGGCTTTGTTTCCTTAGGCTGTTGTTCCCCGTTTGGCACAGGGTACAAAGCCATCCAGGGGCTCTGAAATCCATGAAGCACAAGCTCGGGCTACCCGTGTGCTGCCAGCAGAACTGACAAGCGTGCAAGAAAAAGGCTCCTCGGGCTGCCAAGTCATGTAGCTTTTGAATGAAGGAGCCTCCCCATGAAAGATCCTCGCTTTCTTGATCAGCGAAATCCTGATCTGCCATGAAATTCTCCCACCTACGTTGGTCTTCGGAAAAGGAGCCCACACGGAGGCTCTGGCCCAGGACAACTGCTGTTCTGTGCCAAATTAAATCCATTCTGCAGCAATTCCACAGCGTGTGACACCGCAGGCACAGGCAGCTGGTAGAGGGCAGTGAGAAACCGGAGATTAAAAGATGTGTTGGAAAAGGAAGCCCAAGTGCAGGTGGTGTTTGGGACCATAGAAAGGTGGTGGCCACTCTTCCCTGGCTTCTGGCCACAAAACGTTGTCAAGGACCTTTGAGGCAACTGACTCCATCCCAAGCCACTGATGCCAATGCAGTTGTCAGTCCTGCTAGAAATGTACAAGAATATAGGAATAAATATGGGAATAAACTAAAAAAGAAAGAAAAGGGCCACTTTGCATATTATATTTTAAATCCTAGCCCTCGTGATCAAGAAAGTACACTGGGTTTGAGTCAGTATGGTCAGAGCATCAGCTATGGTTTAAGGTTTACCAATGACAGGATGAATTTGCTTCAGCCAATTGCAATTCAAGATTTATTTTGAAATTCTGGTTGAAATCTATATTCTAATCCCAAATGATGGATGGGAGTGTTCCCTGCCCTCACTTCTCCAGTTTAGTCCCCAAATCTGAAGGCTGAACGCGTGTTTTGCCCCATCTGTCCACAGATTTGCTGCTCTCTTGTAGGTGCAAGAATGAAACCTGAAATTCGTAGAAGGAAACAAGAATTTTCATGGCTCCAAGGAACCTCCTGAGAATATCTCCCATATTTTGGGAGAGACACCAGACTCCCAAGAGAGCTTGAAAAAGTGGCTGACACCCTTGGATTTTTTCTCTAAACTGGACACAATTTCATAATCCTGGTCTGTTCTGTTCTCATTTTAGGTTTGTGGCTTTGGAGAACCACCTATATGTGCCTATTTTCCTTCATTAGGTGTCAGGTAACAAGCTGTTCTGAAACAGTGTGTACCAGCCCGGGAACAGCAGGGTTAGAAATCACTGCCAAAAAGTTAGGGGGAATTTCTTTATCCTTATCCTTGCTCCAGCGACAACATATTTGTTAAATGCAGCTAATTAGAGAAGGTTGATAGAACAAGCCCGTGAGTGTTGCAGCCTGGCTCGGTGGGTACCCCGCATGTGTACTTTCTAGATTCAAAAGAGCTTGGGGAGTTTCTGTGCGTATGATATGAGTCTCTCTTTATATTAAGCATTTCTTGAACAAACATAACCCTCATGAGGGAAGTGCTTTTTTTATTTTTCCTGTCCCCAGAACCTCAAGATAAAATTAAAAATGCCAGGACATAAAATATCCCATTGGGCTCTATTTTACCAACAAAAACACTGGTATCAGTTCCTCAGTTGGCATGAACTGGCACCGTTTCAATGACATCCTTTGAACTATGCCAATCCACCGAACGACAATCTGGTTCCATATATATTTTTAGCCAAAATACTCTGTGGTATGTGTTACCGTCTTTCTGGAACCATTTATAGTTCCTGCAGTATCATTTACTACCATTTTCTCTAAATGCCTTTCCAAGAGAGCTGTAAATGTACACTTTTCCTACAGACACTGGGCACAAAAGAGGAAAGAAAGAAGGAAGGAAGCTCAGACCAATAGATGAGTCACTGGGCAGCAAAAAAGTCAGATCTCTGGGCAATTCTAGAGCTCTCAACATTGGTTGTGTTTGGCAACGCAGAGCTTAGGCATCCTAATTTATTGTGAAGTAAGAAATTACCACACACCAACTCATGCAGTGACAACCTGTACGTGGATTTGCTAACGTGGGCCCTGTTCCTTCGTGGAGTCTTGTTCATGTGCTTCAGATCACGAAGATGGGTACAGAAGACAGATAAGGAACCTGCTGCAATAACTGCCTAAGTCCATGGAGAAGATTAATTAGTGTAATATCTGGGAGTGATCAAATCACCTCTCTCATGACATTTTCTGTTTTCTCACGCTGCATCTTTTCATCCTCCTGATTTAAAGGTGGGTCTCAAAATGCTGCTGGATGAGAGCAGTACAATTTCGTACCCGTTCTGACCCCACTCTCTATTGGTATAAATGACTGTGGAAGGGAAGGAGTAACAGAGACCCAACCTCAGGAGCTTTTTTTCAAGGTGACTTATTTTGTGGTTACTTAAATATGGATTTTAGTACACCTTTGTGAGCATATAGTTTTTCATGGGATAACATGATCACAAAAGCCCAAACAATCAGGCTTATGGTTGTAATTATCAGAAACACATTTATGTAATGCAATAGAGAGAAGTTTAATCTTATGGTCTTAAATCTATGTATGACTCTAAATTCATCAAGAAAACACACTATAAGAGGGGGAAAAAGATACTCCCTCCTCCCGCTATAAAATCCCTGAAGGAAAAAGAAAGCAAATTTGTGAGGGAAACCTCAGCCCTAACACAATCTCCAAGTGATGGGAAACCCACGTCTACAAAATCCGTAGAGAGTCAGAGGGAGTTGCAGTTGTACGTTGTGTTGATTAGTTCACGTACTCAGAGGAAAAGCACAGTTTCTCAGAACCAAACTTCATTATGATGAACATAATTAGCTTATTTTCAGCAGATTAGTCGGTTATCACCATTGGGAAGTGCTGAAATACTGATACCCCCAACACTCCTGTCCAGAAAGGAGCTGCTAAATCTAATTTCTCGGTCTGGGATTGCTCATTTTGCAAGTGATGCCAGCAGGAATTATCCAAACATAGTTTATTTATTTATTTTATCCTTCCTAGATAGAACATGCTACTTTTTGGTCAGGACTGAAGATCCAAGAAATTGTCATTGCGTGCGGGGGGTGGGGGAGGAAGGGGGGTGGAATGAAAAAAAAAAGAGAAAGACTTGGTAATTCTAACAGTGCTCTTGTGTCAATAACCCAACCCCGTCCCAGCTGGTAAGAAATGGAAGATGCTGTGATTGCCAGCAGCTGTTGCTCTGGGCGGGGTCCTCCCACCAGGTGTTTGAAATTAAAGAGAGTTTGCAGGAAATTAAATAGGCCAAGGTAGGCAAATGGTGCTGTGCTGAGAGTCAGGCTGCAGAAACACCACCCCAGGTTTGAGTTTGGGTGGTAAAGGAGCAAATTTCTCCCTGGAGCCCCATGATTTGTGTTATGGGAGTAAGGTAAGAGGCTCTGTGTACTGTTTTGTCTTCCTTTCTCTGATAAAGACCAGTTGCTCTCTGTCCTGCTTGGAGATGCTTGTGAGGAAGAGGTTTCTCAGTTTTGGTGTGTGTTGGTTTGCAGCTGTGGACATAGCAGAAGTTTTGTGATTCTTCCCATTCCCTCCAGTTTGTTGAGGGCACTTCTACAAACTCATCATGCTCTGAATAAAAATAACCACTTGGTTGTTTCAGAGTAACCTGCTTGGTATGTGTGTGTTTACATTGCTTTTTTTTTTTGGTGGTTTTATCTCAGGAGCTGCTTAAAACTTCCCAGGTGAAGATCCCCACCCTGGATTCAGCAGACAATATTGTAGAAGTTGGAGTCTTGGGGAAGTGACTTTAGATTAGAAAAGCTAAAGTTTCCCCAGGTGATTTTCAGGATCCAGTGGGGCAAAGATGAGTTTACTGTTATTAAATGATTTCTGAGTCTGACTGCTTAGTAAAATGTTTTGAGGATGTTGAGGGGAAGGTCACTGCCTCAGTATAAGTATTATTTTCATTGGAGCCAGCTGCTGATGATTATTGTTATTATTAATTGTCAGGGGATGTCATCTTGAATAGCAATGTAAAGTTGTGACAAAAAGCTATCTGCTGTGGGACACTGACTCTTTCCCATCATGGTCAGATGTAATATTTGTGTTCTTTTGTTCCTTTGCTCTCCTTCTTTCCAAAGATTGGTATCTGCATCTATGCCTGGTCTGGAAAAATGCTCTTTGTTGAAAACAGCTTTGGATGGCAAAGGATAAGTCTGTCTTTTCTTGTTGCAGGAGGGGAGTGTTACTCTTGGGGACCTGAGGGTTATGGCCTTTAATTCACACTGTGGGGGAAATAGGAATTTTAAGAGCTTTCCCTGGGCACTAACCCACGGGCTGTGCTGCAAGTGGCACGTGAAGTGGCACTTTGGTGCCTTTGGGAAGAGGGTGCCTGGACCATTTTGCATCAATGACTGGTTTCTTAGATTTTTTTGTTGCATTTTTCTCTTTGTGCAAAGTGTAATTGCTGTTGCTTGCAAAAGCAGATGGGTGACAGATTGGTCTAGGTGACCTCAGCAGAAGGCATCATTTATCATTCCAAAGTTTCATACAGTTTGCTTAAACATTTCTCTTAACTACCTATGACAAAGCCAGAACTCTTACACTCCTACAGCTGTTTCTCTCCTGGCTTCATGCAGTAAATCCCACCTACCAACTAGTCCAGCAAATACTCATTTTTTTGAGACAATCTCTAACAGACCATTTACTAACGGGGAACTAGAATAAAATGAATTTCAGAGATGCAGGTTACAACTTGGTACCACTTCTTTTGTTGGCTTAGCTTATTTTCCCCCTATTTCTCTATTGATACATGAATCATCTGGTGTTCTGTAGCATATTTTATCATTTGCCAACACTTATGAGGGAAGAAATAATTTTTTTGAAAGCAGAATAACCAAAATTTATTCTTATTGTTTTATTGGCAAATAAAAATATAATTTATTAGCCAGTCAAGAGCAATAATTCTCAAGTGTACTACTTCAGAATAGCCCATTAAGATTTTTTTATACTAATTTTGCCTGGACTTCTGTTAATTAATTAAAAAAAATGGACCTGGCTTTTCAAAAGTATTTAGGTGTCTAACCCCAAGTTATTTCCAGAGAAATGAGGCAGCTCAGTCCCTTTGAGGACCTAGGCCTCAGCCCAAATTCTCTGCTGCTCTAAACGCCTCCAGCTGGGTTACTCTTGGGGGAGTTTGATCTGTTTACTTGAGTGTGTGATCAGGGCCATGGGTGGAGCTGCTGATTCCATTTATAGATGCTTTTTTGAAGGCAAAGGATGGATTCGGGGTTCTAATGCATCCAGATTTGTACAAGGCTGTGGAATTCCCTCTGTTGGGAAGCGTGTGTGCATGGGGAGAGGATGATGGAGGCAAGAGCAAGAAGGCAAAGGGTTTAGTGAATAGTGTGTTCATATGTGGTCTAGTTAAACCTCTGGAAGCAGCTGACAGTGGTGCAAGGGCAATTAATAAGGAATCTCCAATCCATTTGATTCTCTAGCTAAAATACCCCTTTTTTTGTGCTTAATGCATGAACCAGTTCTTAGCAGGCTATGCACAGTTTTGAGGAATTCTCTAACTGCTGCAAATCAAACTCTAACTTCTAAATAAGCAGTTGCCATCGGCCTTTGTCCTCATTTCTAAGTCCTCTCAGGCTTGTTGTACCTGAAAAATGGACTGTGGGAAGCAGCCCTGGGCTGAGAACTGAGCCCAGGAGGAAAGCAGCCAGTTGTACCTCAGGGGTTAGAGACGAGTGTGCTGTGGGCAAACTGGGACTCTGCTGGTGATACATCATGATGCATGGCAAGAACTGAGAAATCCTGCCAAAAAATGGGGGTTAAGCCTTTAAAGGAGCGACCATGTAGGAGTGACCTAGGTGTGAAGACAAATAGGTGCCAGTATTTAAATGAAATGTCCCATTGGGGTAGATCCCAGGACTTAATACAAAAGAGACTTTCCCATTCTGGGTCTATTAGTAGAAATCCAGGGAGCCATGTGGAAGGGCAATGGCTCCATCTGATTCTTTACAAGTGGTGATTAAGGAAGCCTGCCTTTCAGGAAGGGAGAAATGGGACAGACTTTTCATCCTTATTAAATTCCAGCCCCTGCACTGGTCTGATCAAACCCAGTGGGACCTGAGCAAATATTTAAGGTTATGTTTCACCTGCTGAAGAAGGGTGGGTGGCTGCACTGGGACCCTGGAGGATCAGAAGCTGCTAATTCTGGTGAGAAAAAGGCTTGTGGGGCAGAATCTCAGTAGGAACATGGCCCTTAGATCCAGAGTGAGGATCTAAGGGATCCTCTTACCGAAGAGGATGTGAGGATACCCTCACATCTAAGAGATACAGCAACACGAGCTGTGCTGCAGAGAAGATGTAAGGACTTGTCTATCCAGCCACTGGAATTATTCCTCCTGCTCCCATTTAACTCTTTCTCTCAAGGCTGGTGCTGCCCGGTTCATTTGTTTGAATTCAACACATTCTGGGAATGTTTGCTTTCTGCCTCAGCTGAGGGACCATACAGCAATTGAACACAGGCCAGAAGGGATTTTTTTTCTTTTTTGCTTTCTGTCTTTCTTGGTTGCCCTAAAAGTAAGAAAACAGTGAAAATAGTAAAACAAACAAGAAGAAATGGTCTGCTGGGGTGGAGTTCTTCCTTTTTCCATCACAGAAATTTTTTAGCAAAACACCCTGAAAATGTTTGACATCCATTTGTGGAATCTCTATAATTAGAATTAATAAAAGGACATGTCAAGTACACCTACCTTGCAAACCACAGATGCATTTTTTTCTCCCCCTCTCAATGGCTTTAACTTGTTCTTCTGATTGGCATCCGCAGAGAAATTATAATTAGCCTGTGATATGCATTTGGTGTATATAATGCCTGGGTTTTTCTATAGGTATGCATATATTCCCACACAACTCCTAGGAGGATTCCTTTAACTAAATGGCTCATGGTATCCAGGAGAGCAAAAACATTAAAATAAAAATATCTCTGCGAATTGGGTTGGTGGTCTCCAGCACATTCCCAGTGGATGCTTGCCCACATCAGCAAAATGCTGTCTGCTGCAACTGCTGCTAATTAGCACCCCTGTTGGGATCTCAAGTGAAGGATCCAGGGCTGAATAGGCTACAGAGAGAGCTGGCATCGAGAGTGGTCCCAGCAGGTCTGGCCTGGGGAGTGGGCAGTGGGGGGGGAGCTTTACTTGCCTGGTGGAACGTTCTTCCAAGTTTGGAGAGACTGTGTCTCTTCTGAGCCTCAAAGTCTCATTCATGGTTGCACTAGTTCACTTTTTTCTTCTCTCCCCATTTTTGCCCCTTCAATTTTCTAATTCTATCCAGAAACAGGTTATTGGTCAGAAAGTTTCTTGTGTAATCTTTATGATGAAGAGGTTTGCCTAGGTCTGTGCTGGTCGTTCTTTTTTAAATTGAAACTTCAGTGAGAAATGGCAGGGGAAAATTTGTAATTCTTAATTCCTTTGTGGCCGAGTCTGAAGATTTTACTTTCCTGGAAACTGATGGGTGTGACTTGCTATTATTTTCTGTCTTATGATCTCAAGAAGATTAAAAGGACGGTCTGCATTCCACCAGCTTTGCTTAAGCCTTAGGTGTTTAGCCTGTCTTCTGTAAACACACCTTCCTTCTCCAGCTGGAGAAAAGGAGAGAGAGGTAGAAAAGAAAATGCACAAGTGTGTGCAAAGCCATGTCCCTGGTGAGTCCCAGCCAAGGACTGGGGTGGTGGTGTCAGCTCTGATGGAGGTGGGGAACTGCACCTGAGTTTCACTGGGGTTCTCTATAACGATATCATGTATTCTTACACTCCTGTGCAAGAACTTTGTTATAGTGCGATTTGGGACAGAAGGTGCAAGCTTGCAGCATTGCCAGTTATTGTCACTTCTCCATGGCTGAAATGTGGCCAGGGTGGAGGCAGAGGTGACAGCCACCATGGCCAGGTGACATGTGGAGTGCTGTGGGTCAGTGGGGACGGGGAGCCTTGTCTGCCTGAAGTTGGGAAGGGTTTCATAGGAGATAGTCTTTCGTAAAGTCATTGGAAAAAGGGCTGGGAAAAGAGTGGATTTGGGTCTGTGAGCCCTTCTGCAAGTTGATTTAGCATTTGGGTGTTGTTATTGTTTATTGATGGGTACAAAGTCCCTGGCTGGTGGGAATCTGTGCAGGCATCGAGCTGTGTTCCTTGAACAGACTAGACCTTTCATATTTTTTTCTCATCTCCAAATGAAAGTTCTGTCCCACTATGGGATTTATGATCAAATTAAACAGGTGTTATGTTCTTAATCTCAATCCCATGAGACAGTGGTGTCCATGTGCTTTGCAACAGCTCCTCACGTTCAGAGGGTAAGGTGTGTATCGGCTTTCCTATTGAAATGTCATGTCTGAAGTGGTTTGTAAAAGTTTTATATTCACAGACAGCCTAAAAGAAATGTAAGAGGGAAAGCTGCTGTCAGAAGAAACTGAGAGCAGTCGTCCTGTGGTTAAATAAAGGAGACAGCTACAGAGAGAGAAAAGGAAATGTAAATAAATAGATGAAAAAATAGAGTAACTCCCAATTTAAATATTTCAATCTATAGGAACCTCATGGCATCCTTGAGTTGTGTTCTCCCCAGCACCATTTCCCTTTTGTGTCAACACAGGGGGCTGCTGTACCTGATTTTTGGAAGAAAACATAATTATAACCAAACCTTTGCCTCAAATGGGCTAATCTTTATTTTGTGATTTGTGGGGGGAGGATGGAGCAGCAACACAGGGACAAATCCATCCTTTTTGTGTGTGCGGGCAGGGTGCATTCCTCTTGCTGCAACGCTGCTCACTCAGAACAGTGACCTGGAATTCTCACCACTTCCGAACCCAGGGATTCCTCCAGTCCTTTTTTTTCTTTTTTTGAAACCTGACAAGCCACTGCCTGGGTACCCGGAGCACAGGTTTGCAACCCCAATGTGTGATAAATTAGACCTTTCACTTGAAGTTTTTCCTGGCAGGAGTACTAGAACAACCCTCTGAATAGCTACTACTGCTGAATTTTAAAATCTTCCTGGCTCTTTCCTCAGCCAAAACTTAAAGTTACAGTCAACTGGAGTTTGGCAAAGTGTAATGTTCTGTAACCTTATCTTTTTATAACAATCATGTTTATTAGTATTATACAGTGTGCTATAGGGCCCCTCCATAGAGCCGGGGTGCTGGGTCTGTTGCAGCAGGATGTATAGTTTAGGTGATCGTAACAGGGGTTTCAAACGGCTGTAAAAGCAGCCCCAGTGGTGTGGTCCAGGGCTGCAGACCCTGTGGCTCAGGAGAGGGATGCTCTGCTCTCCTTGGGCTGCTGCGACCAGGTCCAGCCTGTCTCTGTCCCCTCTCTTGGTCACTGCCTGGAAAGACAGTCACACACTCCTTAAAGGACCTCAAAGGGGAGCCCAGGTTGTTTTCTTCAATTTAAAAAAAAAAAAGGAAAATTAGGGTAAACCACCAAAATATAACACCTGCTTAACTCCTTGGATCATCCTGAATCCATGCTTTTTCCCACCCAAATCCAAATCACTGTGATGGCTGAATTTGGCCTGATGCATAGAATAAAAACTCAAACACACACGTGTTTCAAACTGAGTGCTGCAGATAGTTTTCCACTTGTTCTACCAGCAGACGCTGAGTTCAGGCCTTTGAGTTTTCCCTAAAATGAGTAATAAAACTCCAAATATCTAAAGGTGCTTGCAATAACTTCAGAGTTAATAGCCCTCTTATCAGCTCTTTCGGGAATAAAGCAGGGATCAGACTTTGCATCCTGGCAGTAGGAGCTGGCGAAGTCCTCAAGTCTGTGTAAAGGTCTCTTTCCCCACCCAGCTGACAGAGGACCTGCAAAGCTTAAAAAAAAGGGATATTTCTCTAGGATATTGGCATCTCCACCTTAAACACCTGCAACCACCTTCACTGTGTGAACTGAGGATGGCTTTGTGGGTGCTCCATAGGAGGAAGGTGATACTCCTGTTGGCCATGGGTCCAAAGTCTGCCAACAGGCCATATACACCTGTAAGAAACGATCTGCAGTGGCTCTTGCATGAGGAAGGGGGTTGTTGCTGTTGGGATTTAGGAGAGCCAGGCTGAGGAAAGCAAGCCTGGGTGGATTGTTGTTGGGGTGCTGCAGAAGAGGGCTGCTGTCTTTCTAGGAGTCTTGTAGTGGAGTTCCCAGCCTTGGCGCCTCTTTTTCTTGACGTGAAAATTATTATTTTCAGCTCTGGATTTGGACATGACAAACCTTCTGATTTCTGACCTTTAACTCTATTTCTTTCAACTGTTTTTGTATCAAGCCACCAATTTTGACTAAAGTCTTCCCGAATCCAAGTGTCACCTTGAATAATGGGACTTGGTGAATTACTGTCTTCCTTACTGCTGTTGTCAAATTTTCTTCAAGAGCACAAGGACATACACCTTCCAGGGAGGAATGAGGCAGCCCTTGGGTTTTGTGCCTTGAAAGTGCATGAAGGGATTAGTATCTCCTGAGCCACTGAAGGCAAGAAAAAGCTGATACTTTGGCTCACCAAGAGAGTTACTTCAGTTTCTTCTTCTTAGAAACTGATACGTCATCACTTCAACATTATTATTTATGAGGGGTTTTTTCCTTATTTTTCAAGCATAGAAAAAAAAATGTCTTGCCATGTTTTAGGAACAAAATGAGTATTTTACACACATACCAATAGCTCTCTGGAAAGCACTTAAATTTACAAGCTGTTCGTAAATTTACTGACAGTTGGCAACACTGCATCCAACACACAGGAACCCTTTTGGAAAATAGATCTATTGTAAATAATATATATTGCAGCTTAATCTGAGCGTGCTTTAGCTCAAAGTAGTTTTAACAAATGTGTTACCTAATATATTTTTTAAAAAGCTATTTGACCTGGAAAGATGATTTCAGTATCTGAAAAGCTGTATTAAAAAAAAAATAGTCGCCATCTCTGAATGTGTCTCAATGGAAATCTTTTGAGAATACCTTTTTCTGGTGTTAGAGCTGTTTGAATATTTTATATATCTTCTGCTGTAGTAACATGGAACTCAATCTATTGCTGGTATCCCATATAGATGGAGAATCTTGATCTTTGAGGGTCAGTGGTAGTTATTTGCATTTCAATCAGGAGCTGGTTTATATACAGAAAAATCACTAGTGGATATGTGCACACTCAGCTGGGCACTATTACACGCAGTTTGGATTTAAGGTACTTCAGGTTTATGTACATGTTGAAGTGGCACTTTATCAAGACAGCCAAAATTTATTTGTATTATGTCTGATAAAGGGTTGTAATACTTGAATTAGTGAATCTGATCTAGAAACCCCATTGCTGTTATCTTTATATTCCATATTTCTGTGACTTAATAGCTGAAAAACTAGTTTAAAAATCACCAAGATGTTAAGATCAGGTCTTTCCCTGCAAACTTCCTTTTTCCCTTCCTTTTCATTCCTTCCCATCATTACCCAACTGCCTCACGCTGTCATAGGACCAAGACTGACTTTAGTTTGACACCATTGCTGCAGGGCAGAATGGTTTGGGTTGGAAGGGGCCCTCCCTGATCCAGAGTCCCTCCCCATCTCTCCTGGAGCCCCTTTAGGGACTGGAAGGGGCTCTAAGGTCTCCCCGGAGCCTTCTCTTCTTCAGGCTGAACCCCCCCAACTCTCTCAGCCTGTCCTCCCAGCAGAGGGGCTCCAGCCCTCCCAGCATCTCTGTGGCCTCCTCTGGCCCTGCTCCAACAGGTCCATGTCCTTCTGCTGTTGGTGGCCCCAGAGCTGGATGCAGTACAGATCATACAGAAGGATCAAGCACAGGGCTGCAGACCTGAGGGCTCTGCTGGGGTCAGCCCCAGAGCCTGTTCCTCACCAATAAATGTGGTATGATCTGCAGCCTACAGAATTCAGAAACTTTATGCAACTTATCCAACATTATCTAGGGCTTGAAGTCAACGGGAGACTTTCCATGGATTTCATCAGGAGCTGGATCCATCCAAGGCTGAATTAAAAACAGAACCTAAACCTCGTGGTTCCCAGGCGTTTGCTTCGCAAAGAGAAATTGCTGCTCTCGCAGGTCCGGAGGTGACCCCAGCACCAGCTGTGTTGCAGGATGGACAAAGCACTCGAGCAGTTGGTGACAGCAGCAGTTTTCATCCTCTTTCACTTGTGTGGTTAAAGATTCCAAGCTTTGAGGCCACCTCAGCCTCTGCTCCCGTGCTGCTGCCCGAGCTTCTCATCCACCATCCCATGGGAGCAGCGCAGCCTCCCCATCCGTGGATTGGGGCTGGGGGGGGACATGGATGCTCTGCAAGGAAAACAGCCCCGTGCAGCATGGAAAGGGCTAGGAAACATTATATTGCTTTTGTCTAGCCGTAATGAAAATAAATGAGGGCTTCAATTTAAAGTAGTTACTAAAAATTTGTTCTTTCCTCTGCCCTAATTCCAAAACCGACTTGCAGCTAATTAGACTGAGCCAAGCACACCCTTGCTGTGCTGCGCTAGTGTAAACAACAGCCATCTGAGTTTCATTACAATAAGGAAATAAAATAAACACCGGGCCAGAAAACAGTAGTTTGGGCATGGCTCATTACAGCACAATGCAGTTAAAATTTTTTTGTAGAGGCAGGAGGACTGGACAGGGTTTGAAGGGGACTCTCCTCATGTTTGTGTCCTGAGCTTTTCCTCCCCTGCGCATCATGGGGAGAAGCGAAGCCCCTGCTGCTCAGCTCCTGGCTTAAAAACACCCCTGGAGCCTGGAAATGGTGCTTTGCTGCAAAGCTGCCTTTATCCCCTGGGATTCCTCGCGTTGGCCGGATAGCAGGATAGCAGCTCGGGGGAAATGGGCATTTACCATCTGGGATGAGGGCTGAGGTCTGGGAGCGTGTTACAGGACTTCACTCTGTCAGGCTGCTCCGTGTGCTGCTCTTGGGTGGGGAAAAAAAAATCACAGCTTCTTTTTCCCCTCCCCTTTCTCTTTTAATAATTTTGCATTCTATGGAGGGGACCCCCTTACATGCTTCTTGCATGAAATCTTTTCTGTACAGCAATTGCTGTTCCGTTCTGTTGCTCGGAGCCCCTGAGTGCCACAGGCTGAGGAGACACTTCCAAGGCAGCACCTTCACCTGCTTCTGAAGTGCCCAAGGGCCAAAATTTCTGAGCTCCCTGAGATCTTAAGCTGTGGTCCAAGCTCTCAGCTCTTCCTTCCCATCACCCTTCAGCTGGAGAGGAGGAGGAGGGAGCTCTAAGAGGGAAGCCTCAGTACTTTTTCTTCTGCTAGATCCCTCCCAGGAGTGTTTTCCTTGCAGAGGGGCAGGAAATCCTCCCTGCTCCTGTGGAAACCCACAGGCAAAAGAGCTGATTTTGTCCAAGGCGTTATCCTCCCTTGCACACGTGGTGTGTGAGATGTTCTCATTCTCACTGGATTCTGAATCGCATTTCCAGAGCCCAGCCTGAGTTCATCTGGGCTCAAGCTGTATTGATCGGGCTTATCCTGGATTAGCCCATCGTTAAATACAGATGGGCAAGAGATGGCAAAGCCAGACTTGCTGAGGTGAAAGTGCTGCTGCTGTTTGGGTGAACTGAGTCCTCTCCTTATCTGGCACCAGGGCAGGGTTTTCTGCTGGCTCTGCTCCTGCCTATCTGTCTGCAGGTGTGCTGGGACACGGGCTTCTGGTTATCGCTAGACGCAGTTCTGTAACTCATTAGAAACTTTTCTTACTGCCAAGGCTACAGAGGGGGAGAAACATTCTGCTTTAAGATACTTTCAGGAAAAAAAAAAAGTGGTAACTTCAGTGTGGGGGAAAGACCTGCTCTGACAGATGCAGCCTCAGACACAAGGATGAGCCAAGAATTTCACACTGGTCTGGCTCGTGTTGGCTTAACAAAAGACAAATAATTCTTTATAATTCTTTTCAGTGAAGGTGTTTCCCTAGATTCTGTGTTTGCTGCAAGAAAGTATTACTTGAACCTTGAATATTAGGTTTATTTGTGTAAAAAAAAAAAATTAAATATTTTACTGGTTTAGGAGTATAATTAGAGAATTCCTTAAGTTGTAAATCCAAATCCCTGTGAGGGTAACCTGTTACTTTCTGTCAGAAATACAAAAAAGAATACTCTTTACAATGACTTGGATGTTTTCTAAACAAGTTTTAAAACAAAATTCAGCCTCTGATCCTCTTGAGGGCCAAGTTTTCCAGTTCCCACTGACTTTGAAGGGCTCTGTCCCCCCCAGGATTCAGATCATAAGTTAGCACTGAACTTTTAAATAATTAGTAAGAAAAATGATAACCTGGATGGCTGCACAGTCAACACAGGAAGAAAAAAAGAAACTTGACTGAAAATCTCTGAAAGTCCAGAGACATCATGAGACCAGCTTAAAAACTGTTTTATAGCCTAAAATCTTGTTTGCATCTTTGAATCAACCATTTTATTCCATAGAAATAAAAATAAGCCTCTCCTCTTTCAGAGCAGTAGGGGAAGTTATTTGAAAAGGTGTAAAAACCCATCGACTTGTGGGACATCACAGCGATCAGTGAGGCTGAAAAGCACTGGGGTAAAAAGCATTTGAGAATGTTTTGACAAATTTGAGAGAAGCAAAACTAAATGCAACCTAGAAACATGTGTCCTGGAATCAGCATTAAAATTAATCTGTGGGAGCAGTCACTCACCCATAAAAGAAAAAAGGCGGCTTTTTTTTTTTCTGCTGCAGAGGTTTATAAACGATGAGTGTGTTTTTAAACAAATGTCTGAGTTTTATAATGCTGAACGCTGCCCTCCTTGTGTGAACAGGCCCCAGTTTCTGACTTTGAAGCCTTTTTTTTTTTGAAGAATGTCCTGCACATAAGGAAGAAAAAAATAATTTAAAAGAAAGCCATGAGATTTGGGAAGGCTGTGCAGTGGTGTTCATGGGGGTATTTTAAACCCAGTTTGTAAAATGGGTTTAGATAAAATAAATTATCGGTTCCTCTCTTTTCTCCCATCTTCTTAGAGGTGGAATCTCTCCTCAGTGACAACCCAACACATTGGATGCCTTAAGTTTTAAATTTTCAGCAGCAGCAGAGAGGGCTTAACTCCCTTTAGGGCCATGGGAGAGGACCCAGTATCCCACAGCCCCCGTGTCAGTGTGTCCTGTTGGGATGCTGGGCTCACACCCTGCAGTGCTAAAGCTGAGCAGAGCCCTGCCTTCCCAGCATCCCTGTGCTTTCCCTCTTCAACAAACCTTAGGAATTTCCCAGACATGCTTGTGGCAGTGGGGTGGCATTCCCAGGGGATGTCTGGGGGTCCTGGGGTGGACACCAGCCCAAAGCCCAGGAGGAAGCAGCACTAAGCTCTTCCCACCTCCATCCAGCATTACTGTGTGCGTGCACGTGTCCCACAGGGTGGCTGCAGAGAAATTTAAGCCCCACCGGTGTGAAAAATCTGCCTTTTTCACAGCAATTTGCTTGTGGCCTTTGCTTCCCGGTGTGGTGCCAGCGTGTGCCCCCGGCTGCAGCTGCTCAGCCACACTCTGGCACCGGGAGCTGGCCCTGGCACAGGGTGACGGGCCCAGGGGCTGGTTGGCAGCTGGTGTGAGCCAGGAAGGTGAGAGCCAAAACTCCCTTCGGTTCCCCCCTGCTGAAACCTGGGGGCCCTCTGGATCAGCAGCAGCCCAAGGGGGATACTGGCGTGGGAGAAGTGGGTGGGAAGATGCTGTGGGTGGTGGAGAAGTGTCTCCCAGCAAAGCATCTCTCCGTTTTCAGCCTTGTCCTTCCAAAGCGAGGAGGGAAGGGAAGGTCACGAGGGAAAGAGATGGAGAAGTCCTTCCTGGCAGGACAGGGCCATGAAAGAGTTAATAGCGGTTGTTGTGAGCTGATGTTTTATTTTCTTGTGCATTATATTAATAAGGAGCACCTTGAACCAACAGGCCCAATCTACACTGATCTTTCAACCCCTTTTCCAAAAAAAGGAAAAAAAAAAAAAAGGGCGTTTTTACCACTGTTTGCTTTTCCAGATTCTTTAATTTGGGTAATTGCTTGGTCAATTCTCAAAAATATATTTTCTGTCTTAAAAAAACAACAGAAAATGACAGATCACCTTCCTTTCCATCCCAGCTTTGGCATTTCGGTCCCAGATTGTGCGTTCTCTCTGCGGCGCCACACCAGCCTCCCCTACTTAATTAATTTCCCTTCGTTTGTGCAGCCTTGCACTTAAAGAGACAGTGTCCCATTTTGATGGTTTGGCTTTGGCGAGATTTCAAAAGTGTCACTTCTTAAATCTTTTTATTCTTTTCTTTTTTTTTTTTTTAAACTTCCCAGTGTGCTGTATGGCAGAGAGTTGGCATTTTTAAATTCCCACCACTCCCACTCTTTCTCCCCCCTTCCCCATCTCCCGGTTCTCTCCAGTGCTTGAGATCCGGATCAGGCTACTTGGAAAGAGAAGGACACGGGGGACCTCATTTCTTGACTGTGCTTGTGAGAGGGCAGCAGGGTTTGGGCTCGTCATGCTCTCAAGAGCTGGGATGTCCAAGAGGTACAGCATCCTCCCGGGGCTGGCTCTTGGTGTGCCAGTGCAGCTGCTGGGGCTGGCTTTCCCCTGTGTCAGCACAGTCACACCAGGCTCCTGTATTCCTGACCTCTGCCATCATCAATGATAGCAAAGGCTTTGATCCAAACACCCCAAAGCATAAGTGTGCTTGACTCTTGGAGCAAGCCCCGTGCTTGCGTTGGCCGGGGTGTTCAGGTTTAAAACCCGTTATTTTGGTTCTGTATGAAGGTAATGTTATTCTAGCTCATATCTTTCATTCCAGATCCGGGATTAAGACTTTTTCCTCACCTTTGTTCCATTTCACTCCATGCAACTGAGAGGGAAGAACGTGCCAGAAGGACTTGCTTTTAAATTGCTTTTTAAAAATCAGATTTATTATATATCTTCATTTGTTAACCCACTTTTCTTTTTCAAAAGCTCATTGTGTGCTCTGGGTGTTTGTCAATCAAAGCCAGGGTGCTACTGTTGAGCAGCATCTCACAAAGGCATGTTTCTATTTGTCAAAAACTTGCCAGCTGAGCTTTAAATCATTCTCCTTCTTTTGGTGTTCCCTCCCTCCTGAACCTCGTGGTGCCCCCAGATCCTTACAGGGACCTCCTGTCCCCATGGGATGCCTGATGTCTATCTTTCCTCTCCCTCCCTTCCCCAGTGCTGCCTAACACTGGGAGCTTTTGGGGAGTTTAAAAGCAAAACAGAGATCTGAATGTACTAAGACAGCAAATACCACCAGGAATCAAGAAGACGGGCTGCAGACTTTTCCATATGTCTTGCAAACCTTGGTAAAGTGGACATTGCAGCATCTGCAAGTTGTATTTTTGCACCTCCTACAAAGGTTTGAGTAAAGGCTCCCACCAGCTTTGGGCTCTAAAATCATGGAGTAGTCAGCTTGTTTTGCTGCAGTTGGAAGCAGAAGTGCCAAAGTATATCAGATTTTGCTGGTCCTGTGCTTTTTCTCTCTGGAGGCACTGGGCAGCCTGATCTCATAAAAGGTATGGAGTTGAGTTTTCAGACCTCCAAGGTTTTTACCATTTGGATAAGCATCAGGCTTGTCTGAAGTGAACTGAAACTCCATGTAGCTTGAGGAGGACTCTTTAAGAAGAAGCTGATGTTTCTTCTTTCGAGCTCAATAAAGAGAACCTGCTGAGACCAGAAATGTTTTGTATTCTCTGTGTATCTGTCCTCAAGAACTCAGATGTCTTCCAACACCACATCCACCTGTCCCAAGCTTCTAGGAAGCTCAGGGATGAGGGTTCCTCTGGACAAAGGGACATTGCAGCTCCACTGTATGGGCTCAGAGTCCCACAGAGACCAGGGACAAGTGTCTGCAAAGTCCCACCTCCCATTTTTTGCAGAATAGACCATCCCCTTAAAAGAGCAAAAGCTGGCAGGGGTCAAGCCTGGTGCCACAACCCCACTAAATTCAATCAAGCAAAATAGTCTCTAGTCAGAACTTATCTCCTCCCGAAATAAAACATACAGTAGAAGAAGAAACAAATTGCTTGACACCTCATTAGCAATTGTAGGCAGACTCCATTTTCACTCCAGGGTCTCGTTGGAGTGATTTGTGAGGCAGCTTTTCCCTACCTCTGCTTCTCCCCTTAATGGCCCGCATTTTGAAGGAGTTGGAGGCAACACAAGAACAACAGTGATTATTTGTGGTGTTCTGGGACGCCCGTCCCGCTGTCTGCTGCCGGCGTCCCCCTCTACCTGGTGTTGTTTCTGGAACCTGAAGCCTGTTTCACATTGCTTCTGTGCGTGTGTGGGGCTGAGTGTTAGGAGGACACAGCCTGGAGTGAGATAACCAAAGTTCGTGTGTCCTCTCAGAGTTAGAATGTGGATTAAAGTCACCAGCTGACTGGATGCTTGGTGGAGGAAGAATACTGCTAAGCCCAAATGCGTGGGTGTTGGGTGAACGTTGTTGCTTCAGGGCTTGAGAAAAGTTAGTGGCCAACTGTTCTCATGCTGCAGAAGAGCACAGTCCAGAAAGATGAAAGAAAAGGAACAAGCCCCCCTCCTATAACGATCAATTTGTTCTTTCTTAATTAAACGTCCAGCCTCATTGCAGTTTGATCCCACCACACTTCCTCCACAGTTTTGCCTTCTCATCTTGGCTTGAAAAGCAATTTAATTTCAATTTCAAGACCTTTTTGTTCTTGGGGATTTATTTTTTTCTGAATCCACCACCCACCCACCACAGCAGGACGTGTCTCTCAGGAAACCGCTTCCATGCTCAGTAATAATTTTTGAAATGTAAGCACATCAAAAAGGACTTTGACAAACACAGTAAGACTTTTGAGGGAACCATTTGTTGTTGTGTTGAGAGGGGTTTTTTTTGGTCTACATGCATATTTTTCAAATCCACACACAGGAGCAGATAAGTTATCTGGAGCAGGAGCAGAACGAGCCCAAGGGCAGTGATTTGGAAGCTCAGCCTCGAGAGAACATTGCTGCTGTAAAGCATCAGTCTAGGAGAGGGACTGCAATTGTTTCTGGGAATTAACTTGTTTCTCAATTGCCAGGTAGTTGCCGTGCCAGGGAAAAGAATTATGTTGCTGTGTATTTTGGTCTTGATTTGACTTAGAAGTGGACAGGAATAAACCAGGACTAAAAAAAAAAATCTCATTTGTGTTTTAGGCTTGTCACTGTCTTTCATTGGAGTCTCACTTTAAATATTCCATATCATCTTTCAAAAAAACAATCCTCCTCTTCTTATATCAGAAAATAAAAAAGGTGGTTTTCTTATTAGAGTGACTCCTGAGAGTCTTCCCCCATAACTTAGTTGTTCTTTTTTTTTCATTTCATGATGCTAGATTTAATTCTTCCTCTGATCAAAATATTCAAATGTTGGGCAGTTTAACCTTGCAAATAGGAATGAATTTTCACTGTTAAGAAACAAAAAAAAAAAAAAAACCAACAAAAGAAAAAACCCAGTAAAAAAATAACAACTAGAAAAGACCAGATAATTGCCTGTTTGAATTCCTTGTCCCTCATTGCTTTCATGTAACAATATTTCACCTTGGCTGACTTCAGCCATTTAACAGAGGCTGAGCCACACTCTGGAGGTGCCTCACTCTCCCCACTGACTTTGGAACGGCCACAGATAACTGTTTCAGACTGAACTAACATTCAGCAAGCTAAAATGTGATGGAGTGTGTCTTACCTGTGCAAGAGAGGCTGGAATGAAAATGATACCTGATGAAATTGTGTTTGAGAGGAGGGGAAAAAATGTTGCTATCAATTTTCTCTGACTTTTTTTAAGGGAACAGGAGAGCACAATTGGTTCTGATAAAAGGGATATTGTATGACTAAGGGCAGCTTTGAGCTGAATGAACAGCTACTCCAGGGCTGATACAGTAGCAAAACCAGCAAAGCCATGAATATATTATCCAGGGATCTAAGGCAAATGCGTGTTGTATTGGATACACGCTGTTGAATGTAAATCCGTAGTGGTGAAATACTGTATATTTATTGTGCAAGCTGGAGCTGAAGACAGTTTCTGTTTGATGGACTCCTGGTGATGAATGGATTGTTTCATTCCAGCAAATGAACTGTCAGAAACAATGGCTACACAGTACAATTTCTTTCCCCGTCCCCAAAGGGCAGGAAAGCTCTGCAGCCAAAATAAAGTTGTATTTTTTTGTTAAGTCTAGTGAGATGGCAGGCTTGGGTAGGAAATTCAGAGGAATGGATATGGATAGTTTGACCTTAATAAAGCTTACCTCTCTTAGCTGAAAGCATCTATGTTGCAGACAGATTTGTTTCAAATTAAAGTGAGATAAAGGTAGGTATCTGTCCAAGGAAGATAATAGAAGCGCTCGCTCTGGTTGGGGTCAGACATAGGTGTTTGAGAGAGTCCCCCTGCCACCAGAGAGAGAGCAATGGGATAAACTGGGTCCTGGGCATGTCTCTGTCTTCTCCTGCACGTCAGGAGCTTAGGACCCGGGTCGGGGGAAAGGAGTCTCCTTGCTCCTCTGGCAGGAATACCTGGTGGTCCCACAGGACCTGATCAGAGAGGGAGGAGCAAAGCAGCATCAGACTGTCCTGGCCAGGGGAAGGGTCAGTTTGAAGACTGGAAACAACCCCCTGTGGTTTGGAAGAGGTGAACCAGCTTTCCAGCTGTGTGGTCTGTCCTGCAGCACATTTCTGAGGGGTGGGAGAGATGGAGACCAGACCTACTACACACCCCCTGCTCAGGCCTCAGACTGCTCTTCTGAGGTGCCTTCACCGGGTGTCCAAAGCTGCAGGACTTCCCTCCATGAGTCCCTGTGGCTCTTTACCGGAATTATCCTTAACTTTTCCTCCTTCGTAGCTCTGCACTTAATGGTGGGTTTATGCCCAGACATTGAAAACACCACTCAGATGTAAATTCCTTCACATTTCAGATGCTCTTTCTTTTCATTTTATGGCTGAGGTCCCCTTTCTGGATGAGGGGAGCCATCTCAGCTGGCTTTCTTTAGGGCTAGGGAGCCCTGTGCTTCCCAGGCTCTGGGATCCCAGCCATCCCTGCCACCAGACGCTGGGTATTCACAGGAATCCTGATGAGGACACAGCACTAATTAGCCATTGGCAATAGCAGGTCTGGCTGCACCAAGTTACCCAAGTCTCTGAGCAGGAAAAAGTGAGGTAGACAAACATCATACTACACAACTGACCGTAACATTACATCAGTGACTATGATAAACGATAAGAAGCGAGGGCTGGATTTCATTTCGTTCCAATTTTTTACAGGTTCATAAGTGGAAACATGCTGTGAAGTCAGTCCTGAGTGAGATCTTCTTGGCCGAAATATTTTCAGAGGCGAAGTGCTTTCGGGAGAAGCGCTGAGGCAGAGAAGCCCCGGGCTGTGCGTACGGTGAGCATTGGTCTTCAACCAAGCCTTTGGAGGGAAATAGCGTGTTGCAAAGTGCAGGTGGTTTGAGATAACTGCGAATGAGAAACATTCTTGGAAACAGCTTTTTGCGGCTTGGGGTAGAAGGAACTGCACTTTGTAATTTCTCAAATATTTTTATTATTTAATAGCCTCTTTCTGAAATAATTTCCTGGACGTAGCTTTATCTAAGAGGAAAAATAACATCTAAGAGCAATTCGGGGTTTTCCTTTCAAGGAAGTAGCTTCTGAATGTTGTGGACTGAGCAGAGGGCTCTTTCAAACAGGTTCCTTCTCTTCTTAAAGGGCTGATCTTCCATGTGCTGCAGGGCAGATGGCAAACACCACACCAGGCAGTCAATTTCCATATCTTGTGCTTATTGTAATAAGGAAAGTTTTTTTTATTCTACTAGCAAATTGCCAGTAGGTTAGAAAGGTTTAGAAAATAATGTCAAATTAAACCCTGCCCTAATTTCTCAGTAAAATAGCTTGTTTACACCATTTGTCCAGAAAGCCTGGACATTGAATGTATGACCTGGGATCCTCCTGTGTCAAGACAGAACAACGTGCAGGAGCGGCAGCAGGAATAATGACAGTTTTTTTCCCATTTCTGCTCTCTGTCCTTCAGCCAGATTTTGTCTGCTGCAAAATTAATACAAGTAAAAGTCAATCTGTGAAAGTATCCAGAAAAAAAGCCTGATTTGGGTGCTCCCGGGTGGCAGGGTTTAACACACTTTCAGTTGTCACATTCAGAGTTTTCACTGGCTCTGGCTGCTTCTGCATCGTCCCTGCTTGTGGCTATCACACACTGACAATTATTTCTCCCCCCCCTTACACAGTTAAGCTGTGAACATCCTTTCCCTTTCTGCTCGGCTTTTAGAAAGGAGAATTTCTATTTTCTAATTGGCAGCCCTGTGTTCTCCCTGGGGGTGCTGCTGGGTAGGGGGCTCTGCACATCTGGGCAGCCCCATTGTGTTAGGTCTGTACATCCCACGGGCTTGCTGTGACTGAGGGGAGGTGGAGGGAAGCCTGGTGTGCCCGTAAAACACGGACTGAGAGCAGCTGATAACTAATTTTAGAAGAAAAACATGACCTCAGTTTATTCCACATCTGTTCATGATGCAAGTTTCAGTGGCAAAAATCAGTTTGAGGGTTAAAGAAACCCCACACCTCATGGTTCTGTGTGGTTTAAAAGCAATCTAAAGACTGCGTGAGTCATCGTTATTAGATGCCAATTAGCAGTAACCTGATGTTACTCAATAGAGTCCATCTATCGGTGAGTAATTTTGGCATCGACTGACAGATTCATTTGCAAAATTGCTCTCAGGCAGTGCTGTCCTGCAGCCCTGAGAAGGAGCTCTCTGCTGCCTGACTGTGTCCTCCCAGCTGTGTCCCGCAAAGGGGCTCTCACAAACCCCTCCAGCTCCAGGACGAGCCTGAGCGTGATCCTCAACCCCGACACGGTCGCTCCTGGACCTGTGTGTGAACTCACAGCATCACCACCTTCATCCAAGAGACTGCCAAAGGTCTGTTAGCTGAGGCAGAGGGACCTGGGCCACCGGCTGTTTCCCAAGGTAACTTCATCGTGGAGTCTGTGGCTGTAAATCAAGGCTGGCTGACGTTAAGGACGGGCAGGTAGGAGGAGAGAGCTCTGTCGATTGGAAAATATGCTCATCGCTGGGAATGCTTCTCGGTGCCAGCAGCTTGAGTTTCCTGTTTGTGCCAGTCGAGCAACCGGGCTGAGGTGGGACTTTTCGAGCTGCTCCTTTAAATCAAACATCAGGGAAGAGGGATCAAGAAGACAAACGAAGAAAGCAAACAAAGAAGGGCAGTTTCTAAGAAACCCTGGAGATTTATGGCCTCTCCACCTGATCTCACGCCAAGTTTATTTGATCTTCGTCCACTGCTGCCAAAGGGGAGCGTCCGGATGGACCACGCTCACACCTGACGTCGGCCCTGCTTGTTTTTTCCAAGCACAGCTGAATCCGACCAGCTCCTGGGGTCACACATGAGCTGGTGCTGCCTGTAAACAAGCTGCTTCACTAGTGATTTACTGAGCATGAGGCATCGCCCTGTCTGCTGTAGGGAAAGAAAAGACAAAAAAGCTGCAACGTGTAGCAGGACATGAAGTCAGCCCTGCAGCTGCCTCTGGAATAGGTGTGGAGGACCAAGGTGCTTTCAGCCCATACTTTCAGAAATGAAGGACTCTGGTCAAGTGGCCCAGCTGGGGATACACCGCTCGGATAGAAACAGGGGGCTGCCTCAGCAAACGTCTGGAGATGGCTCTCCTTTGGTGGCAAGTAATGCAAAGAGCAGACCGAGCCGTTTCAAACCAAAGAACAGTTGTGCAACTCATCATCTCCAAAGTAAACTAGATTTGTATTGGTACAGGCCCAGAAGCCTCCAACCTTCTGCTCCGTATCCCAGAGGAGACCCTTTTACTGGTGGGCTGGGGCAGCCGAAGGTCCACACTGCGTTTCCAGCAGCCACATGAGAACATCTGCCAGGGGAGCAGAAACCTGGCGTGGGAACAGGCTGTGTAGAACTCCCAGAGCCACTGTGTTCTTGGTCATGTGTACGTGTTACCAAAAACCCCAAACCCTGATGACAAACTGTGTTTGAGTAAAGCGTAGGGGCAAGTCCTACCTCTATTTCAGCTCTTTTTTTAGTTCTCAACAGTCTGCAGTTCTCGCCTGCTCGTTTGGCTGAAGTTAGAGCTGACTGTATCAGCCAATGTTTGTACTGAGTCTAAGAATGTTGCTGCTTGGCTCTCAGCAGGACTAATCCCATTTTTTCATTTGTTTTGTGCCTATGACTTTTGCAGAACAATAAGAACTATTACAGGAGGCTTTGTCTCAAGTACCGTTACCACTTCAGTAAGACACTAAGGTGACAACAGGCATCATCTGCCATTCAGGACCCTTCAAACTTCAGGGAGTTTGTAGAAATAAATAGAGAAAAGTCAAGACCATTACAGTTGTGTCGGCTGAGTTTTGCAAGTGGTGATACGGGAAATTTTAAGGGAGACGGAAAATAAGGAAGCCCCAGAAGCCCTACACCCAGAAATAAGCTGGAAACATCTGCATGATACAGCAGCCGCTTTCCTTTCCATAACCAGAAGCCAGCAGAGTCTTTTCTATAATGATCCTTCAACGCAGAGCTGCTGTTTTCTGCCCAGGGCTTGATTAAATATTGTATCCCTGTGTGAAAGAGCTGTGAGAATACCCGTTTGTGTGCACTGGTGTCTAAATATTTGCCTGTCATCTGCTCGATGACCCGGTCCTCCAGGGAGCCGGGGGGAGCTGCCAAGCCAGCGTGCTCTGACCCCTCGCAAAGAGCCACACAGGTCTGCCAGCACAGGGCAACCCGCAGCCTGCCGTGACAGGCACGGGAGGTAAAGCCTCAGGGAGGGCTTTGCTGTCTTCTCGCTTCCAGAGGTGGTTCCTCTTCCTTTGAGTGAAAATAAGTCTCTTTTCTTCACTTCTAGCACTGCTTGCACAACTCTGGAGCATCCATCTAGCTCCCTGGGGTCACAGCAGTGACTGTGATTTTCTTTGTAGCCGGTCTGGAGCTCAGCAGTAGTGGTGGCACTTCACCAGTGGGAAGAAGAGACCAACAAGGCAGACCCTGTCCTGTTCCACACTCCCCATCCTGGCTTTGCAGCATGCTATGTCCCAGCTCCAGAGTTCCTTTCCTCTTACCCTCCCCGGTAAGAAGGTCTCCTTGCTGCAGGCGTGAGGTTTGGGCATCCCCCCTGCCCTGCAGACACGTGAGGACATGGCAGATGCTTTCTTAGGGGGATTTTGGTTGTTCTCCCAGGGGAGGCTGAGCAGGGAGCTCTGCTGATACTTTGCTTCCCAGAAAAGAAAGGACAAAGCTCCAGGGAGTGAGGAGGTGGGAAGCAGCATCCTGTGAGGGCTCTGAAGGCTCTGCCCTCTGGAGAGACCCTCAAACCTCTTGCCTCCAAGACACAAAGCCCAAAGAGATGTCTTATTGTTGGAGGAGACATCAGAGCCCACAGACACCCCTTTCCCTCCCCTGCTGCTGCTGGTTTCCCGACCCAAACCTGCCCTGCTCTGACCCACGGTGGGAGATGCAGGGAGTAGCAGAGCTCTCTTGTAAGGGTTGAATCCCCGGGATGTGGTGTGTGTCTGGTGGGGAAGCAGGTTCTGGCTGCCCCGTGGCTGAAAAGCCACTGCAGGGGAAACTGCAGCAACAGCCTGAGCTGACCCGAGGAGGAAACACCACCCAGATCTTGCCCTCTGCTCCCTGCTGTCTTGTTTGCATGGGCAAATGCAGTATCTGTCTCTTTTCCTATTCTCTTGCTTTTTACACAGAGAGCTGCTGCCAATTTCCAGCCCCAATTCATTTCCTTGCTCCCCACTCTTTCAGCTCCTGGTAGCTCCAAGGCGATTGCTGTCCCGGTTGCTGCAGAGAACCCATGGGGTTTGGATGTGCCCTGAGCCCCCCAGAGATGTCCTGGGGGTTGCTGAGTCCCGTGGGGCCGTAACCTGTCCCTGTGGTCACCCGGCGGGTGACAGCCTGCGAGCAGCCTTGGTGCCAAATCGGTGGAAACTGAAGCCCTTTTAAAACCAGCCCTCCTGCCATATGGCTAGTGGAAATATCCCTTCATCTGACCCTGAAGGACCACCCAGGGGTTACTTAATCCTACAGTCCATCTTCTGAAAACCCACTGTAACAAGGTGTGTTAACCTCTGAGGGAGATTTGCAATTGCGGCCAGGGCTAATGACTGCAAACTCATCTCCCTTGTGACCTTCCTCCTCACACATGGAGGCTTTCATCAGGCTCCTAATATATATATTGCAGTTAAATGTCGCTGGCATAAAGAGGAGGGACACCACCTCTCTAAAACAAAATAAATAGATTGCACTGGCATCGTTTAGGTTTTTCCCCAGCCATTTTAAAATAAAATGTTTTTTTGGAAAGCCTCTACCAGGATAATTCATGTCTTCATCAACAGAGCAAATTTGTCTTTAAGAAAGAGAGCACAGTGAGCAAGAAAAATATTGTGGTCCGGCAAATGACATAGGGGTTTGCAGGGTAATTACAGCACCTCTGGTCCTTTGGCTATTTGAGCGGAAAGGGGGACGCTTGTTGGACTTCATCAGAACTTAAGGTAGTTCCACTGAAATGCTTTGCCCTCAGACTCCTTTCCTTCCTGGGACTGTACCGTAATTTGCCTTTTCCCTTCTCCCATCCCCTCTCTTGGAAGAAGCATCTTGAAGTGAAGGAAATGTCTTATCTGATCTTCTCAAACTGTAGCGCTTTGATTAAGAAAGAACCAAACCCAGTTTCTGGTGGCGCATCAGAAGTTCTTCTTGGCTGGATGTTTCAGCCATGTTTTTACTTGCACCTAATTCAGCTCAGACCTATATAGAAATCATTTGTCTGATATGAAATCAGCCGGTTCTTGTCTCCCTGGACCAAAATTTCAGCACCTTGGATGAGTATTTAAATCAGGGCAAATGTACATCTGAAATGCTTCAGAACACTATTCTTTAAAAAAGTCCTATCTCCCTGCTGACTGCAGTGTATGCCCCATGTGAAATAACATGTATTTCTTGTGAACTTTTCAAACATTTTTTTTTTTTCAAAGCTTGTATTATTTTATCTTTACAATATCTAAAATGTGCTTGTCCCTAAGCCTTCAGGCACATGCACAAATATGGCTTCAAGAGCAGTATATTCAGCTGTGTTTGCTCATTTGCGCTTTCATTGAAATCTAAGCTCAAGTAACATTAACTGTAGTTGGGGAGGAATAAGAGCAACAATTTCAACAGACACCAGCGAGGATGATAGAAAGTTGTGTCTCTATTTCAGCTGTGCCTTAGAGCTCTTTTGGTGCAGATCAAGCCAGCAAAATACAGGTTTAAGCTCCTGTACGAGTGTGTGTGTGAGTGCATCCCGTAGTTAATTACACGAGTGTCAAGGCATGGCTGGAGTTATGTGAATGCAACGTTGTCTGCAGAACATGCCTAAGATTTCAGAAGCCAAACTATGTGGGATTTTATAGATCCACATAAACACCTGAACACCAACTGGAAACGCATGCAGTGCTGGGATAATAGGAAGAATATGTTCTCTGCTGTGGACGGCTTTAAAGCAATAGGTGCCTTCCTCTGTTAGCTGGAGGATCTCAGCAGCCTCTAGCAATTATGTTCCACTAATTAAATCTTAGCAGGATGAATAGCTGGGGGGTGGAGATGTTCTCTTTCATATTTCTGGCCAGATTCCAGTGGCCAAGGAGGTGTCTCTGCCCACCACCTCCAGATACAACTCCAGGATGTGTGTGTGATACAGAAGCAAACTGAGAACACCCCTCTCCTTGGTCCAACGCAGCAAACACAGCTGAGTGTCCCATCCCCTGGGTGTTGCCTCTCTTAGGGTGGGTGGGACAGGCTGGCCCTAAGCACTGTTGTCCCCATCTTATAAATGAGGAATGTGGTGCAGAAAAGGCATCTGCCTCCTGCCTCAGCCAGTGGCTGGAGCTCAATCAGATCCTAAATGTTTACGACCCTAATTAGCTCACATAAACCTCCCAAGGAGGAGACCTGGCTGCTGCAACACACAGCCCGTTATTTTGGGGCTAAAATCCTCATGCAGAACCTGCATCTCCTGTGCCATAGCAGAGGCTGACACCCTGCCCTTCCTGGGGCTGGGGATAACAACTGAACACCCACTGCCAGGCAGTTAGAAATGCCTTTTTGCAAGAAGCAGGCATGGTCGCGCTTTCTTTCTCTGTGTTTTATTTTAAGGCATCACCGTTTGCTATGAGGTGACCTTCAGGCACTCTCCTTGACACCAGAACCTTCACCCTAACCCTCCACCACCTGGTACCCACTGCAATCGTTTGCAGTGATATCAGTGATCTTTAATTCGCAGCCATCCTCACCTGGAAATATTTTGCACAGGTTTCTGTGACAGAGGATTGGTGGCAGAGCTGGATCAGACCCGATCTCTTCACCAGCGGCATGAGATTTTTAGGAACTGACCTGCTGCTAAATCTGATGGAAGGAACGCAGTGGAGGTAGGTTACCACCAACCGTAGAGTCATCTTCTGCTTATGTACAGTATGTGTCCAAGCATGAAAGGCATTTCTAAGCCTGCTGCCAGCGGTGGCCCTTTGCTAAATATTCAACCACATTTATGACACCTCTGGCCTGTGGGAATTGCCTGTCTGAGACCTTAAAGTCCATTTTCATCCAGCTATGATGTAATTTTAATGCCTGCCAGAAGAAGAAGTAATATTTGGAAATTAAGGATCGAGGGAGGGAATCTTCAGCTGATATAAACCTTATTGACTTCAAGAGAACCACACTGGTCTGCACCAGCTCTGCTGGTGGCCCAGGGTTTAAATAAGCTGCCATGGGTAGCTTAAATTTGCTTTTAAGGAGGAAAGGGCTGTTGGGAATGTTGTGTTCTTATTTACATCAATTTTACAGTGCTTTGGGGTTTCTGTCCCATCCTTTTGCTTCAAAACCTGAGGATCAGCAGTGTTGTATTTTGGGGAATAGCAGCTCCCAAAAAATATTATGATACCTGTTGTCTTTCTGTACCCTCAGCCAAGTGGAGTCAGCCTGTTGTGGTTGCCACCACTTTCCCTGAGCTTTATTCCTGTTCTCTTCTCTTCTCTAGTAAGAGGTTGGACCATGAGAAGCCATCATGCTGGAAGACAGAATAATCAGACCGAGGGGAACTTATCTGTGTCCTGTAACGTGGCCTCAGGGACTGGGGTGGGCCGTCGTGCGTGGTCACCCATGCTTGATTAGTCAATGCTTGCAGAGGTTTGTGAGCAGCTTAGAGAAATAGCTGTTGAGTCACCAGCAGATACACTGGATGGGTGACAAACCTGTGGCAGTGCTTGGTCCTGATGTGAAGGTGTCTGATTTGGTGTCTGACTTTGACTAATGCTGAGGACCAGCAGACCCAGCTGATCTGGAAAAGTGAACACAAACACTGAGGTTCCACTTTCTTGCCTTAATCTGCTTCTTCCTGAAACTTATGTCAGACCTTCCTGGAGCAAAATGGAAAGGCAGATTCACACAAAACCCCTGCAAAGCAACTGCAAAGAGCTCCCCAGCAGTAGCTGCCTGCTCCCTTCCCCCAAAGAAAAAACATTTTACTCTGGGGTATACTAAAGGCACAGCAAAATGCAGATGTCAAATCTCCTTAACTTTCACTGGCTCCAAAGAAGCTTTAATCAGTGAAATAAAGTGAAGAGTTGTGAGTTCCTTGCAGTAAACAAGTTAAACATTATTAAACACACACGTGTCTCTTTAAGGAGATGAATTGATTGTGTGTGTTTATTTTTACAGCATTATTTAACTGAGTAAGAAAAAGAGACTTGGAGTTGATGCCAAGATGATATAGCTGAAACAAAGCCCAAGAAAAGATTTTTCCACTGTGCTCATTTTTTTTCCTAATAACTGTCTCCCGTATCTGCCAATCTTGGGTCAACAAACAGAGGTTGATTGACAAGTTAAAATGTTTAGCTTAGCCTGCAACTCATATAAACCAATTTAAAATTTCTAGTGCAGGAGAGAGATGTAAGAGAAACAAACAGTATCCCTTCCTTCCCGAGCCTCTCCCTTGAGTGTAATCTAGAAATGTCCTTGTCCTGGGCATCAGCTGGTAGGAGGGGACATCCCCTTGGTCAGACTCCAGCAGGTGGGAGCTCCTCATCCCTCCTTGCTCCACAAGGTCCTCGTGGGACTGCAAAGTGCTCAGAGATACGGAGTTGAGGATGGAGCAGGATGGTTTGAATTTGATCCATTCCCATCCTCACCGAGAGCTGTGCGTCTAAGAAAAGCGTTGTCTTCTCTGATGTGATCAGGTAACCACAGCCTTGGCTGTCACGTCCTAAATAATAGAATGGGTATGATTTTGCATTGACAATGCTCCTTCCAGCCTAATGGTCTTGCAATACTTTCATGGAATAATTAAGTATTTAAACAGCGTTTTACAAGTGAGGAAATTCCAAGAGGAGGAAATCGTGCTGATGAAAAGCAAAAGTGTTTAGAAGGGTGATAACTCCCAGTCTCCCGTTATGGAGTGGTGGGAAGAAAGTATGAACAGAAGCCAACTACTGAAAACTACTGCATTTTGGCTGTTCCTTTAAAATGAAGAACGAAACTTTCCTGAGAAATTTTTTCTTCAATCTCAAATGTAACCATAGTGAATTCCCACTGCCCCCTCCTCGTCTCAGCCCGCTGCTGGGGACCTTGCTTGAGTTCAGTTTCTTTCCCCGTGACAGCAGTGCTTTAAAAGCAGACTCTGATCTCTGAATTGACTTCGTTACTGGAGAGCGATTCCTCCAGACTCTGAACACCTCCCCGTGCAGTTGCAGTGTTGAAGGGACCCATCTCTGCTTCTTTAAAAGTTACGAGTACACCTGCAGGTTTCTTGTGCTCCAACATGGAGACGTTAAGCAACTCCCCCTCCCTCACCAGAAGCGCTTGTGTATTCTGTGCCTGTTTCTTTATCTTCTGTAAATGTTTAGCAGCAAACTTGTGGGATTCTCAAGATGTTTAAAAGATAAACCTGCGTCATCATAGCCCTGTCTCACAACTACTTTTGCTTAAATTATAGAGTAAAACAAACAACCCTTCCAAATTTGCTGGATGGAAAACAATTGCTTGGCTTTGATGGTGCGAGTACAAATGCCTCTGGAGTTGACACCTTTGGTGATTGATGTTTTTTGATGCTATAGGTTTGTTTTGCTCCCTCACTGTTTGTTTTCCCACTGGGCTGACTTGGACAGGGAATGCTGTTCCTCCCCATGGAAGTGCATATTTGGGCAGCCATGGACTTCGGGATCAAAGGAGCAAAACCTGCAAACACAGCAGTTTGTCTGAGGGGTTGAATGCCCTAGAACGAGCCAGGGAAGGCAGATGGATGTTGGTAAGGACATCTCAGAGTTGAGAGTAATGCGTTTTGGATCAAAGAACAACTCTGATAAGACTGGTGAGTCAAGTTTGTCCTTTTTTTTATTATTATTTTTATCTATTAGTAAACCTTGCCTAATGACTGGCATGGTCAGAGTTGGGAATGCCAAATTAAGCCAGAGAGATTTTTCCTGTTAGACTTCCACACTGCTCTTATTGATATGAAAATGCAAATTATGGGACTCTATGTCCTCAATAACTGTCTTCTATGAGATGTTCTTGCGGCAACCCATTGTTAATCTCATGTTACCTGTCCTTCAGCTGGAGAAAAGAGGTTACGTATCTTTGTGTGTTTGGGTCTTATGTTCTTTAGCTCCTCAGAACCTTTCATCATGGGTTTGGGTAAGGTGTGCAAGCGCCTCCAGGCAGATGCTTTGCTCCATGCTGCCATCTAACTTCTGAGCTCCACAGATTAGAAGCTGTTCTGACAGCCTGGATTTTGGATGGTTTTGAAGCAAGGGAATAGGGAACTACAGAACTGGAACTAACCAGCTGATACTCAGCCAACCACCCAAGGAACCGGTCACGTCTCCGGTGCTCAGGTCAGTAAAGTTTCCAGACCTGACGTAGATTTTTCCTATCATTTTTTTCTTCTAAAAGGATATTGTTCATTTGCTCTGGAGGAGTCTGCGGCCCCTAAAAAAGGTCCAAATGGGGGAAGATCTGGGGGTACGTGTGGGAAGAAGGATTTGCCGAGGTGGGGTGGTTTTTTTTTTTTTTTTTTTGCCTCTCCTGTAGGCGTGTTGGGTAAGGCAGGCATTGTGGTTTCTTCAGGCAAGCCAAGGCAAGCAGGCGCTGTGCCGTGGGTCACTTCATGGGATGCAATGAATCAGGCTGGCAGTGGACGGAGGCACGGCCGGGACAGGGCAGAGCCAACGCGTTCGGCCGGAGCCCCCGACCCCACCGCTTTGGAGACCTCTGCACGGGCACAGGCTCCCACCCCACACACTGAGAACCTTGTTTCTCTCGCCGCAGTCTGGTCAGGATGTGCAAGTAATTGTTAGGATGTCGCAGAAAACTGGTTTAAGCCGAGATGTAGCTGCAGCTGTGTTCTAAACGCCGCTAAACAAAAGTGGACTGTCTCCTCCTGGGTGACTTTCCAGAGAAGGGCTTGCTTTTCATTTCCTTTGGATCTAACTGTTAGAGCTAACTTTTCCTTAACAAAAACCAGCTTTAAAATAAAGACATATTACCATAGTACGGATGTTAAAAGGAGAATAAAAATTTCTGAACGTATTGACAGCTAGATTTTGATATTTTTATTAAGATCTGTCTCTGCAGTAAAAATAATCATTGTTGCTTGTGCTGCAGTTGTAAAAAGCCTTTCAAGAACTGCCCCAGGTAGGCTTCTTTTATATGATTTTTGTGTGCCTATAAATCAAAGATATTATTTGAGTAAAAGTTGCATAAAGCAGGTTTGGCTGGTGAGGATAAAAGATCTTTAAGGGGAGGAGATTTTTCGGCGGGGGGGGAGGGTGCTAAGGATGAAGGTGCCTGCACAGCGCCGTTCTCTGAGTTGTAGGACACCGAAAAGGAAATGAATTAGCACTGGAAGAGTTATTGGTTGGTGTTCCGTATAGTTTCAATATCCTTGAAGTGCTGTTAAATTGTTTTCCTGTGCGTGACTCTGCTGCTGAGCTGGAAACCAGTGATTTCCATGCCTTCCCGTGCCCAGTGGCTCTCTGGGAGCGAAGGGGATGCCTTAGCAATGGCAGCAGCGTTGTCGCTGCTGTTTAATCTGTTTGGTTTGAGGTTTACATCCTGCGTAACAGACATCTTGTTTGTGGCCTGACAACAAGAGCTGTTTAAAGCCATTTTCTCCTGCCAGCTGCTTTGTGGTCAGCTGGAGGGAACCCAGCCAGACGGCTACCCTGTAATCAGATCGCTTCCCAGAGAGGGCAGCGAAGGAGATAGCGGCGGGCAGATCCCTGAAGCCGGTGTGTTTCAGAAAGCTCTTTGTTAAAACAACTGTCTTCTGCCGTCATTCCGAGACGGCTCCATCGCTGTTCATTTCCTCTCCCTATTAAGTGCTTATCTGCGGCCAGAGGCGAGCAGCTGGGTGGAGACCGGGGGAAAGCTGGAAAAGCTGGAGGCGTTGCTCTTGTCTGAGGACGCGGCGGCCAAGAGCCCTTTGCCTCCCCGCAGGTGCGTGTGGCCTCCTCGCAGCGGGGTGGCAAAGGGGATGGTCAAACAGGGTTCATCCTCTGGCACGGGAGGGACTGACGAGCACAAAAATTGAGGCTCAGCCTCCAGCTTTCACTCAGAGCCCCCAGCCACGGGCTGCCAGCGGGCAACCTCAGGCTTTGAGGGAAAAACGGAAAGGGAAATGGTCTTGTTTCAACATCAGCAAAAAATTGGGAGAATCATCAGCTACCCATGATTTTGCTTGTTTTGTTCCAAGTTCTTTCACTAGCCTTGGAAATACCCACTCTCTCCCCTAAAGAACATACCATCTAAACAAGCAAGAGACAGGGACTACTCCAACGACCAATGTTTTCAATTAGAGCAGCACAGGAGATGAGTTTCCTGAATCACACAAGCTGGTTTTACCTTTACCTTGATTGTCTTGTCTATGAACAAGAGTGCAAAATGCAAACTATCACACAATTGTGCTCTTCAGGATTCACACTGATTTTCAAGTTTTTAGGCACATGCACGAGGTGCATGGGAAAAATTTAGTCTTTTCTTGAGCTCACCCAGGAGTTTCAAATTTGATTAATCCACTTATCTGATCCGCACACTTTTTGTTGTGCTGGTAATGGAGCCACAGGGGCTCTCACCTTTGGAGCTGCCAATCTTTTTTATGAAATGAAAGTGTTATTTTTAATATTTTGTTACTTTCTAAGTGGGTTGAATGAGATTAAGAAAAATTAGCACCTTCCAGTTGTGAACTCCAATTTCACTGCAATGATTGTATTCCCCTTCAGGATTCATTCCTTTCCCAGGTCAAGAGTGCACAGTAGCACTCTGGAAGCAATGGATTAAAGTGCTGATAGGAGAGATTTCTCCTTTTATCTTCTCGAGAATCTGTCTGATGACTATTTTGGCCTGTTTAAATATTGGCTTCCATTTCCTTAGCACAGAGATTGTCCTGAATTTTACACATTTATTCTGTTGAGTTTAATGACGTTAGCTGCTTGAGAAGTGTTAAATGCTTGTAAACATTTTTAGCAGTGTCTTTATTTCTCCTTAACTGCATTGAGGTGAATTTCTGAGGATGGCAGTACTGATCAGAAGTTATGCAATGCCAGTACTAAGGATTGAAGGCTTATATGAATCTTTAGTTTTGAAGCTGCAGGATGAAAAAACATCTTGGAAACAACCAAACCTCTGCAAGATAATTTCACAGTGGCTGAAACTTCTGTTTTCAAATATAAAATGAAAACAGAGCTTGGGAAAGCATTGGGTGATTTCCGTTCCCTGCCACTGATTAAGACTTAGATGGGACACTTTGTTCCCATTGGGAAAGAAAATAATATTCTCTGGTATATTTGTTCATAGAATGCTACTCTCAGCATTTTGAGAAATCAAATGCAATCCATCAGCTTAAAGGGAGACGGGGGCATTGTTTTGAATGTTTCATTATCAATTTGCACCGAAGGACGTAGCCCCATGCTGTTATCTGCCCCTGTTTTCTTTTGATTCAAGGAGCCTGTTTGTGGATTCTGTTGTGTTGCGGTTTTGGCTTGCCAGGATCCTACCACGGCTTCAGAAAGGTTTTCTTATAAAAACTGCCTGGTTTCTATTATTGGTGTTTGGTGCAAGGCCAGTGGTTGTTAGACATCTGCCTGCCTGGGCTGCTCGGGGGGAGAAGGTCAGCTCAGCTCGGGGAAGCTCGAGGGTGCCCGAAGGGAGCTATGGATCAGCTGGTGCCATTTGTATGGCTCGAGTCACCTGCCCAATTTGTTTAATTATCATTCAAACTGGGATAGCCATTGTCTATAAATCATGGGAATTATAGTCCTTGCAAAGGCAGAGACAAAACACTGACAGCAGTGGGCAAAACCAGCGTTATTTCACGTGCAGCCCTCCTCCCCTCCCTGGTTTAGGCATGCCTGGAAATCTCTGTTCTGCAGTTATCCTGAGCTGAGGGTTGTGTCCCCCTGAATGTGGACACGAACAACCCCCCGACCCTTTGCTAAAGGACCAGCACGTAGCTGGGGAGTTTGAGTTTCACTCAGTCCATCACTAGAGAAAAACAAGCTGCATACACTACCGTTACTGTGTTGTACATAGGGAAAGTCACATTTTTTCCAGACACTGGAAAAGATTAAGCATACGTATGGTCCAGCATTTGTCACACAGCCGTCTAAATTGAGAATATGATAGAATATTAGCCTGTTACTAGGGCTGATGCTCTGAAAGCAAGAAATAACCTAGAATAACCCAAACTTACAACTGAGCTCATGAAAAATTGGTCTTTAGAGACTACAATTTCAGAGAGACATTACACGTCAGTAATCACAGCAGCATCTAAGCAACTAGTGGTCTTTGGTCTTCAGTTCCAGGTTTAGTTTAATTCACCAAGTGTTAATAGCTGAGTGAGTTCATGGTCACACCGTGCTGAAACCCACTGAAGCCGATGGAGGACTTCAGGATTAGTTCCCTTCCAGCAGAGATCACATCCTAAACGAAAAACAGTGCCTACCTTCAGCCTTTTCTCTCTGCAGCTCTTCCAGCCGGTTTCATCCACACAGTGCAGGTCTTTCCATTTTCTTCCAGTTTGCTTTACGATTTGTCTTTTCACTTAACTATATTTGATTCAGCTGGGAGCTTTCCCCACTGATCTCCCTCTTTCTGCTCCTATGAAGAGCACAGCATAAAGTGGTTTTGTTTGAGCCAATGCGTTAGTTTTGGCAACAACCATCCCATTGGGGACATTCAACATCAAGGGAGAGAACTTGGGCGAGGAATTTTGATCAACAGGTAATGGAAAAAAACCCTAAAAAGTATGAGGAGTTCTTCTATCGCTATCAGAAGTGTGACGTTTATGTCGGCTGTGTGATTCTCTTTCCATTCACCTGGCAAGGAGCATTAAAGTTTCCCTCTAGGGCTGGCAAGGGGCTCTTTTTCCATAGCATCGTTTGACCACGGAACAGTTGGCAGGGGGAATTTGAAGAGTGATGTGGCTGTATCCTGTCTCTCTCGGACGGTTAAACGTGTCTTCTCCAGTGGCAGCTTTGGCAGAGCGTCCCTGAAGATGGGAAGCTGCATGAGTGGCCCACCACAGTGTGAAAGCTTAGGCTGCTTCAGGAAAACAGCAAATTCAGGGAATTCCTGTTTATAAACTACACATGCATACAAATTTGTTCCCTTTTGATATACGTTCTGGTTTGCAAACAGCAAGATCTCGAACAAAATCGCTGCAGACTGGCATTGGCAACCTCAGCTAATGGAATCGTAAACAGTAGAGTAGAGAAAGGTCCCATGGGCCGTCCCGTCTGAGCTCTGCCTCTTCCAGAGCCCTCAGCAACGCTCTGTGTAATCGCTTGTTGCTGGATCTCCGCGGCGATGAATTCTTGTGCGTACCCTGGGGGATATTATCCTGTTACCCCAAACTGCTCTCGCTGTGAGCATATGTTTTGTAATTCCCAGCCTTGGCCTGACTCTCCTTTTTGCTCTTTCCTGTCTCACCATCATCTCAGATGACAAATGAATTGCTGTAGCTATTACTAGCCTGTAATTTATTTGTAGAAGTTAATGCTGTCTTCGTCAGCCATCTTTTCTTAAACGATGCAGAATCACTGGTTCCAAAATCTTTGTATCCTGACGTACGTTAAACAAAGCTTCAGTAAGAGTTAAAAAAAATATTATAGTCAGATGACAAATCAGGTGTGAATTTAGTTGCTTACTACATAATTTACACAACCAAACTATTGAAGAGAACAATGAATATGCTGGAAAACAGTACAACCGCCTGTTGGAAATAATTGTTTTAATCCTGAAAATATCCTGAAACCCCAAACTACAGGATTATTCAAATGCAGGAGCCAGATTTCTGTCGTGCCCCTTATTCAGCGTGCCTGCTGAAACCCACCTCCATCACCAGGATCTTTGCCATTTGCTCAGTGCAAACAGCCGTGCAGCCAGCAGAGCGGGGAAATCCTCCGGGCAAGGGGTTGACTGCAAACTGGTTAATGGGAGAGGTTGAACCTGAAAGGCAAACTAGGTTAGACAAAGTCAAGGTGAGGTACAAGACACTGAGTAACCTCGTTGTCTTGCTTTTCCTCTTCTTCCCCCTCATAGCTGTTATTTCCTTATTGCAGTAGGAGTTTCAGCCTTTATTTTGTTTCTTTTGTGAGGGCCATAAACACATTTCAAAGACATATGAAAACAATAATAACAAAATTTTGTTCCAAGAGGTATTAATGATCCAAACCAGAAGCAGAAATTGTGCCCTGTGAATCAGGCGATCGTCACACACTGAGAGGAAGCAGCAAAGGATTGAGTCCCACAGATCACATGTGATCTGGAGTGATTTCTTCCAGCTTCTCCGTCAAACATCTACTAAAAAAATGACTATTGTACCAAAACCTGAGTCTGTTATGAACAATTCACAGACACTAAAAGAAAAGAAATGCCTGAATTGTGAACAAATACTAATGGCAACAAATAAATCAACAAGCACCTAATTATTTATGTCTTCTCACTATCACAGCACATTAATCTGCCATGAAATAGTCATGGATGAATCACAGAATATCCAACTTTCCAAATGCGTGTTGGATTCTTTAAAACTGGACCACAGATCTGAAGAAGAAAAAAGAAAAAAAAAAAAAGAGAGAGATTACTGGAAATGGTGAAATAAATTGTCTCCTGGCGGTTTGTTTACACCTCCATTTTCAATAGCTATAGTGGGGCAAGGGAAGGGTAGGAGAGAGCTGCTCCTCTGTAAATTCAGGAGCTAAGAGAGTATTGTGTTGGACTAACTCAATAGCCCATGGAGGAAGACCAGCCTCTTTGGAGGGTCAAAGAGGAGTTTGGAGACAGCAACTTCACCTTTAGCTGCAGCATGGATGTGATTGTATCGCCCTTCCCCTCCAAATGGTTTAAACATCTTGTTACCCCCTGAATTGGTAGCAGGAGGGTATTTTAGTTAGAATACAAGGCTCATTCTCAAGACTTCTGGCTCTGCCACTGATTTACTGGGTACTTGGGCAAACCACTGGATCTCTGTGCCTCCAGTCGGGCATGTAAAGCATAAATAATTACAGCATTTTCCTCCTGTCCCTGCGTCATCCTTATGACATAAAACCACCAGGAGGAGGTTGAATTGATGGGGGTTGGCACCTGGCATCAGATGGCCCCGTCAGAAACAGTTGGTGCCCGTCTTGTTGAAGTTAAGCAGCGATAACAGTTGTGATGTTTCCTGTCCTAGAAAGCACAAGGCAAGACCAGAGCTGTGCAAAAGGCAGGAAGTAACTGGAGATGGGGGGGAAATATAATGGCAAAACTTTTCTAATGCGATCCAGGTCTTCTCAAAATCCCTAAAGATGTGGTTCGAGTTTTACGCAAACGTTGTGAGATGCTTTTATTTTCTTTGAAAAGGAGTTTGCCAGCCCTCGGCGAGACCCGCTGGTGATGGAGACAATGACACAGGAGGCGAAACAGAAGCGTGAACACCTCCGTCCCCCTCGGCTCTCTGCTTTCTCTTTCTCCCTTCTGTTCTCACCTTGGGGAAGAGGAACATCTGCGTTCACCGGGATCACGGGACACTGCTCCTTTGCTGACTGGCAGGAAGCACCAACGTGAAGCGGGTGTAACCTCCTTCTCCTGCTTGCCCTCAGAAAGCATGTGAAACACATCGGCCCTTGTTGCTTCCATAAGCTGAAAGGAGTTTGTGATTCCAAGTCTACTCCGCTCACAGCACGACATGCCCTGGGTCAGCCCCAGCAATAATGTTTTTAAACAATATTAGGTTATTCTTGGCAATCGATGATGACATTTTCTACCAATCAGGATATGAGAAAAACTTCTAATAATAAGAAGTGATAGAATAACAGAACTGGAGACCAAAATATTCTAAAACGCAGAGGCTGGTTACGCTGTGGGGGCAGAGGGAAGCTGAGACAAGTCCCGGCTACGATTTGTCTTAAGAGTTTAACCCAAACATACTGTTAATTCCACACTTGGGGAGTCCAAGTCTAATTACTCTGTACTCGAGATCCTCACAGTAGTAGGCAAGGTAAATGCTGCGTCCGTATTTTTCTCTACTCCTATGTGTGATCAAACAATTGGATAATTAACATAGAAATTGAAATAATTTGCAAACCTGACACACAATTTACCAAATTTAAGGCTGGGTTACAGTTCTGTATCTATGCCTCTACGTGGACTCATTTTTTCCTCATGATCTTAACATAATTTTTGAAGTGTGTGCTAACATAGGAATTAATATTTTTCCCTCCTTCATACACTGCTGGAGGCAGTTTGTGCAGTGCATGCAGCCAGCCCGGTGATGACAACAATTCTCTTTTATGCATATAGTGATAATAAAACCCAAAAAATGGACTTGGCAAAATTAAGGAGAGACTGAAAGAAGTGCTAGCAGGGGACGAAGGCTGCGAAGATGTGCCAGTTGAGGGTTTGATGCCCACTTGCAGTGTGAGTACATCCCCCGTGGGGTTACATGCTATCACGTCCGAAAGCTGGAGTGAGACACAGCTACTGTTCCCGTGCAAGCTCAGCGACACTCCTGTGGAGAAGCAAACATGTGCTACCCTTTATTTTTCCCAGCTTAAAAGAGGCACAACAGGAGAAAGCGGATAGAGGTGCAGGAAAGAGGAAGGAGCAGTGAAAATCAGAGGGACCGTTCCAAGTTTGAAGGGCACCATGCTAAGAAGTATAAAAAAATGCACAGTGGAGGTGAATAAAGGGAATCTACAGGAATATAGGACTTACCTGGAAAGAGCTTCAATAGAAAGCAAAAAGGCCATGACAAAAGAGACAAGGATGGATGTATGGATAAAGAGCTTCCAAACTAGGTCAGCCTGTAGGTCCACCCAGTGGAGTAACTTGGCCACAACTCCGGCAAAAAAAATACCAAATCTGAATGAGTGTGACAGCATGAAGGACCCTGGCTTTCTCTCTCAGCCTCAGGTGTCTTTCAACATCAATATATTATTGCCATCATATAGAGGAGTTAAAGGCAAAATACAACAAGCACTTTAAGCCCAAGCTCTTTCAGAGGCACTGGTGTCTTTGCCCTGACGATACAGGGCTCTTCTTTGCACTATGATTTCAATGGCTCTGTCTCGTTTAGATTGAACAATAATAAGCTATTCCTAAAGCACATCTTCAAAGAATAATTTCAGCAGCTCCCAGAGAAATAACAAGACAAACTGGGACTAGGAAAAGGAACTGTCTCAACATTTCCTGCTGTTACTGCTCTACCAGCTTGCATGGTTCAGTTCCACCACAGTGCCTTCAGGATTATTTTTTATGATGCAAACAGTACCCAACCCTCCCAATGAAAGCATCGCCTGGTTCTTCAGAACCATTTCCAACAGGCTTGTTTTACTAGGGTTTCACTTTTTTTGGGATTCATAAATATATCATATTCTGTATCCCATCCTGCTGATATTATAACTGAACTCTTTTCAACTGTCCTCCATGAGTCCTTACTGGATGGGGTCTTACTCAACATTGTATTCAAGCCCTTCTTCATACACGTGGTACGGAAGTCGCTGTGAGAATAAGAGCATCCTACAGCAGGAGCATGTTACCAGAACCAGCTTCTCTGCTGGTGAGAGACTGACTAAACAACTCATGGGGATGAAATCCAGTTTAGCAACTGTTTCTGCTCTACTCTTGCCCTCAGACACACAGACTCTCTTTCACTCCAATGCATGCCAAGCTAGACCTTTTCTTCCCTGGCACTTTAGAGGCTGTCTTCAGACCATCCTTCAGGCCCTTCATTACAGCTGGGCTGGCAGCTCTCGAGCACTCAGAATTTCTAG
This sequence comes from Tringa tobata, assembly GCA_033628505.1. Lineage (NCBI taxonomy): Eukaryota > Metazoa > Chordata > Aves > Charadriiformes > Scolopacidae > Tringa > Tringa tobata. The sequence goes on from JAHREE010000206.1 coordinate 1,690,286, forward strand.
CATCATGTTATTACACTTGGAGCTACAGGAAAGGCTGAGGAAGACGTCAGCAGCCCAAGGAGTCCAGTCCTGCAGGGCAGCTCCAGGAGCCACACAAACCAGCCAGGAAGTTCCCAACCTCCGTGTCTCACTGTGGTTATGGACACAACAAACCACCCTTCCCCAAGCTCCTCTTTTTCTGTCTCTCAGGAAGCAATATGGTTTTTTTCCAGCTTTTTCCCCACCCTGGGACCAGCTGATTGATAGTAGCAGTTGATCTTCACGCTCTCTCTCCCCCTCAGATGGGTGAGCAGCTGTCATTCCCAGGGAGCGAGCAAATGAACTCCTCCTTTCTTTTTACTCCCCATCCGTCAGCTCAAAAGTAATGCTGAGAGCAAATGGAGTCTCCCAGCTGGTTTGATTTATTTGGTTTAATGTTCCACCATGACCCCTTGGCTTGGCCTGGCCTTTCATCCAGGCACTGTAGGAGCCTAAGGCTACTTAACTTCCGTGATTAGATGAGTACGGTGTATTCCGGGCTGTTTGGCCCAAATCCAAGCAATTCACTTAACTACTGTCTCCATTTTGAAGAGGTTGAATGAAAGCACAGGGAGACACATCGGAAAAAATCCTGCACAGCCCAAAAGCTCACGGGGAGTCTAATGGAGCCACTTCATTCCCAAGTTTGCAGGAACTTATGCCAAGTTGCCCTTCATCCTCTCCCAGAAAGACAAAGCCCTTCAGCAGTGCCAGCCGTTCTGAATTTGCCACCCATGGAGGAGCAGAGCAGGTGGGTCTTCTTCCTCTTCCCACCTCACATGGCCTTTCCTCATTGCAGTGGCTCTCGAATGTTTGTTCAAAGAAAAACTCTTTTCCATGATGGCTGACATGGTGGTTGACATGCAACATGTCAGGCAGAGAATCATGAGCCCCAGAGAAAACAAAATATGATCCAGGTTTTCAGATGGGTTGGCTTTCTTGCCCTGGGACACCTCTACCTTTCTAGTCTCAACCTCTCGCTTGAGCAGAGTCCTAGACCATAAATTCATCAATCAGCAAAAGGAAAGGGAGACGCTTTGCTCCAAGGAGGGGACTGCCCTGAGCCAACTGCCCTGGCTCTGCCTTTCCATGTCAGAAATATCTGTTGACCCAGGTAAATTGGCCAGTTTTTTCCCTGCTGCTTGGGATCCGACAAGGACCTGACTGAACGAAGTATTTTACTTGGGGTGCAACAGTGGCCAAAAGTGGCATATGAAAGTATTAGGAAGTGGCACATGTAGCTCTGGTCTGCACACAGTATCTTTTGTACTGGTGTAATTATGTTGGCTACGGCTGTGATATTTTACCCATAGAGTTATAGCAGCATATCCTGTAGTGCGGACAGCATAAGGGTGCCTTATACCATCTAAGCTCTTTCCCCTTTCTCATACAGGAATAAGCTGTACGAATATAAGTGTTTTTATATTAGTAGAGCTTCACCCACATCAGGGAAATTATACAGTTTTAGACATCCAAAGAAAAATAAACTTTTAAGAGGTAGGTAGTGATAACGAAAATACTTCTTGACTGCCCAGGCTGACACAGCCAGATGGAGCTTAAAGACATTGAAGGAAGGGGTTTCCTAAAAAGTCCAAAAATTGCCTGTGTATTTGGCATCCCAAAACAGTCCAGTCTTCCCTCTTTATGTGTAGGCCAGTGTTAAAGGATGAATCAAGGCCCAGATTTGATACCCCGGGGTTATGATAGGTTCTGACTGCACTTCCCAGCTTCAGTCCCTCAGGTGGTCCAGGAGAAGAATTGTGAAAGCTTAAAAATAACTGCTATGGATAGAAACACACTGCTCTACTCTTTCTTCCCAGTAGCTCTTCATGGTCTCAGAAGGAGCACTGAGGCTTTGCAGAACACACTGGCCCATTCCCATCAGTGAGCTGTCCTATAGGTGTCACCTACCAGTAATGACCATGTCTGGCCCCTGTCACTCATGTGCTTTTGAAGGTTTTTACCCCTTCACTGAAAAAAGAATAATAAAAGGCTTTGGGATATCATCTCTTAGACCACATAAATCAGCTCCTTCTTCAGGAAAAGGAAATAGGGCGCAGCAAGTTAGAGACATGATCTGATCCCATGAACTGCAGCTTCTCCTGTGCATGGATGGATTTCTCTTACTTCCACTTCAGCGTATTTGCATGATCAAAGTTCAGCATTTGTGCGAGTGTTTGGGTAACGAGAGCCACATGGGGTGTAATTTAAATACCAGGAAAGAACATTAATAGCCTATTCAATATTTAATTACACCTACTCCGTTTCACACTCCAGTGCAGGTTTCGTTGGTCTTGAAACTAAATGATATTCTGCTTTAGACTTCTGGATCCTCAAAGAATGTGATTTGTCCTTCTAAATACTGTCTGAGAGCTTTTCTATCAGGAAGTAAGAGTATTAATGTGTCTTTAGAACACTTCTAGACCTTATGGTAATGTATGATCTAGTTCCAATGACTCCCTGAGTTATTTAGCATAGTTGCAATATAATTAATAAAGGCAAATAAAATAATGTATTCAAGGAAATCTCAGGAAACCAATGTGGAGCTTTTCAGGGGAAAGAGCACCTCCCATAAAGCAAGGCCAGTTTAAAAAAGCTCAGAAACTTTGCCATGGATGTTAGGAGGGAGCTGGAGGGGCTGTTTTTCATGCATATCCCTCTTTCTTTGTTTTGTTTTTTCAGCAGTTCATTTTTAAAACCCCTTCCCTGTACATAAACCCTCAGCACGTGTGAGTTGGTTGTTTGGTCAGTCAGAAGACCGACCATGGTGGTTGGTCGTGGTGATGTGTCTGACTAATGGAGGTTACATTTCTCTACCTCTCTGCATCTTTGTCTTAGACAAGAAGGGGGGAAAAAGTTCTGACTTCCAGACAGCCATGAAAACTAAATAAACATGCATGTAAATGAGAGGTTATTTGGAAGAGGGATTGTGGATGTTGGCAAGAAGAACAGCACAACTTATGACTTCTCTTTTTTTTTCTTCTTCTCTCCCCCTCTCAATTTTTTTCCTCTTTTTTTCCCCTCTCTCTCTCTTTAAGGCCAATGGAGATATTTTTTAAGGCAAGAGTTTATTTTTAGACTACATTGTGATGGCAAAACGGGGAAATGACCTTTTCATTTAGTCAGGAGGCATCATGTGATTGGCAAGTGAGAAGATACAGGCAAGTGGAATGAGGGCCATCCACATCTTAGGTCCTGCAGGGAGATGTCTTCCTTGCCTTTGGTAATCTTCTAGAAGGAGAACCTACATCCTCCAAGACTTGAGATATAGACAGAATTAATGCCCATTCTTTCTTTCACCATCCAATAGCTTTTGTAAAGGGAAACCATGAGCCAAATGTTGATAACAGGCAAAGGCTCAATTGTCAGCATTTTACAATTGAGAGTAGAATTAGAGCCTTCCTTACCAGGGTCAGGAGCACTTGAAAACACTCATCCCAGCTGAGCTGCTTAATTTCATAGGTGAAATTAATGTAGAACTTTCTCCTCAAGGGATAAAGGTGGCAGTTATTTACTCGATACCTAAATCCAGGTAAGCCTTTCCTTGCAGGAAATGCTGCTGTGTATAAATAAAGCCATGCTCAGCAGCTGTGGGATTGCAGAGGCTTTTGGAGAGAAATGTTGACTTGCTGTGCTCCTGAGGGACCAGGGCTACGGGCACATCCAGCTCACTTCCAATACCTGCCGTGTATCTACTTGAAGAAGTGCTTAGTATTAGGTCACAAATGGTAAGTGGTAAGGAGGGGGGTTTTGTGTGTGTTTCTGTTCTTTTACATAGAATAATAATAATAATTTCCCCTTAATCGGGTTCTTTCATGCTTGATCTTTGAAATAGCATCTGCAAGGATTTGAAAATGGAGTTATTCTCCTGTGAGGGCTGTAGCTGCTGCTTCTAAACTGTTTATTTTCTTTTAATTTTGTACTTTGACCAACTTTAACTGGCTTTTCTTTCTCATTTTAACATCTGTGTACTTTCTGAATGTAATCTCCAAAAGGTTTAGTTCTAGCTTTTCTTAAAAATATACATATCCATATACCATCTGGCTCCTGCCCTGTCCCAACTTTCACGCAATTTGAGCCCGGTGGGTGTGATAAGCCACTGCCTCCGGAGCTTCTGTGGTCTGGAAGAGATCCCTGGATCCCTCTGGCAGGTGACCCATCTCACTTCACGTTGAGTGCCTCTCTTCTCCCTTGTCTATAACTCTTAACTTGCATTTTCCCCCCGCTGTTGAGCGTGACTAGTATTTCAGCCCTGGAAAGCCTCTCAGGGTGTTGAGCCAAGTTTTTTTAAAAGCGTGTGTTTGTATGTGCATGAGTGTGTGTACGTCCCTGTGTGGACATGCGTGTGTGTAAGTCCCAGAAAAGGTACATCTATCATTTCCAAAGGCAGTAAAAAGATGCTTGCCAGAGGAACTGATTTATAGCAACTTTTAATGAGATTCTTGTCAGAACCTGGTTTACGGGTGTAAATGCAAATGTCAGGTCGGTATAAATCACAGGGGCAGGGGACAGAGAAAGAAATACTCCACTTCTCCCTAAGAGATAAACCAGCTTCATGGTTAAAGTGGTCTCCTCCTTGATCTGCCAGTTGAGATAAGCTAATACACAGCACCATTAAGTGCCCTCTCCAGCTCTAATTGCCGATTAACTGGAGGGGCAGGGCCCCATCTGTGCAGATGGGAGAGCTTCATCCTCCCGGATGGGACAACTTCCAGCCTCAGGACCCTCACCCTGCTGTGAACCCCCTGAGCTCCCACACCAGCCAATGCCCCTGCTATTCCACTTTTTTATTTGCAACTCTGATTTGAGGGTACGTCTATGTGTGGGTTTGTGGGCGGATGCAAAGAAGCTCCCAGTGGGATGCTGAGCAGCTCTGAGCCGGTGGCTGCTGTGAGCATCTGCTGCAGGGAAATGCCCTTTGCTGGGGGAAAGTCTCTGCAAGCAGCTCAGTTCCTCCTGCATTATGTCAAATGGGGAGATTCCCTGTTGTCAGCACACACAGGCTGTGGCTGAGGACCTTCCCTCGGCTCCCAGGATGGAGTTTGCCACAGGTAGATTTTCTGGTGGCTAATAGCAGTTGTACTTTCCTCTGTGGTGCCCTTGCCATGATGCTCTCTCTTTTTTCCCAGCCTCCTATTTTCATGGAGCCTGTAGGAGTTTGTCCAAGACTGTCACATCTTGGTCAGATGTGGGGGGAAGGTGGCAGCCCCATTCCAGAGCTTAAAACCTTATTTTCTCTGAACAGTCTAAAGGTGCAGAGAAAAAGCGGAGGCTGCTGGGGAGCCAGGCAGCAAACAGGAGTGAAACTGCAGTTCTGAATGTTAAATGTCTGCCCTGTTGTGGTTTTTTTAGACTGTTTGCTGAACTGTCACCTTCCTGACCAGCAGAAAAAACACCAAATCTCAGCAGCTGGTCCCCTGCCATTCCCTCCCCTCCAGCCCAGCCTGAAGAAATGGGGAGCCACACACAAACCTCAGCTCCATCCCTGCTCCAGGGCTGGTTCCCAGGAGGAGCCTGCAGAACTGCAACCCCTTCCCTGAGCTGCTGGAAGGGACTTTGCCCGGAGGGTCTCAGCCCAGGCTCCTTTCCCCGCGCCCGGCTCGCTGCCCTGGAAGACTGTGGATCCTTCCCAAACCCCAGGGCTGCCCTGTCTGGGCTCTTCGGTCCCTTGCCTCCATCCCCTGCCAGGCTTCTCCTTTCAAGGAGGGCTGGGGAGAGGGTCAGGGAAGGCCAGATGGTACTTCTCTGCTTTTGTGCCTTAAAGCATGCAGCTTTTTTCCAAAACCAGTAGCGTAGGCAGCCAATAAAATCTATTAAAGATGCTGTTGGATGTAGAAGCTGGCTCTTTTTTGTCCGGAGCCATAAAAGCTCTTAAAGAGATCCAAACCGGAAAAGACAGGCACCTAATAGTGAAAACAAGGAAAGGGGAATAAAACTGGCACAAGGGTCCTGAATTTTTCCATGACTGATTTGAGCATTGCGAGCCACTGGCACGGAAAAGCAGCACCCGCAGCCCCACAATAGCAGTAAATCCCGGGAGAGGAGGGGAGCCTCAGCACCGCTGTGGTCCAGCAGCCCCAGTATCGGGCATCCTGGCACAGGGATGGGATTCTCATCCTGGCACTGCCTCTTTAGCAACCAGAGCAACCAGTACAACAATCGAGCCGGGATTGGGAACCCAGAGCAGCAGTTAATTAAGCCTGCGTCTTTTATTCTCTGGAGGCAATTCAGCCCGGTTTGAATGAGCTGGAGTGCTAGGACCTGGTGGGAATGTCTCTCCCAGGGCCGCAGGAGAATCCAGTCTCATGGGCTGCTCCATTAGCATAACAATATTGCCCAGGATGCTCTTGGCTGATGTAATGCCAAGAGTGAGCGAGGGGAGATGAAAGATTTTTTTCCCCTGTGCAGGAGCTGGGAGCGATTGCCGCTGACTGGGGCTGTGTCAGTGCATGAAATTTCTTTTCTTTCTCTCTCTCTCTCCCTGTATGGGATGTTTGCTAATTGAAGCAGTTCTGGAAAACAGTGAGCTGTTAGAGTCCCATCCCCCACTCTCTCTTATAAATTCACATTATTCTGACTTACTGGCAAAGCAGGAGCCTTTTCTGCTCCTTAGAAAGTGGCCTCTGATTATTTGCATTTCCCCGTGGGACCAATGGAGAAGGGGAGCACAATTTGTGGGGATGGGCAAGTGGGAGGAGAGGGGACCTCTGCTGCCCCCATCTCCTGGAATAGATATTTTGACAGCCAGGGTATTTGCATGGGGAACCAAAAGAATCTAATTTCCCATTTTCTCCCCGTTCCCCAGGTGGCAGCATTTGTCCCGGGATGGTTCTGCCTTCAGTGCCCTTCTCTCCAACAGTGAGCATCCAACTCTTTGCAGCGTCAAAGGCCTCAACCTGGGGGAATTCTAAGTGTCGAGGAGCTCCTATGTGATGAAGGTAAGGACTTCTCTTGCCTCGTATGTTAGTAGACACCAAGAAACATGCTGCTTTAGTGGGGTTTGGCAGAGATCACCCACAGGGGAATAGAGCACAGGTAGCTCATGTTGGCATGAACTTGTAATCATGGAGTTACAGCATTCTGTGTGTTGAATGACTTAGTCCATGTGTAAGTGCTGGAAAAGCCCCTATCCATGATGATAACTTTTTTTTTTTTCCTGGGTAAACTATCTATTGTAGCAAAGAGAAGCAATGAGTTTCCATCAGGCTCCTGCTGATGGCACTGCCTCTCTGTCCCCCCACCCCATCCTGCTTCTGGTTGTTTAAGTGTGGCTCTAGAACAGGAGTGTCCCTGCCTATATGGAGGTGCTGGCCTAGTTCTTGTAGTTTCTGGACACTAGAGGCCTCTAGACACTCTGCTATGATTAATGCTAGTGTAATTAACGTTCACGTGGAGCAAAAGAGAAGAACTGATGGCATTCAGCTGATTTTTCTCTCCTCTCCAAATGTTGTCCATTACTCCAATGTCAGTGCAATATCTAATAAGGGACGTGGTGAGCAGGCAGGTGACAGGAGAGGAGCTTTGGGGAGCTGGCTCTGCAGAGGTGGGGATTAATGTCTCTCTCTCAACCATCCACACGTGTACAAGCACACACAGGCTTCATCTGGGGGCTGGCTACGTCTTTGGACACAAATCAAAAATGTGCTTTAAGAAAAAGTTATGAAACATGAAAATGAGTGTTTTATATCTGTGTTATAGCAAAAAAAAAAAAAAAATTAAAACCTGGACTGGCCCACCCAGTGTTGCATTTCTGTCCTCAGACTCCACCAGCCCACACATCTTGAAGGCAAAGGACTTTGGGGACAGCACTGCCTAGAGCAGGCTGGGGAGGAGCCCTCCCCATTGCTTTCCATCCCGGCTCTTCTCCTGGAGACTTCACACTGATTCCCTTATAGACGGGAAAAGATTTCCCTCCTTTGAATCCCCAGCTGTATTTTTGAGGAAACCCTTCATGCTGCTGCCTGGCTGGACTGGGGGATCTGCTCCAAAGGGCAGTTTGCTGTCCCAGCACTGTCCAGTCCTGGGTTTTCTTCTAGTTTTTCCTTTTCCCTCCCCCAGCATCTGATGAGTCTGGCTCGGACACGCAGGACACTTGCTTACGGAGCATTTCTCCAAGGGCTGAGGCTCCTGCTGGGAGCAATCAGTCTGTTAAAACCTTGATCCATCCAGATTGCCTGGCAATGATCCCTGTGTTACCCAATTTGCAAGAGGCAACATGTTTTCTGGAAGTGCTGTCCTACCGAGATCCAAACTTGTGTAGGACCCATCTGGGTAGCTTTTTGTGCAGCAGCTATTCCAGTCACAGATGGATTTTTCAGCTTCCATTCAATGTGCTGTCCCAGAACAACCCATTCTTGATGTGTTCAGAGTTACACAACTGATGACAGAGTGGGACAATGTGGGAAGCCTCAGGGAACACCAGAGTGTCCTGGTTAAATGTGCCGTATTAGCGATACCCCGGCAAACAGAGCCACCAAGTTAGAGTAAGCGGCCTGGTAAACTGAGGCACTGATTTAGGACAAGAATTTAATGGTGTCTTGGTGTCTGAAGATGTGCCTGAGGTGCACCCCTATGTGAGGGATGAGCCCCTGTCTCGGGCAGACCCTCTCCACAAGGTGGGAGGTGAAGATCAGAGGGACACCCCCCTCCGACAGCCCTGATGGAAACCACATTGCTGCCGCCCCCGGCCCCTGTGTCCAGAGAGGCTGTAAATGCTGGCTGCTGATAATCATCACAATTAGTGGGCAACGAGCTCCTGCTGAAGGGGTGTTTCCAGTTGCTTTAGCAGATGTTGGGGTACAGTTTGGCTGCCAGCACCCTGAGGAGGATGAAGCGTGGCACCGAGGCACTGAGCTGCTCCTAAAGGCACTGCCCTGCTCCTTTAAGTAGTAGCCAGAAGCTTTCTAAATATTATCATCTTACCAAAAGAAGAGGGGGAGGGAAAAAAAAGAAAGTGTTTTGGCATGAGAACAATTTCTCCATTACCTCAATTAGTTCAAATGATCTGGAAAGGTTCTCTCTGGAGAAATCAAGCTAAACCTCAGCCAGCAAAGGGGCTGGTGGCTGGTTGTTGCTGTAGGTGTTGATATGAGCATTAGTCAGCAATGTAGATTGCAGTGAAGTCAGTCAATATTGCTGTCGCTGCTGTCTGGCTACAGCCATAAATTAATTAATTATATCACTGCGGTAATTGAAGGCCTCATTCTCTCTAGGATTCTGACTCTGGCACCTCCCTGCCTGTTCCTGAGGCTGTCCATCAATTCAGTGAGGTCTGGGTTTTACTGAGATCATTATTTCCTGAAATACTCTAAAGACTCTCCATAAAAAGGAAAGTGTATTTTTTTTACCCATCTTCATCCTTTGCCCTGTTGCCCGCAGAGGAGGGAGAGAAGCAAGTTCAGGAAAGAAGCAGAAGAACAAGGCTGGGATTTCCAGTTCCAGCAGTTTGAGGTTGTCCCTTTGCAAACAGGAATCGAAAGTATCCTCTGAGTCTCTGAAGCAGCAGTAGGGTCCTATGCAGAGGCAGATTAATCGCTCTCCATGCTCCAGCCCACGTCTGTTCCTACAGTAGGGTTGAAACAAACCCAAACACTGTGTTGGAGGAAGATGGAGATAACCATGGATGGAGAAACTTCATGGGCTGGCTCCCGCGCTGGTGTAAATCAGCATCCCTGCACTGGCTCTGGTGGAGCAATGCCAAATTCCACCAGCTGAGGGTCTGGATTGCATATTCTACCTATAAAAATGGTGTTTAGGATATCTTGGCAAAAGTAGTTATTTTTGCAACCCACTTCTAACTGGGCAGTGCTGTGTAGGGATGAAATCCAGTTACACTGGTGAAAAAAACCCCCACTAATCAGGCTAAAAAAAACCTACATGGTGAGCCTGTGGAGCAGAGCTATTTTAGCTCTGCTCTTGTAAGACTACTTTGTTACAAGGAACCTGCTAAAAGCTGTCAGATGCACGGGGATTGACATTGACCCGCAGCGATTGAGAGGGAGGAGCAGCCTGATTTCCAGCACTTGTTATTAATTGCGAGCTTCCCAGCATGCGGTGTTATGATTGGAAGTCCCTGCTCTGGAGGTAAGCAATAGTGGAAAAATTTTTGGCTTTTCCCATAAAAATAAGACTTATTTCTGGTCTTCATGATTATTCATAATGGTCCCAAAAATCTGAAATCTTCATCCAAGGCTCACAGAGGTGCAGGTTAATGAAGAGCATCACGTGTGCAAGCTCAGAGGGTTCATTGCTCTGGTGTGAAAAATCTTCTCTCGACTATTGATCGTTAAGGACCCTTCCAACCCAAACCGTTCTATGATGCTATGAAAAATATCACTTACACTGCATTTGTTTTCTCATAAAAGTAGGTGGTTTTCAGCTTGCCTCTGAATGTGTAGCATTGCTTAAGGTTGATGTTACCAATGAATACAGCTGGTCATTTTTGAGTAGGGTGTTTTGTTGTTGTTTTTTTTTTTAAATCAAGCCACTGTTTGAAATCACTGTTTTGTGTGTAGAGGAATATGGCAGATGTTCAAGGGATCCTTGTTTGAGGTGCAGTTGGGACTGGGCACATCTGAGGCTGGAAGTGAAGGTTTTCTTCGTGTCTGGTAGACAAGTATAAAAATCTTTGCTGGATTCCCTTGAGTCAAAGCCTCGCTTGGTCACAGATGAACTAGTCTGGGAGAAGAGACCCGTCCCCTTCCCTTGCTTCTACACCCCGGTCCCCATTTTGCCGTGAGTCATGGGGTGATTTTTCAGAAAATAGACCTTCAAGGTGTGCAACACTATAGGAAGCCCTAGGAGCTATGGAATATTTTTTTGTAGGCTTATAAACTTCTCAATTAGTGCTGTAAAGGAAGAAAATGCTCTTATTCTGGACATTGCCCGAGGTGTAATGCGTTTCTGCCACTGCAGCAAGAAATACTTGTAGCATTTGACTGATTTAGGAGACAAGGGAAGGCACAGTGTTTTGTACCTGAAATCCAGGTGAATTGTAACCAGTCATTTCTGTAGAACATTCCCCACAGAAAGGAGGTGAAGAGGGTTTTGGTTTTTTTCATAGGATTCTGCAAAACCTCACTAAATACTTCAGGATAGCAGCTGAGTGTTGCTGACCTGCAGAGAAAGGGGAGGGAGGAAAGACACAAGGCATCACACGGAGATTTGGGAGCTGGTTTTAGGGGCTGTGTGAATGGTGAATGTGTGGGAAATGGTCCCACCAGACCCCAAACGTGGACAGTGGGAATGCCACCCTCCCAGCACATCCCTGCCCAAGCAGCATCACTCACCTGCGTGTACCTCAGGGACCCTTGGGCTTTGGAAACCTCCTCACCTTGGCAGGAATCACAGCTCCAGCGTGTGCTGAGGCTTTGGGAGGCCCCATTTAGTGCTCTTATTAAACTCTGAGGAGGGCTTTCTGGCTCTGCCCAGCCAGATGGTTTCGGGCACAGCGACCAGAAGGGAAGGGAGCATCCTGCTGACACCAGCCTTTTGAAGTCCCTCTTCCTCCCCTGGGATCCCTGTTGCTCTGCCTGGGAGGCTTTTCCCCCAGCTATTTTCTATTTTTCAGCTCTTTTTAACTGCTGGGTGAAGCAGGAGGGAGGCAGAGCCAGCAAGGATGACTCCAGGGCATAAGACACATTCCTCCAGGTTAGCTGGTGTTTCCAGGCCTTTCAGTGAAAAGCCTCAATTAGCCAATAATCAGCCAAGCATGGCAGACCCGAAGCAATAAGTGCTGCTTCAGGCTCCAGGGCCAAAGGCTAAAATCTGCTCAAGGAGCTAAATTAATCATCTAATTGGGATTTCTGTCCATTCTCATCCTGCTGTGGGTGCTCACAAGAATGAGATCAGTGACAAATTTCCCGTTCTTCCCCCACCATCACCTTTCCCTAACAACCCTGTCTAATTAGTGCTGTAAGGCAGAAGAAGGACCAAAGCCTGACCCTGGGTGCAAGGGTGGAACCTTAGGCTTGGACTGTCTTCTCATCTGAACGGCTGCCGTCCCATGAATTTCACTGAATTGCTTTGATTTACACCGAGGAAAGGTTGAGCTCTTTGCATCCTGCTCCACAGGGGACACACAAAGGGCAACCCACCACAAAATCCCCCATAATTTCCTTACTTTCAGCACATGGAAAGGGAGGGGCTGTGAAAACATACTCCAGAAGATGCCTCATGGCAGAGTGTGTGGGACCAAGTGAGAGGGGGGAGCAAGTGGTGTCCTGGGAGGAAATCCTCAATGCAGAACAGACATCTGCTCAACACGTGCAGAAGGGTTTCCACAACCACAGTCCTGGTTGTCCTCAGCCCACCTTTTGCTGTGGGAGTGTTCAACAGAAAAAGAGAAACCGTTTTCTTGGGGTTTATTTTGTTTTGAAGGCAAAAAATGGAAACAAAGAGTGACAGCACTGAACTCTCTCAAAAAACCAAACCCAACAAACAAACAAAAAGATAATTCTGCAGAGGTCAGAGAGCAGGTATCTTCATGTTGGAGAGGATGTTTCATTCCAGGCTCTGTGTGACTGTGCGTGTTTGAGAGCTGTCACACGCAGAACGAGATGTGTTCCCTGCCCTGGGCAGCAGGTAGCCGGGGGGAGAGGATGCAGGGAGGGCTCACGGGGGCCAGAGCAAAAATCCTCCCGCCCCCTTGGAGGCATGAAAAATCCTGAGCTGTAGGATGGGGAGTGACCCTTAGAGGTCATCAAGCCCATTTCCCTTGCCCCAAGGTAAAACCAGTGATAACTAAGCCATTCCTGATTAAATCTTGTCCAAAATGTCATGAATGTTGCTCATGGGGTTAGACCGAGACTTGCAGCACATCAGCGGGGCTGAGGATGGGGCATCCTCCTGCTCTTCCCAGGACAGGCAGAGCATCCCTTATTTTTTAATGTTGAAATTGCATCTGAACTCAGGCAGTGTTTTTAAGATAGCTTTTGCCATCTTCAGGCTTTAGGAGAAGCGACTGCTGTATCTCTGTGTGAGCTGATGAGAAAGAATGTCATCGCCCTTGCTGGCTGCTTTTACTTTTTATAAAAAAAGTTTTAACATTTCTTTCAGATTTCTAGCAATAAAAATGTTGTCTGAAAGATCAGAGGATTGAAAAAAATTGGAAGAAAAAAAATCCAACATATTTTCTAGGAAAGGAAAGATGTAAGAAAAACATTAATGCAATCAAACCCCTAACTTTCCATTTAAAGATTAAATTAATAGGTCAGATTGGAAATAGCAATTCCCTACTTGCTATGCAAAAATACATAACACACACTTTGACTTTAAAAGCATTTAAAATTCTATATTTAAACAACTGGAAGTGTAAGTAAACATAAAACAGTAAAAAGCAGAGTTGCAGGGACCGGTGGAAGTGGGATACCTTTTCTTTAAGAGACTATACTCTTTCTGGGAGTAAAATAACAACCAGACACTGGAGATGGGGGAGTTTTTTCGTGCTTCATGCTGTGTCTGCTAGAAAAGTGTTCCCATTTCCCTGCTACATCGATCCCTGTGAGCTCAGGGCAGAGGAGCAGCAGGATCCGGGCAGAAAGGGCACTGCATCCTGCCAGGATGGTGTTCCCAGCATCAGCCCTGTCCTGGAGCTTAGAGACAAACTCCTCCCCACTGATAACCGTTCATTCGATGATGAAAATCTGTGCTGGGCACTGGATTTGTCCCCGTCTCTGACACCGTGTAAGTGTGTGCAAAATACAATTTCTAATTGCAGGCAGTGCCTTTTACCCCACCACGTGTGATGGATTTTAAATACTCCTGTCAGGCTAATAATATTAATAGAAATAGTATTTTACTGAAGGGCGGAGGAGTTGAAGTAGATCCGAGGGGCTTCTCAGAGCTAGGTTGTGTATGATGTTATGCTTTGAAAACCTGAAAGTTGTCCCTGCTGTCAGCTGAGCCGGCCGTGGCTCTCCCAATCTCAGCAAAGAGCAGTTTCCTAACCCCCTGAAACCAGCTGCTTTGTGTGAAAGTCCTTCTCAAGGTGAGGTCCATCCCCGCGTCCCCCGGGTCCCCTCTCCCCACCCAAGGACCGATAAGCCCTGGCCCCACGGCCGGCAGCTACTGGCCTTCCCCGGGGCAGCTCCGCGAGCACGGCTTCTGAAGGGGGCTTTCTTAGTATTATTATTTTGTGGTCAAAAGGTTGCATACGCTATTTTTTTTCTGATGCAGAGGCTTAGAAAGAGTGGAAAGCAAAATATTTTGATAATTATTCAGGCCAGCGGGTTACATAAAAGGTTCCATAGCCCTCTGCATCAAACCTTAACAGTTCAAACCACAAATTCTGTTTTCGCAGCCATAAAACATTCAGGGGGGAAAAAAAAAAAAGAAAAAAAAAAAGATATAAAAAAATAAAATAATAAAATCCATTTTCCATTCGCTTGAAACTTATAAAATTTTATGTGGTGAAAAATGACAGTTTACTCCCAGAAGGAAAGTGCCCAGGGAGGCTTGTTTCATAGGCACAGAGGGATCAAGAAATAGGCCTGGGCTTGTGTCCTTAGTCACGTATGTGAATATTGAGAGATGTCACGGAGCAGCAGGCGGGAGCTGCAGTGGGTCATCCCCGTCTTGCTGGGAAGGGTTGGGACTGGTGTGGGGATGGAGAGGAGGGCACAGGGGGTGGCTCTGTGTCCCCAGGCTCACACGGTGCTCTCGGTTTTGAGAAGATGACTCAGTGGTTTGAAAATCAAGGGATGAAATCCCGTAGGATGTTTGGGACCTTCAGCTTCCTCAGCCCCTCTGGTCTCAGGGGCTGCCACACACCAACCGCTGACCAGGCTAAAGGCACACAGGAGATGCTCAGTGAGATGAGCTGTAGGAACAGGGACATTGCCACACGCACCCGTGCCCCTCTGCTGGTCCAAAGCATTTAGAAAGAGCATCTCTGGCTCGTGGGGCTGCCTCCAGCTCGCATCACCAGGGTTTCATTCTCTTCTCACAGCAGTGTCCAAAGCAGAAACCTCAATGGAGTTATTGAGGTTTTCCTGGACTTTGCTGGGTTAAGAGTAAGCAGAACCAGACCCCAACATCCCAGCTCAGGATGAGACGCCGCAGTGTTGGTGGAAAGCGCCGGCACAAGAGCTCTAGGAATTCGCTATGAATTCCTGCTTGCACAAAGTCAAACTCGTGTGGTCTGGGAGTCAAGTTCTCAAAGCACAGAGCAGACCTCCCTCTCCACCCCCAGCCAGCTCCGAATCTCAGACCAGCACAGCACCGGGCGTGAGCTCATTAGCTAATGAGCTTTTACCCTTCGGGCACAGCTGGGAACCAAACGCCCCGAGTGGAGCGGCCAGGTCAGTGTCAGGGTGCCCGTGCATCTTTTGGATGCCTACCTCCTGCCGTAGTTGAAATATATCCTCCATGCTACCTTGACCACAGAGGAGCTGCCTCAAGGCTGCACCATGAGATATTCTTTAGTTCATGGGTTATTTTCCAGCTCTGTAGGAAGGCGCAGGGACCAACATGTTTCCTTTGCTGGAAAGGTTCAGCCAGGCAGGGTTGAAACCTCCCCAACCTCCAGCAAAGCCAATTGTCTTCATAAATGACCCAGCACTGCAAATGCTCTGAAAATCAAAGAAAATCACAGGTGCCGTGGATGGGGCAGCCTCCGAGCCATCTGCCCTGTCCCAGGGATGGACAACACACATTGAAATCCTGAGCAAAGTATGCAAATAGCTCAATTCCTTACAAAATCCCATATTGTTAGGTTTCTGGTTGTTAATTGAACAGAAGGAGATCTGTAAAAGCTGTCCCAATTATGTAATTACTTTTGCTTTCTAAGTAAAAGATGTCCTTAAAATTATTGAGAATAAGATGCACTCTCTTTATGGCTTTTTCTACCCTGGAACATTAAAAAGTCATCACATCTCCTGAAAATACAGGATGAAGAAATATGTTAAAAATTTCCCAATAGTCAGCCACAAAAACACAGACTATTACCAGCTAAAAAACAACATTATTCCCCCTGCGTGTTAGAATTTGACACTTCTGGGTACTGGCAACATTTTTCAAAAGAAAATTAAAAAATAGCTGCGTATAAATGAAAAAGGTCTCTTTGCTTTTCCTTTTCCATTTGCGAGGGGAAAAAACAAAAAACTCACTTTATGTTCTTTTTACATGGGAAACATTAAAAAGTCATCTAATCTCCTGAAACTAGCACTAATTAATGAGCAAACATGAGATCTGGGAAGAGAAATAAAGCTGCAATCTGGACTTTCTGTGGTGCGATTCAAAGTCGTGAGACATTCAAAGCCGTAAATGCATTTTGGTTGATTTTGTAGGGTTCATAATTAGCAACTGGAGCGGAAACCCATGCAGCAGGGAAACACGGGCTGCCTTCTTTTTTTTTTTCCTTTTTTTTTTTTAAATACTTCAGCATTAGTGGTTTTCTTGGTGATGGGGATGCGTTAAACTGCATCTGGAAGCTGAAGCCCACCGTGTGGAGCCGCACCACAATCTGCCTCTGTGGTCATTTCTGAAACATCCAGTCACTCCTGTACCAAAGCCTCTTAACCTTTTTTTTTTTTTTGGAGATTTTGCAACCCAATGAGCCTCCAGCATTTCTGAATGCCAACTTTGTACCTGGGAGATTAACGATTGGCATGACAGCATATTTTCTGAGACAAACAGGCTTCAGTAAAGCCCCGTCCAGCAGATAAGTAGCCATCGAGCCAGGTTAGTCTGGTCCATTCTTGTAGCCACGCATCAGAAACCTATCTAAGACCCAGACACACCAAGAGCTGTTCCCTTGCTCAGAACTATGTCCTTCTTTACATTGAGTCACCTATGAAGCCCGGAGGTCTCCCAGAAGCACACTGAGCTTTGGGACAGGTATCCACCTTGTTGCTGGGTCTCCTGTCCCCTTGCCAAGGGGACATGCGTGCCGCAGCAGAAGTTTCAGCATCGAGCTCTACAGGTCGCTTCAGGAGCCAGCACTTCTGTGAAATGCTTTGCAGATGAGGACCAGTCTCCTCAAAGAGGCTTTGCCACTCACGGGGAAGTCCCAGAAGCTGTGTGGTGCCTCCCAACACCCGAATTGCTGACAAAATACATGCTTTGCATCAACTGGAGCTCTGCACATGCTAACAGCATCATCCCCGGGCATATTTATTGCTGCAGTCTCACAGAGAGGGCCTATAATGTGAGAAATTGCATCCAGATCGTTGTCTGCCAGGATGGGATGGAGTTTCCTAGCCGAGCAAAGACAGGAAAAGTTGTTCTCAGAAACCATCCAGTGAAGTTTGAAGTCCAGGATAATGTCTACACCATGGACTGAATTGACCGATTGTGGTTGTGTAGCCTCGGCTGAAGGAGTTATTATTTTCACGTCTGGTAATAAATAGAATAATGGACAAAAAGCCTAACTCCCTGCACGAAGTCTGAGTAAATGAGCTCGGTACAGCGGTTGCCTGCAGGATTTGTGGTTTGGGACCTTCTTCCAAGCTGTGAATCAACATGCAAAGCAGATCCAGGGCCACTTGCGTGGCTGCGAGGACTCAAGGGTGTCCCTGGTTTCTCCAGGGACCTCCAGATGGTGGTCGTTACTGTAGGGTGGTCATCACCTCGACCTCCTCCTCCATGTCCTCCATAGCTGGGAACATGCAAGACATGTGAGAGCTGGACTCTGCCACCGGCTCATCGCTCTGGATTTTATTGTCGTCTGATAAAGCCTCTCTGTTCTCTGTTTGCTTTAAATCCTTGTTGGAAAACCTCTTTAATAGTAACTCAGCCTCTGACAACAAGCACTTAGAAGAGCTGTCCTCCCCGTTTAGAGCTGTCAGCCATAAGTCAGTGGCGGTACCATTAACATAATCCAGGTGTCTTCACTCTCCTTTCCAGACGCAGCGGTTCTCCCTGCAGACAGGCAGCAAGACAAAGTAACTGCTTAAAGCAGCACCAGGGTACTTTAAAAAAAAAAATCTTCTTTGCAGCATTATCATAAGAAAAAGCATTCCTCTGTTCCTGGTATTCCTGACCAGTCTCTTCTTCAGTCTTGGGGCTATATTGGCATTCTTCTAGGTATGATACAATATGATTGATATATATGATATGATGTGATATGATATTATATGATGTGATATGATATGATGATAAAATATTAGTGTTACACTGAGGGATATTAACATAGAACTTGAAGCCTTTCACCGCAGCACAGCTTCTCTAAAAATATAAGTGCTCTTTTATTGTTGTTTTTTAATTCTCTCTTCCCTCAATGTGTCCCTCAGGAAACCAAGGTCTTCTTCTAAGCCACCCTGCCTCGTGTACAGATGTGGCTTCTCCAACACCGCTACTGGTCCAGGGCAGCCCGGTGACCTCTCAGCTTAGGGCAGCATTTCCAGATGCACCAGCTGAATTCAGGTGGGACAAGCTCGCATCACAAGTGGTGTCCGTGTGCCCTGCACAGGATTCAGGTACCTGCTTATCTGTGTTTTCAGCATCTTTCCCTTTTTATTCCCTCCCTTTTTTAATGCTAAGAGCACTTTAGGGCCCTGGTACTTGCCTCTTATGACATACTTTTTTTCCCCTCGGGAAAACATGTGTGTTTTTATCTCAGAAGAGATCTGAGCTGAGCACTGCCTTCCCCAGCTACTCCTCTTCCTCCAGCCCCAGTTGCCACGAGGAGGGGAGGAGTCCAAGGTTTGATGAGTAAGTTTCAGTGGAAAACCTTGATTTGTTTCATTTGTCTGTTTAATCATTCTGTTTCAAAGGTCATTGGTTTTTGTTTTTTTTTGGAAGGGGAGCAAGCTGCTTGCTTTGAGTAATCTGCTCTATTATGTTTAGTTATTACATTTCTCTCTAAATTCCCAGTACATGTGCATACTAAATGAGATTGCCAGCCTAATGAGCTTCTGGGGTTTAATTGAGTGCTATAGACATTATTAAATCTCTCTGCAGAAATCAGACCAAACTAAGATTGAGGCAGAGATCATGAGATCATCCAGAAAATCTGTCCCTTCTCGTTACCCAGCGCAGGTTTTTTTCCATTAGAGGTTACGTGGACTTTAAAATCATCTGCTTCACTATTGATGAGAAAATTGAATTATTTTAATCTGTGTATTATTTTAAGGCTTTGACAGGCAGTCAAACCACCGTGCTAATCCCTAATCCCTGAATAATCACCACCTGACAATTTTAAAATGTAGCCTCAGAGAGTTACAGGAAGAACCAGGAGTAAAGCAATCAGAGTTTGCGCCTTAGAGGACTTTCATTATTATTACTGTTGTTGTTGTTTTTGTTGTTATTGTTGTTGTTATTTAAAGTATAACTCTGGCATATCTCACAAAAAACCTTTTTTCCCATCTGCTCGGTACAGAAAGTTTCAGGAAAGAAGCAAAGTCAATCACCCAAAGCAGAACAATCTTGAGGGTGAGTTTAATAAAATAAAAATAATTCTTCCTTTAAAAAAAATCACATCATTTGCCACACATTTTAAAGCACAGAAAGTATTGCATAACTTCTAACCACCGAGCAAGCTAGGAATACTGTATCCCTTTATTCTCCAAGTTTAATAGTTATAATTAGAACCTTTCCTATACGGTTTCTATATCTACATGTAATTCTAAAAAAAATCCCTCTTGTCTTTCCCAATAAACTGAAGCATTGTTACACAGACTGAAGTGAAACAATTAAAGTGAGAAATGGAGACGCTGGTTTTTGAAGGGGGGTAGTTTTTTTCAGCTTTGGTTTTGTTTTTTGGTAGGGTTTTTTTGAGGCAGAAAAGTTCTCCAACTTGCAATGTTCTCACTTGGCATCAATTTTGTCTTCGCGGCGCTGCTGTCCACACTTGGGGAGCCTCTGGAGGTGGAGGGTGACCACAAAGCAAGCGAGATGGAGCTGGTTATGGAGAGCAGCAAACACATGGAGCACACACCCACA
>JAHREE010000206.1:1714934-1735126 GCA_033628505.1 Tringa tobata
CTGACGCTTTCTTTTATCGAGTTTCAATATAATAAACAAAGGGGACGAAATCATTTCCCTGGCAAAGACTCCAGCTAATGCACAAACAGTTTTCAATACTGGCACACGGAGGGACTTTTTCACCATACAGTGGCCAGTCAGACCTGTATCAGTCCTAATGGCAAAAGGAAATGGAAATTCAGATCTTTCACCTTGAAGAATAGCTGCAATTCATAAGCTGCTCGTACTCCCCTCCCTCCTCTTTTTTTTTTTTTTCTTTTATTGCTAACACAGGAAAACAAATCATCACAGTGGTATCAAAGGAAACTTTTCTAAGCTGTTGACATACAGCAAAGGGACAGTCTCATATAACTCAGCATTTAATCGTCTCAGACCATGGCACGGTGCTTTGTGTGCATGCTTTGCTTCTCATAATGACTTCGGGCAAGTTGTTCACTCCACTGGGCTTCTGCTGCCCTTCTGGATGGTTTTTTGGATATAAACTCTTCTGGCTGAAAGCCATGAATGCAAGTCTTGTTCTTGGCTTGTGCCAAAACCATTCCCAATAGACTACAGCAAAATTTCTATCTAATTAATTGGGACAAAGGGTCAGAGGCAGACGAGTCCAGACCCATCGCTCGTTCCATCCTATTGGCTTTTACCACAGGTGCTCTTAACTGTGCTGGCCCTTTAGCTAATTAAGAGTATAAGCCATATTTCATACATTTGATAAACTTATTCTCTAACACTAGCGATTGTTAATCTAATGACAGAGCATCAGCAATGGTTAAAGCAGGCACTTTATTTTTATTTTTTTCAGAGTCGGCTTTTGAGCATTGCTTTCTGGAGCTGAAAAGATACTGAAGCTCTTAAAGAGAGTCTCTTTATGAGTGTTTTATGAAAGCAGAGACTCTTTTCAGGCAACCCCACAGTATGAGGACCAGAAGTACCTGCCAGCTTTCGTGGCAATGACAAACTGGAGTCCCCATCCCACCAGTACACCCATGGGGTATCACTGGGCGAGCACACTCATGGAGGGCAGCGCATGAGGTGCTGTCACCAATAATCAAGAAAATCCGGGGGGGGGGGAAGACTCCAGCACAATACATCTGAGTAACTCCACCAGGCAAATCTCTCCACCCAGAACTAGCCAAGATTCATTTCTGGCCAAAATTCCTGCACTAACACTAACCGCCGCTTAATTAAGTGATTTTTCCTGAGCTCATGATGCAAGTCATTGTCAGAGAAAGGGCTTATGCAAAGCTGCCGGAGTCCTGAGTCCCTGCTGAACGCTGGAGCCGTACAATGATCCAACCCACCGCACAAGCCTTCAGTCCTGTCACCTGCAGTCAGCTCCCCCATTGGAAAAACATGCAATTTTCCAAAGGTAAGGGAGTCTTGGGTTACTAGGAACACAAATCATTATGAGTAAAACTGCATTCCCAATTTATTGTATTTGTTTTATTTATAATTTTATTACTTATTCCACATTTTCCATATTTTCCATATGTTTCACGTCATTCTTGTCCGTTCAGCCCTTTACGTGGAAACTTGGGCTCTTCTCCACTGCCTGAAGTGTTGAAGGCTTTCTAAACAGCCTTGTCTCATTGTTTGCTCTGCACCTTTCCATCCCATGAGTGTGCAACAACAGTTTGAGATGACTCTGATTTGGGTCGTTTGTTGGGTTTTTTTTCATACTAGGGTCTTAATTTGTCAAAGATGGAGACTTTTTCCAAGCCCTGCAGTCCAGGCTGAAGACTGGTCAACATGCTGCATGCACGTACCCAGATTTCCCACCAAACCAAGAAACACGGTTCATTGGATGACGAGGAAACTCCTCTCGATGCTGGTAAGTTCCTCCCCTGCTCTACACTTGTGGAAGGTAATATCACACATCTGTGTGCACAGTTAATTCACTATTTTCCCCTCTCCTGGATGCCCAGGCAAGTATTTTCTCTCATGCTCACATCTGACTGCAATCTGTGAGCAAATCAGGAGAGTTCAGCAAAGCTGCTTTTAGCTGCACTTTCAAGGGTTTGTGTCAACAGGAACATTAGGTCGATTTGCAAACAGCCTTGGAAAATCTGGTGCAGCGTCTCTAATGCTATTGACAGGGCCTGCCTGAATTCGGCATCGCCAGGCTAACAAGTTGTCATTCAGCTCCTGAGCACATTTGCACCATCTCATCTATTTTTCATCAGTCTTGCACCCTTCGTGACACCCTAATCAATTCACAAGCACGTTCATTCTGGTTCAGTGCAGTCCCCCAAGCACCGAGTCACACACAAACCTGACTAATCTCTCGGGTAGCAAAAGGATGCTCAGTTCCTGCAAAAAAAAAAAAAACCTCGAGTTTATTCTCAATTCTATGGTTAAGGTGACTTTTTCATGTCAGGAACTCACCAAACAATGTAGTACTTGATGGCGGAGGAGGAGCAAAGAGATTGGATTAAAACATCTGGCGAGGTAATTAGATTCACTAAAAAGTTTACACTCCAAACTGCCCCTACATAATTGATGGGACCATTGTGATGTGTCACTTCCACTTACAGGCGCTCGGCAGCCGCTCTCGCCCTGCACTAACCTTCGCGGCCGACCTGCTGCGGGCCCCTATTAAAGCTGCAATTATGGGGTGACTCTTAATAGCGAGGTCTTGCTTGAGAGTGGGGAAAAATGTTGCTGTAGCTCACATGCGACAATTAAAGATAATTTAAAATGTAAGTAATTGCGCTGGGTTTCTGGAAACTACTGTAGAGGTCTTGTCCCAGGCATCTGACAGGCATGGCGGTGTATTTTGACAAGTTTTGCGCAGATTTCCATTAAATACCAACTAGCAGCTCTATTTTCTTTGGAGTCATTGGTCAGGAAATGGGAGATTGTGAAAGGTCAGGCCTGGAAGATTTGGGAGGCGACGGAGGTGTTATTCGTGTTCTGATCCATAGGGATCTAGTTCCAACATAAATCCTTCAGGCGCTTGATTCTTGGTTTCTGCACCTTCTTTGAGCAGGAGAAAGGAAAGGATGGATCTACAGAGAAGTGCTTCTGTTGAGTTACTTTCAGTCCTGCAGAGACGCCAGGCAAGGTGAGACCTACAAAATGTCCATTTGCTCTCTGGAAACCTATAGGACAGAAGCACTGAATGATATGGGGTTGGAAGGGATCTCTGGAGATCATCTAGTCCACCCCCCCGTCAAAGCAGGTCCACCCAGAGCACAGAAACATGTCCAGGCAGGTTTTTGTCTTCAGAGACAGAGAATCCACCACCTCTTTGGGCAGCCAGTTCCATCATTCTGCCACCCTCAAAGGAAAGAAGTTCCTCCTCATGTTCAGATGGGATTTCCTATGTTAAAGTTTGCCCATTACCTCTTGTCCTGTCACTGGACACCTCTTGACACCCACCCTTTAAGTATTTATAGGCACTGATCAGAACTCCCAGTACACAGTACTCCAGATGGGGCCTCACCAGGGCAGAGTAGAGGGGGAGGATGACCTCCCTTGACCTGCTAGAACCCTGGTGAGTCTAGATTAAGAGACCTGGCAGACACCAAAATACTTGGCTGGATCTCCATCCCACCCCAGCATCACGTTAAACCTCTTGGTTTGCAAAACTACGTTTGAAAATGCAACTATTCCAGGGCTTCTGCGAGGTCAGCGAAGTGTGAACATCACGCAGAACGCACCCAGATACTTTCAGAGGTTCAGCAGTCCCTGAAAGAGTTGTGTTGCATGAAAACAGACTGTCGGATGAGTTTGGATTCTGCCACATGGTCCTAGTGATAATAAGCCATCTGTGTGCATCGAGCTGCACTCGACCTTTCCTCTCTCAATTTTGTCTCTGTCACTTTTCTTCCAAGTCCTCTCTGATTTGACCTACATTTAAGTAACCCAGGAAATAGGAAATGCCAGCAGTGCCCGTAGCAGAGTTAAATATGCCCTTGGTTACCAACATGCAAACGAAGAGTGAGCCCGTCTACAGCAGAGTGAAAAATGAGCCTGTGAAAATAGGATGAACCATAAAATGGAAAAGGACCCATCGGGAATATAATCACCTTCTGCCACATTTGACCGATTTATGTTCCTATCTCAGTTAGTGGGACTTTTGCTCCTAAATCACTTGGGGTAGGGTTTTAAAAGATGTTTGGTATGACAAGGTGCAGAGAGGAAACTTGCAAAACATTTGAAATTTGCACTTTTATTTCCTTTTCCATAGCTGGATTTATAAATTATTTTCAAAAGCTAGAGGTTATACCTCTGTATTATAGATGTATCCAGCTTGTGCCACCGGATAATAAAGCTAAATATGTTTATAAACAGCTGCAGGATCAGGATGTCTGAAAGCTTTACCCTTTGTATAACTTTATATAGGACAAAACACATATCGGAAATAAAATCTAGGACAGATATGCCCTCATTATTACTTTCAAGTGGCTGCCTTCCTGCCAAAGTAACACAGTGGGACTTCAGAAAAACCAGAAAATGAAGTTAGATATAAAAAAAATTAAAAAAAAAAAAAG
The DNA here is from genome assembly GCA_033628505.1 of Tringa tobata. Lineage (NCBI taxonomy): Eukaryota > Metazoa > Chordata > Aves > Charadriiformes > Scolopacidae > Tringa > Tringa tobata. The sequence continues at coordinate 1,719,428 of JAHREE010000206.1, forward strand.
GAATTAAAGATGTCTCTGAGGCAAATGCAGCAAAATGCGAACTTAAACTGCACGACCACAAAAAAAACACACATCAAACTTTAAAATAATTTTTCTTCCTTTCTAAAATTAAATGATCCCAAATAAGAATATGCCTGAGCCCCTGGTCTTTATATTTATTCCAGTGTGGTGTTTTAAATGAGGGACTCAAAGGGAAATTACCCTTGAAATGTGGAGAGAGCTGTAGTTCTTATTTTACCATGACTCAAGTGTCACTTAGGCGATGGCCGGATCCTTATGGATGAGCCAGAATGAGAGGAACTGGTTTGGGGGTTGGTTTTCTGCAACCCAAAATTGCTTCCTTTTTCTTTTTTTTTTAATTAAAAAGTCATTTTTGACTCAGACACAACCTCATACATGTTACGGTGACCCAGCCAGAGGGTCTGCCTGACAAATGCCACCGCCTGGCACCTGGCAGAGACGGGCACTGCACGAAGCCAAGCCTTCCCTTCCCTTCCCTTCTTCCTGGTGCCTCTCCAAGCTGACAGAGGAGGTTTACATTAACATCACACGGCTGTCTTCAGCTGTATTCGTTAGCCCAGCCCATTTGGAGATGGGGAAAAGAAGGGGAAAAAGAAAAAAGGAAAAAAAAAAGACAAGCAAAACATATCCAACTTTTTAACAGCAGCATCTTCACTGGTGTCACTATCAAACCCGGCCTCCTCTTGCCCTCATCCCAGCAAAACCTCTGCACAACACTTGGAGGGCAGCTTTTGAAAATGTTTTTGAATATGTTGGAAAATAACACACTATAGAAACTTGGCAATGAGTTCACCTCAAGTAGCCAAGTTGGGCATGGAAAAAAAAAATTAGACAATAAAAGGTCATTTCTAGCCAAGTTTTAAGTGAGTATACAATACATACCTTCCCCCCCCCAGCTCTTTGCCTTAGTTATTGGCCAACTTGGCTGGGAGCTTATGGAAAACACTGAAATGGAATTATTATAGTTGGGTTTTTTTTTCTCTTTTTGACCAAGCAAAAGTTCTTATACGCAATAATTTAATTAAGGCAAAAGAGTAACACAGACATGGTTTTAAAGATTCATCATCAAAAAAACCCCCTCTTTTCTACACCATACTTTAAATGAAGGTTAGTTCATGAGCACCAGTGATCTAATACTACTGCTATTTATGATTTTTTAAATTATTTGTTATAAAGTATGCCATAAAGTGGAAAATTACCGGTGCCGATCACATTTCCAAGCAGGCTAATTGAGAACCGAGCGCCGCAAGTCAATTAGGAGAATAAACCTGCTGGAGTGAGGTGGCTGGGGTGGGCGGGGGACACATTTTCTTGGAAGTAACATTTTCATCCCACTTCTGTTAGGTGGGGATCAAACGGGAGACGTTTAACAAGTGGCTTCCGAAGCCACCCCTCCGTCTCGCCCGTTGTGTGGCCGCTCTCCTCGGCGGTGGCTTCGCTCTGTCGCAACATGTTCCCGCAGCCTCCTTCCTTGCCCCCAGGTACTTCAGGTGGATGGTTGATTAAGAGCAAGCTCCTTGCTGACGCAGGTTGTGTATTTAACATCCTGCTCTGTTTCATACCTCCACGCACCTCGGGTTTTATTTTATATTTTTGGAAGGGCAGAGTTTGAAAAAAAAAAAAAAACACAATTAAAAGGAAAATGGGATTATTTTTTTTCCTCCCTGTGAGCTTAACCGGAGGCATCCTCCTCACCTTCTGAAGGCTGTGGGCTTGCTTTCTGGAGGATCTGAGTTCTTCTGAGATGTTTGCCGTAGAAACATGGGCAATTCCAGCTGTCATCAGTGCAGGCGCTTGTGTGGCCTGGACCAGGTGCTTCAGAGAGAGATGCATAAACAGCTCGGAGACAGGAGCTTCCGTGCACTGCAATTCCCTAGTGATGCTGGGTTAATTTGATGTGAGGATGCTAACTCTGGATGTAAGATGACGTAAGACCAGTTTTGAAAAGCTAACCTCCTAAACAAGAGAGAAAATGAGCCAGGCATGAGAATAAAAGGGAAAAAAAAATCAGATTTGAAGACGCAAAGCAAAAACAATCAGGGACCACAAGCCTGAGATCAACAGGACATTTATAAGCTGCAGATTTGGGATGTGTTTAAATAAGAATAACAATTTCCTTTCTACCACTTGTCAATTAAAGATCGCAATTCCTTTTCAAACAGAAATGATCTTACGTTTTTCTCATATTATCTTGGAAATGTCCTTCCAAGTTGGATGATTTATTCTTTTTTAATAGGTGAAGAGTTTGCCAGATGCATTTGCCTCTGCAATTATTATTTTTTTTGGTCTTTTCACAAAATAAGAAGTTAAAAAAACTATATATATTCCATTTCTATTTATGCTACTGGAAAATGGGAAGAAGCCACAGCAATGGAAAAAGCAAAATATCTTCAGTTTGCAGAGCCTGATTTTTTTTTTAACAGAAAATATTCATGGCCAAGCTAATTGTGCAAAAAGAAGGGTATTTTCCCCCCAGCCCATGATGGCTGTAATGTGTAAGCAGTGAGAAAATGGGACCGGGTTGTTAGCGGTCACCATCACCCAGCTGGATGCCACCACGGTTGTGTGCAGACCCTTGGATGGGCACCTCCAGCCCATGGGTTTGGCACGGGGTGATGAGTCCCAGTGATGGAACCACCAGCCCTCGGGGCAGCCTTCACTGCAAGCTCTTTACTTCTGCTACTGGGGGGGTTCGCAGCCCAACAAGCCTCGTCAAGCTCAATGTGTGTGAGGTGGGTGGGGCGATCTCTAATTATACCCCTTGGGAAGGACTGACATGACCTGACGTATCTAGCACATGAGAAGTCCATTCCAGACCGTTTAGATGGCATTTGGTAGCTGGCACGACTGGTTCTGTGCAGCAGAAGAGGTGAGTTGGATGGAAAATAAACACGGTGAGTAACGCCAGAGTCACGCTGGATGCGGCGTGTGAGAACTTGATTTGTGACAAACGCCATGGAGACACTGGCTGATGCCACCGGCTGCCTCAAGGAATTGTCTTGGGTGATGTTCTGCTTGTGCTTCACGTTCACTAGTTCATATAGAGAAATGTCTACAGGTGAGACTATCATCCATCGTGGGTTGATGGACCTCCTTGAAGAGCGTCATCAGGAAGGGTTTGGGACTGGGTTATGCTGCTCCTCACTGCCTGCCCTGTGCACATTTTTGGCAAGGAGGCTCCCCTTCATTTAGCATTTGTGTAGCCCCTCTTGCACCTTTCTCTTCGCCTCACCCGTTAGTCATGCTGCAGCAGAGCTACTGAGAACTTAAATCACCCAACAGACAGGTGTGCATCATGGTACTGTCTCATCACTGGGGAATCTGCCCAGTACTGCCCTGGTAGAACACTGGGGAAAGGATCACCCTGTCTTCAGTGACAAGAAGGTATATTCCTGCACAGCTGTCTCCAGAACAGCCATAAAAGGAAAATAAAAAAAAGAAAAACTCCATGCAGAAATGATGAAGAGAGGAACATGCATTTTGCTTTCAAAATCCAGAACTCACCCCACTGCTTTAGCAACAGTTCTAGTCTTGGGTTTTGCCTTGCCTCTTTTCCTCAGCCTAATCCAGACATCACTCGCTCACTCGTCCTTTGGGTTGATGGGACACAAAGTCTCACCCAAGTGCGAGACCCTCAGAGCACCAGCAGGACACCTCACCCGGCCAAAGAATCTGGCGGCTTCTAGCTTTTATGAGTCATTGTCATCATCGCAGGCAACGTCAGAAGGAAATTGCTGTAGGGGACTGTCATTGCTGTTTGAGAGCATTTGTTGACAGTGCAATGACTGTGCCATTTTTATGAACCTCAGGCTGGGTTAGATTTGGACGCAAGATCACCAGCTTTAGCACATATATGTTGGCTGAGCTGAAAAATGGAGGTCTCAGCATCACCAGGAACTGGCAACTGCTTAAAAGTTATTACACGTCTTTGTGCACAGTCTTTGCCAGTGACAAATGAAAAATGATGGACCTAGCTTAGCTGAGGACAAAATATAGTTAAATGTCTACCTATGAATGTAATTACAAAGAGGTAGGTGATTAAATACCATTACTGATCTGCACCTAAACCTGTTAGCAGGAGACAATAGATTGCAAATAGATATACACACTTTTGCCAACAAATTACACAATCTCACACTCCTACAGCTACCAAGAACCTGCACATTTCCAGGTCTGGCTTGTGCTCCCCTGGTCTGATGGCATCACTAGGGGGGTGCTCATTTATTCCAGACAGTGAAAGCAGCACAGACGGGAAGTTTCCCATGCAGCAATGAGACCGACCCACGCATCATCCAAAAGCCCTCCTCCCTGTACATCGTTACGAGACAGGTCACTAAATTTAGTACTTACAAATGCACTTGCAGGCAGACATCACAGCTTTTACCAAAAATTAGGTGTGCGTTAGCAAGGATGCTAATTGCCGGGCCATTTTCTTCCAACTTTTCCTCCTTGACAGCCCACAAGCTGCTAAGTCTCCACCTTCTTCATCCCAGAAATGAGCTTGGATTCTGTGTGAGGAAAGCAAGGTAAAGTGAGAAAGTTCATTCCCTTTTCTTTCTCCTCAACAAATCCCACCACCAGTCATTTACAGCTAGTACTTTTGACACCAAGAAATAGATGACAACACAACCTTCTGCAACAGCTTTTTGCCCTGGACACTGAAGTCAGCTGGGATAGATGAAAATGGAAAGTCTATGACACTGGGTGATCAGCACAGGGTCAACTTTATACTGGGGTAACTATTTGTAAGTGTTTGATGACCCCAGCCTCCAGCATCCCTGTCATTACCCAGGTGGTGGCAAGGTCCGTGGAGATTCTAAAGTGTGGATGGAAGAGGCAAAGGGATAGACAGACAGATAGATGTCATTACCCTGTCCTTTTCCAGTTGGAGGCTGTCTCATGCTGGGGAAAGGTAGGGATGGTGTTTTTTTAGGATCAAGCTATCAGCCTCATAGAGGAACCAGGGCACTTAAAAAGTGATGAGAACATCCCGGTGTGAAAGGTGTCCTGCTGGAGAGGTCCCTAGTGCAGGCAGAGATGAGGTGGACACCATAGGGCTCCCCTCCGAGGGTGTTCCCCGCTCCTCACCTTGCAGGCAGCCCCACCAGCTCCAGGTGGGTGACTCACTGTGACATCTCAGGATGTGTAACCTCACCGGCCTCTCTGCAGAAAGCTATTTCTGTCTCCCAAACAAACACAGGAGATGCCTTGGTGAGGCACAATGAGAAATGGCTGTGTGGCCTCCCCAAAGGAAGGAAACCCAAGGAGGTGATCGTCAGTCCCTTCTTACCATCTGATGGGGCTTAAACCCAATTTTGTCCAAAATCTATGGGCAAACAGCAGTGCTCTAACACACTCAGGAAGGCTGGCTGAGATCCTAGTGTAGCTGAAAGCAACTTGAGACCTAGCCAGCCCAGGCAGAGTATTCTGTTGTTGTTTTGTAAAAATGATATTCATTAAGACCAGGAGTCGGGCAAAGTTCCCCTCTTTTCGTCAGGCCAGTGTGCTCTTCTGCAATTGCTAATATTCAAAGGAGAGGGGGGAAAAAGAAACCTCGGAAAATAAAACTTACTTGGCTCTGCTGATTAAAACCAGTTTGTGTTTCATTGTGAAAGGCTGCATTTGCTCAAGGTTTATTCAGTTCTGGTCTCTTCCATCCACATACGGTTTGTTTTAATGACTGTGGAGTTATATGAATCTATTAATTTTTTTCCTGAAGGTTTCATAATAACAATGCCTGTTTTTTTCATATAGCACTTTACAGCCACGTGTCTGGAAATGCATTGCAAATGGGCAATTAGTGTCAGCCCTATTTTGAAGATGGATAAACTCGAGCAGAGTCCGAGCGAGACAATGCCTAAATAGCAATGCCAAAATCAGGCGTTTAGCTTGACCTTGAAAAAAAAAAATGGAGCGAGGTCCTGAAAAAAAAACCCTCCCGCAGACAGTTCAGCAAGGGCAAACGCAAAGGATTTCATTCAAGGGAAACGACCGACACGGAGAATGACCGCTGATCACCAGGCAGCCTGGCAGGGCTCGTGTGCAGGAGTCACCAGTCATCTGCCCTTGGGAGAAAGGCAACTGCTGGACCAGGAGGTATAAACAGGATCATGGCCTGCAAAGTCCTTACAAGCTGCACCCTCCTGCCACCCACCCTGGGATCCTGACCCAGCTCCCGGCACCCACCACCCTGGAGGAGTGCGGTGGCCCAGGATAGACAGTCGAGGGGACGGTGGCAAGGACAGATTGACCCATGGGGGGGCTTTAACCTAAAGAAGAGAAGGAGGAAGGGATCTGTTTCAGTAATGACAGACTTCAAACAGGCCACTGCAACCATTTACATCCCAAATCCAGTGCTGGGAGAACCTACTCCAATGAAGGGCTGACGGTCACCAATTGAGAGGCTCCTATTTTTTGACAAGATCTTGCTTCTTTCCTCCCTCCAAGGACCTTAACAGGAAAATCTGGAAAGGTTAAAGCTCAGAGTAGAAAACCAGCAAGATAATATTATTTGAGGCAAATCTCTAACCCTTTACTCAGGCTATGTGGGAGGCAAGAGAAAATGTTATATGCAGGGGAATATTGAATTATTAATATTATGTCTAGGTTGAGATTAATCAGATTCCAGAGACATAGAATAACCGCCTGCTGCCTCCTCAGATATGGATGTGTGGAGGCGTGTGTTTAACGAGCAGACTCACAGGAGGAGGACCACAGCCCACAAGGAAACAGGTCCTGGGGCAGGATACACTGCCTTGCACCGCCGGTCGGAATCCAGCCCACCGGGGAAGAGCAGCAGTTGCACAACATCTCCTCGTGCTGGGAGCTGAACAAGGACGTGCGGTCCCACCAGCGCTCACGGGGAGTGGGAGGGGGCTGGACCGGGCTGCCCTCCCACCTTCTCGTGGGGATGGTGCAACTGCAAGCTTGTCTTCCCTTCTTTTCTCCTCCAGAAAGAAAGGATGGAGGGGAGATCCACTACCAAACCTGGGCACCACCAGAGATGCTGACACCAAACCTGGTCCCTTCCCTGATGCGCTTGGCTGGATGGGCTCCTGCAAACAAGGGGCAGTGGTGGTCCCCAGCTGCCAGAAATATTGTGGAAATACACTCAGCCCTTCTCAGAGCTGCTGGATGGAACTCCATAGCCTCTGCAAAAGCTCAAAATGGTCTTACCCCATGGTGCTGTGCAGACTCCTGACCTCTCCACGGGGTCCAGCCTGTCCTGGGCTGCAGCATCCCGGGATGCCCAGCCCCAGATGGTGTTCCTGAGCCACCACTCATTGACGGGCCACCCAAGAGAAGCATCCGTGAGCCACAGAGAAGTCATTGAGGTGCTGCTGGTCGCGTGGGCTGGGTGATGGCAGACAGCCGGGAGGAGCTGCTGGCGGGGAGGGGACGTGGGAGTGGGGTGAGATTAGAGCCGGCCGGAGAAGCCGCCGTCGTATTTCACTTTTCTGCTGATCCCCAGAAACCTGCCTATAGATCATCCTGCAGGAGCAACACGTGGATCTAATTCTCTAATGCCAGGCCTCGCTGCGCCATTATCCACATAAATCCCGAAGCCTTGACACCAGCCTTTTCATCATTGAACTGGAGTTTGTGGGGAAAAGGGAGAGGAGGGAACGTAGGCTTGGAGGGAGAGATGGGTCTCGGCAGCAGGCACGGCTCCTCTGTCCTCATTGCCTTTATCCTGCTTAATAATCCTCTCTATTTCATACATCAGCTGATAACATGTGGGTCCTATTTCCCCCCACCCTCCCCACATCTGAACTGGATGGCAGATGAAGTCGTCCTGCGATCTGAGCCACGTTTGCAACTGCTCTTCATTAAAAAAAAAGAAAAGAAAAGGAAAAAACCCTCTCATTGTAATGAATGAAAGGCTCTGGAGGGCTCCCCACGCTGTCCCCAGGGGCCCTGGGTGACTTTGGTTCCAGGCTCGGTGGTGCCTGTCCTTGGAGCTGGGTCTCTCCTGCCCTCGAGGTTTCAGGCCAGTTTCTCCCCTGGGGTTCACTGGCAAAGCGGCTCAGGGTTGCAGTCATTAGACCAGTTAAGGAACTGCTCCCAAATTTTTTTATTACCCTTCCAGGAAAAACCTGCCTTTTAATTACTCTCCCAGCTCACTTTATCTACTTAAACAAATATTAAACGCATTAAATAATTTCAGTGGTGTTAGGAATAAATCCATGCATTTAAGGGTAGGAGATTTTTGAGAGGAGAAGAGTCTTTCATCCAAAATACTTTTCTGTGTGAAAAGTCAGGAGGGTTTTTTTTGTTTAAAAGAATAGAAAATAAAGCCAGAAAAACTGCAATTTTAAAATCAGAAGGGAGGGATTAATGAAGCAAAAATTTTCCCTCTTCTTTTTGGGGGGGAGTTAATAGAAGTTATTTGGGGCGTGGGATGCAGCAGAGAGACAAACTGCCTGATGAAGTGAAGTAACAGAGAAAGTATCACCCAAACCGGGGACATTTTCACTGTCAGGCACTTCTGCCTGATACTTGTAACATGAAAATGTAAAAAGTCCGAAATTGACCCTTAAGAAGATTTCTATTTCTTCATAATTTCCATCCTACCCATTGCCAGCATTGCTGGCAGGGAGCATTGTCCTCCGGGTTCACAACAAAGGAAAATGTTGAAATCCCATAATTTGAAATCAGCTGGAAATTTGGGGATGGGGGCAAAAGCAGGACAGCAAGAGGACTCACATCATCTGAGACCTGGACAAACATTTCATGACCAAGAGCTTCCAGCAGTTCTAGGTGGCTCTCCGTTGCTGTGAGTCCTTGAAGTTTCTCCTTCCTAAAAAATAGAGAAAGATGATTAATTCAGTGCAGAGCTCAGAACCAGGTTTGTCCTGAAATCACCTCCCACCACCATCAATAGCATTTTGCTATTAACAATAATAAATAGCATTTGATGGTGTAAATTTCCAGCCTTCCTCCTGCATTGCCACCCACCAGCTGTAAATCAGGTCCTCCGTAGGTTTTTTTGGTGGTTCAAGCTGCTTTGCTGCCCTCCCCGTTGTGGGCTTCTCTGGAGGGGGAGGCTGCTGCCACCCAGCCCCGTGCCAGGGCTCTGGGGCTCGTCCCCACGCCGTGGAGAAGTGTCTGTGCTCCACCTGGGAGAGCTGCCCTTGCTAAGCCCCATGGTTTGGAACGATCCCGCACCAGGCTGGGAAATCTCAGTTAATTCAATTAGAGAGCAGGTCCTGCTCTTCGGAGCTGCCACACACTGGAGCTTATGAGAAGTGAAGAGTGAAGAAAAATTTAGAAAAACACGCAAGAAGAAAAGATACCGAGAGGGAAAGAGATGGTGAACGGCAAGAAGGGAGTTAACGAGAGCCAGAAACACAAGTTGGAGAAATGTTGATTTTATTTAGCATTAATTGCAGGAAAGAGCCTATAAAGTGCGGTAAAAAATTATTAAGTACCACTATGCAATGCCAGCTTTGTGCCAGCCATCCCTACGAAACAGGTGTATTATTCCTAGTTCCCTAGGTATAAATAAATAATTGCTGCTCCACATCTTTTTTTATGATGGCATTTCATTATTTTTTACTGCCATATTGTTATGGCTGCAGTTCCTCCAGAACAGGTTTGGAGATCGGCCGGGGAGGGAACGCGTGTGCGTGTACCTGGGCTGGCACGTGTGAGCCAGGTCCCCGGTCACAGCGTCCCGAGGGAACACGCGAAGCCCGATCCCCCCGCCCACAGGCTGGAACAAGGTCTCACCTGTGGTCCCACGGCCATCATTCACCCCGATGTCCGGATGAATACAGAAAGGAAAACTATGGCCACGTTTACAAGACGACATGCACCGCATCAGGGAACCGTTCAGCAAATCCAGAGGGACCAGCTGTAACAAACAGGTCATCCAAATTACCTCTCCCAGGAGAGGGATTGCCCTGGGACAGGACATTTTGGAGGGTATCACCCTGGCTCGAGCACCAGTATCGTATCAGCCCATTAATCTCGATGTCAGGGACACAGAGCTGGGGTTTCCCTGAGACATCCCATCCATCTATGACTCCCATTTGCATGTACAGAGATTAGAAAAGGAAAATAAAACCTGAATTCCGCTCCACTTTTAATTTTCTGCTCGTGATCTGCCCATATGCTCTTCCCAGCACGGTTCCACGCAGGCTCTGATATTGCCTGAGTTAAGAACAACGAGGGCAGATCACATTTTTCCTGAACAATGTTTATATCAGCGTTTTTGGGGGCTTGTTTTATCGAGTCTCTCACTTCTCAGAAGGAGACTCAGCAGGGAGATGAGCGCTGGATGCCTTTTCCTAGCGATGTCTCTTGCCTCAGATGAGGCCACCAAAGACGTTGGGGGAAGCAATGATTCCCTGGTAACGCCTCAGTCCAAGCTCTGACCTGGAACCGTGGGCTCTGCAAATACGCATAAATCTTCAGCTCACGTCCAAATCACTGCAAGGTTCAGTGCAAACGGCAAAACTGCCAGTGAATCTAACCTAAGCTTCAGTCCAACTCGGGCGTGATTTACGACCTCAGGTGGGAACCATGGAAGGTGATGGCTTCAGCCCCACACCGGAGGATGGTCGTTTGCCCCAGCCCAGGGGGGGCTGCTTTCGGTGCCGAAGGACCGGGACAGCGAGAAGTCAAACGGCACAAACAACGTCTCCCAACAAACCCTTCAAACTCTGCTCATCATGCGCTGAGTAAGTGCAGCTGACACACAAATCTAACCACTGTCCTGCCTGAGTCAGCGACGGGAAATTAAACAAATCAAAGAATAATAAGGGAAAGCAAGCAATAAAGTTATTTTTTTTCTGATTGAAGGGTAGCAATTCGCTAGTGTTACCATTTGTGAACAGTGTTTCCCCAAATGCAGAATTCTGCAACAGTTCTATGGTATTTCAGGACATTTATAATAGCAGTTTAATGTTTATTCCCCTAGCAAAATATTATCATAGACAGTAGGAGACATACAGTTTTTCCTACTGAAAAAAAAAAAAAAAAACAAAGAGGAAAGAGAGAGGGCATCAGTCTCAGGGATCCAATTTTCTTGGGAAGAACGGGTGTCACACCAGCAGGGAAAGATGCTTCTGTTGTTCTCTGCTGGCAAAGTTCCCCTCAACCAGAAGTAGGAATGATTATCTCTACAGGGCATTAACGAGGCAATTTACTCTCCTTCCTCTGACCCTCGTTATCTATCCTCATATTACCTTGGAAAAGCTGACCACAACAACAATTAGCACAAGATCCCAGGTGACATGACCAAGACTTTTGACCGGTCTCCGTATCAACCCTGCGTATCACTAGGAACCGCCAAACAATCATTCTCCATCAACCAGCCCTTGAATTTTGAGCCTCTCAGGTGGGTGGGGAGGGGAAGGATGGGCGAGGGAGGGGATTTCTGTACCCTGACCCTACCCAAAGGCAGCCACGTAGAGCTGCCGGGCTCCCAGCCTGCAGCTTACAGCCCGTGTTGACGTGGGATCACGGCTGTAACATCTGTATCCCATCCCACTGCCAAGTTGGGCTTTTTTTTCCAAGACTCGGCATCTCCCTCGTGTGCATGTAAACCTCCAAAGGGAAACACTGCATCATGGGTTTTGACCAAGAAGGTAATCCCGGGCAGGACGTTATAGCAACACCTGCAACACGTGGCGGCTGTTCCAGCCCAGACTACCCTTCTTGTGGCACGGGGCTTCCACCACCCCCCGGCACCCGCAGACGGCCGTCAGCTAATAAGCCCCAACGCAGACGGTTTACAACACCCCGCAGGCTTTTTGGGCCACAAGGCAATGAGAAACGGGTCACCTGGCCAGCAACTTTGGGGGGGACCGGGGAAGGCAATGCTGTGCCTGCCCGCAGCCCCCCGGGGCCCAGCTCAGCTGGTGGAAAGGGCATGTGCCATGGCAAGACAAAGATGCCAAGAGTAAATGAGGTGCCAGGGAACGGGAGAAATTTCTCCTTGTTTGAACAGCACCAAGAATCACAAACTCTCTCTCTCACTGCTACTTCCAAGCATTTCAGTTACAGCTTTCTTCTGTTTCTTTAAGCGACAAAAACCAAGTCCTTGCGGCTCTTCCCAACTCTCCCCCATCTCTTCTGGGTGCCCTGCAAAGGCAGCTGAAGGTGAGCGGCCCCACAGCACTGTGAAAGTTTCTGGGGGAATTATCAGTGTACCTCCTCTGTTCTGCTCCCCTCTGCACCCTCCAGAGCATTTACTGGGGTCCTAATATTCGTGACACAGCCACTCCTGCCTTCAGAGGGGTGCGAGCAGCTGGAGATGTTCAGGAAAACATCTCTGATGCTGAATGGGTTTAATTTACAGCAGGAGTAAGAAATGAATCACTTTACCTTCACACCACATCAGTTTCTTCAGACAGACAAAACCTAAGGCAGTCGCCTGTTTTTTTCACAGCTATTTCTCATCCTTGCAATGGCACACACGACATGGAAATAGACATCACCAAAAAAAAGCTGCCTGACCCCATCCCTCCCTGTTAAAGCCCAACACGCCTCTCCTAGACAGACCAAGCTTTTTCTTGAGGGGGATGTTGGCAAAACTATAATCCAGAGGTTCATTATCTCCCTCTCTTTCGGTGCAAAACCAGAGAGATTCCCAGCTCTTCTCGTAGGAAAAAGTAAGCTTGTACCGAAAGGGTTTCAGCAGAACCTACCTTCTAAATGAAATGAGATTAGTAACAAAGTTTTTGCCCTCTTTTTAATTTCAAGTGAAAGAAAGAGCGTGACAAGGAACCAGGAGTGTGTCTGCTATGGAATATTCCTGCAGTACTTGGGGCTGTGGTTTATTTTACTAGTGGTGACTAGTTCAAGCCACATTTAGTCAATAAATATGAGATATGAGGTCACTGCGCCATTTAGCTGTTACCCTGTCTACATATTTCACAGCTGGGTAGTAACCTTTTAACTAGCGTCTACCTCGGTGGGGAGTCTCCATAAAAAAAGAGCCAGGATCCATTGGTCGTGGTGGGGGATCAAGGCATAGGAGCACCACGGAGATTTTGGAGGAGGCCGAGTGGGAGAAAGGGGAAGCTTGGGGCTTCACTTTTCACTTTCTTTCCCCGTTTTCCAGTGCGATAGCACCCGTCCCAGGCACAGGAGCCTCCTGCGTCCCCACACAGACAACGGGGGATGAAGCAGCACATCCCAGGTGCTGAGCATTGCAGTGAGTTTCCCCACCTTCCATATGGAAACGGGCCAAAAGACAAATCTGCACCAGTTTCCAGCTTTACACAACAAACCCATCCGAGTTGAACATTTCCAAGGGGTTAGCTTCTCCTTTTAGCCACGTCTTACAGGATTTAGCCGAAATTCAAGTTTAAAGGTTAATTCTCTCATATCCCAGGCTGTAGCTTCTCTTACTGCCTTTGCTTTGGGATGAGGAGGACACTTCCCTGAGCTGGTAACTCGGGGTTAAGCCGGGTTAAGCCGGAGCATCCCCAAGCCCATCACTAGACGTTCACACCAGCACGATGCTGCAAGGAGAGCAAACCTTCTGTGATGGTCCCAAGCGTAACAAGGAAGAAAAGCTGCATCCCCAGCCCTGCCCCTGCCCTGACTTGGAACCTCCGAGGTTTCAAGTGAGGGGAACTTCTGTAATCCTGCTTTGTGCCCATCCTGCTCCGTCGCTGGCATGGTCCCACCGAGGGCTCAGCAGCCCAGAAGAAAGCAGTGAGTGTGAGAAGGGACCCTGCCAAGCCCCCTGGCCTGGCTCCAGGGAGGCTTTAGGTGTCTAACAGAAGTGAAACGCGTGAGCGGACGTGGCGAGAAGCGGGCAGGGGAGGGAAAGCAGATCTGAGAGTAAAAGAGGCCACGTCAGGGAAGGCAGCTGTGGACCAGACCGTGGAGCTGCATGGCTTTACACCAGCTCTGCCCAGCCTACTGGTGTGTGCGTGCTGGAGGCGAACTGAGACCCGGGACCTCAGCTGGCCTCATCCTTCCCTGAGAAATCCTCTACCTGCAACCCAACCGCCAGCAGCACACCCGGGGAAGGGGGGAGGTGACGTGCCCACCCCGCAGAGCAAGGTGGGAGGAAGTCCCTTCCAAGCATTGCACACAATTCTCCAAGAGGCGAGCCAGGAAAGCCGGAGCTCGGTGCTGCTGGCAGGGCTGTGGCGATGGCCGGGGTGAGCTCCTGCCCTCCGGCACGCCGGGAATCCCTGCCTGGCTCTCCCTCCCCAACGTCACAGCCGAGGCTCGGCACCAGCAGACGCGGCTCCGGCGCCGGGAGACGAGGCCAGCTCCTCCCAGCTCAGCTGGAGCCTCCACCATCAGAACCTCTTCTCTCAGCTGCCTTTTATAGGGCTATAAAACCACAAGTTGGTGTACGAGTCCGTCAGACGTTGGCCGGCATCAGCCTCTGCCACCTTCATCGCCACCTCCCTGGCTCCCGCGGTCCCTGCTCCCTCCACCATCCCCATCTCCAAAACCACCAGCTGAGGTCCAGTAGTCCTCAGATGGACAAGTGGACACGGAAAGATGGTCTGGCAGCAGTGCCAGCTCAGATGGACGCGCCCAAGCAAAACACAGTGCGAGCAAGGCAGTGAAATGCCCTTTATCTGGAGCCTCCCCATCCTAATAACGCTCGGTGGCCAAAACAACACCTGCACCATCAGCGTGGGGCACCCACCCACCAAACCCCCCCCAGCCCCTCGTGGCAGGCTGGCAGCCGTGCCACACGCCATTATCAGACGCCACTAATAACGTGTGCACTTGTAATGCTGGGCCCGGCGACAAGAATAACATGAAATAACACTGCACCCACCCACTGAGAACACCGAGTGTGTCACACTCCTCTGTGTCATGTGTTTAAAAATATCTCTGCTGACGGCCTTTTTTTTTTTTTCTTCCTTTTTTCCCCTTTTCTTTTCATATTTATTTATATTTTTTGAATGCCTAACTTGGCCAGGTGGAAAAAGTTTGCACCAGAGCCGAAGCAGAGGATGGTGACGGATGTCTGCTTGTTTTATGTTAAATGGAAGGGGAAAAAAAAAGAAAAAAAAAAAGAAAAAGTAAAAGTTTGCAATTACATGTTCTTTGCGGAGAGGTGTGGCCATTGGCACGGAGAGAGCTCTCAGCCTAAACCGCACAGACAGATGCTCAGGGAGGTGGCTTTCGTGGCCAGTGGAAATACACAAACAGGGGCAGCCTGCAGCTGAGATTTTATGGGAGCGAAGGGATTAGAAGCTAATTGAAAGGCTGGGGAAGAATTTGGTCCTCCTGAGGGCTTCCGCTTTGTGTTAAGTCGCTCTGCCCAAAGCTGTGTAAGAAGCTGGCAGCACTTGGATCCCGTCGGGATCTGCGGGGACTCGCTCCGGCTCAGGGTCCCCTCGGGGTGGAACCGGTGGCTGTGGCCATCCCGAGCAGCAGGTCCCCCATCACAGGTCAAAGCTGCCTGAGCATCCACTAGCCAAAACCTGCTGGTGGGGTTTTGGGGGTCCATACCCTGCATAAACACTTTTCCCACCCCTTCAGTGGCTGTGATTTTTTTTTTTCCCCCAAAAAAGTACCTGTTGAGGTTCTATTTAAATCATCAATACACACAGTTAGCTTTCCGTCCAAAGCATCCCCAAATGGAGGCATCTGGGAGCAAGGCGTATCTGGAGAACAGCCAAAAGCAAACAAGTCAAATAACGGGTCAAATCGCAGGCGCAAGGGGAATTTTGCCAGCTGGGAATC
>JAHREE010000207.1:0-49516 GCA_033628505.1 Tringa tobata
AACAAAAGTTCTCCCTCTTGCTGGCAGAAAGCTGGGGTGGGGGGAAGGGGAGTGGGGATGCACAAAGATCTTCCTGTCCTGTCTCTGGGAGAAAGGGAGACGCGGGTGCCTGTAGCCCTTCTGCGGCTAGTTTCGCTCCGTGGGAGACCACCTAGCTGGAAAAAAAAGGCTTTTTAAAATATTAAAGGGCATGAGAACGTTTTCAAATCAGATTCGATTGAATGAAGAGGCTTCTCAGAGGACAGGTTTTCTGAAAGATCAGGTTTGAGTTTTAAGTCTTGGCTTACAAAGCGCAGAGATACTCAGGTACGATTGTATGTATCCTGTTCCCCCTTATAAAAGGACGTGTGTTAAATATGTTTGTGTTCGGTTTAATTCCCCCTAATCTAAAGAACAAACAAGCTGACAGGCAATTTGTGTTACAAGCGTTTCTTGTTCTTTTTAGAGGTCCACAGAAAGACTTAGCATTTCTGTTTTGCTAGGAAAAGGAGCCAGTGTCAAGTTTTGTTAAATTGTCTTGCAGGCTTAACGCAGCCTACGAAAACCTACGTAAGCTCTTTTTCCAATAAGGTTATATGCGTGTATATATTTGATGTGTGCTTGCAAATAATTTTCTTACTATTAGTTGGTGGGAACTCGGACTGTAAAGGTCAGCATTGTTGTGACTTATTCGATTCTATATGGAGAGGAAACGGGGGCTGTGTCTCTCAGATACAAAGAGCGTTGCAGAATTAAACCTCTTCAGAGTACTTAAACTTGCAGCAAAACCGCCGGGAATTTAAAGTATTTGCTTAGTATGTATTTATAACTGAAGATTTTTATTTCCCATATTGGAGCCTTACCATTGCCTCCTTGTTTATAGACTTATTTAAATTTACATCTGGACTTCAACTTTAAACGTATCGGGTGGTTGGCCAGTCCGCTGGCAAGGATTTTGTTGGCAAGGTGTTACCTGGTGGGTTGTCTGAGAACTGTTCTCTGATGTTTTTAACGAGCCTTTTGCATCGGTTACCATTCGGGGTGCCCCGCTGTGCATCCAGTGAGGATGCTGAAGCCATTCCTGGGTTTCAGTGGCTGGTTAGAAGGTCTGCTGTCCCTGGGGGTGCGTCAAATGCTGTTTAAAGAGCAGAGTAACAGAATTATGTCCTGTTTTGTTCAGAGGGATAGAACAAAGGCGACTTTGGGGGGGGAAAAATAGGGATTGTTTTAAGGTACAGTTGTGTGGAATAGTTTTGTAAACAATAGGATGTTTCAAGCAGAAAACAGCGTGCGTGCTCTGAAAAACAGCACGTCGTCGTTATTGTTCCATGAGAGCCTGTTACAAGTTGTTAAGGATACTCTTTTGAGATGATTTGAGTGATAGAATAGTGGGAATACTATGTGCATACTTTAACGCTCTAGGAATCGGATTCTTTTCCGTAGATGCTTATATCCTGGAATAAGCAAGCTAATAATGACAAGCGAAATCATGTCCACTGGGTTTGCACTTAAGAATAGCTGTATTAGTCACATTGACAGTCCAGTTTAGGATCCTCTTGTGCAGTGGCTGATAACAGAGCTCTAGTAGAAGGCACGGGAGATCTTTATAGGGGACAGTTACAGAACAAAGTTTTGTAAGAGTGATGTGTTTCTTTTTTTCCTCTTGGTAGCGGGCCTGTAATTTGAAGCATGAAAATTTAAATCTCTTGATGTTTGTATTGTCTCCTTGGTGTGTAAATCTTCCTTGAGCTGCAGATCTGTTTCCAGGAGTTAGCTTTGTGACTTCACAGCTCCCTTCCTCCAGTTTAAACTGTAATTTGCGTCCCATCTTTAACTGCATACAAATAAATTAACTTTGTTAACAAACACAGATTGTCAGGTTTACTGGAGAGGGTTTGGAATGGCCAAGTGAAAAGAAGAGGTTGCTCTATGTAGAAGGCAAGGTCGCTCTGTCCTAATGTGGCGTTCATTGTAAAAACGTCATTTTCACAGGAAAAGAAACCAGAAGTGTGAAGATAAGCACAGTTGTTGTTAGTGTTAGCCTGGTGTGGAGAAATGCAAGCTGGTGGTTCTTTGCTCCCACACAGCTCTTACCCATTATGTGTATTGTGGTAGCGGTGGGGAAGTAAAGATGGAAGGGATTTACACGGCTGTTTTAGCCAGTCAAAACTTTGTCATAATTACTTTTTTTTTTTTTTTGGCTTGACTCTGTGGTATTGCTCCTACAATGTTCAAAATTTTTTGCTGCCCTGTTTAGATAGTGCTATGGTGGCGTTAAACTTGACAGAATATTAGGGTATCATGAAGGAGAGAGTTTCTTATAGCACCTGTTGTCTTCATCTGGGTGATTTGAAGCCTTAATTCTGGGCTTGTATCCAGCTATAATGGTGTCGAGACAGTAAGAACTTTGTATGTGACTGAGCATTCCAGGCTGCAAGTTTGGGGGTTTTTTTTGTTCTTTTCATTCTGTAGCTCATATATGTGTCTTCCATAATGTTACATACATTTTCTAGTTATTTTGGTATGTAGAAAATGAGAGCGAAGTGGTTCTAGCACCTTTTGGAAAGCTTGTCTGTCTAGGGTGCTGATTTTTTTTTTTCATCTAGGTCTCTGAGCTGCTTAGGGAGAAACTTCTAGTAAAGAGTTGAAGAGAAACAAGTGAATTCAGCTTCGCTCGTTTGAATCGCTGGTTCTTTCAGGCTGCAGCAGCAGCACAATTACTGTGAGTTGCAGTAGTGACTCCGACTACTGTATTTCAGTCGTGTTGCCTGGAGGTGGATTCTGAAGAGAAGCAAAGACTCTAGATACACATTCCATGCTTGGAAAGTTCTCTGTGAATGGTAGATTAATTGCCTTTTCTGTTATAACAGCAGTAAATGCCCGTGTTTTGAGCAAACTGATTGAGCTGTTTCCACTTGTTGCACAAAACTTCTTTACTTGCTGCTGGTGGGTTTGTATTACTATATTTTCTTGTGGATGGTAGTTCTAAAGTAGCACATGCACATTTTCAAAGTGGAAGTTCTCCCATAATACTAAAACTACGAGGTTATTTATTTCTCTACTGATAAGATGACTGGATTAAAAAAATCAGAAGGAAAAAGATTGGGGGCAGGAGGGAGAGAAGAAAACTCCGTAGTTGACAGAATAAGCAGAGACGGTCTCTCTGCGGAAACTAGTTCAGGATGAAGTTGTAGGAAGGGAAGAACTATTTTTCATAACTTCAGTCAGGTCATATGCTATGTGATCACACATTGAATGCAGTTAGCTGCGTAGATGAGTAATCACATTTTTCCCCATTTGGATACACCTACCCAGCTGCCTATATAAAAGTAAGTGGGTGGGGCACTACTAGCATAGTACTACTGTCTGCGGGGATGGTACTTACAGGAAAAGCACAACATTTCTTTTCCTGCTGGTACTCCAGAGCCCTCTCATTCTCTAGCTGTAGGTAGTCTGTAGTAGTGGGGCTCTGCAAAGTATGGATTGATGACGTGCAAAACCCAAAACAAGTATAGTGAAAATGGTAACGTGCACACTCGGGTACTAAATGCCTGCTTCATGGAGAAGACACGGTTTCATACGTACACTGATAGAAAAATAACTTTGAATCTAGTAATTCTGCTACTTTTGGAGGAGCAGGAGAGATGTTCAGATGGTTTTTCCTCTAGATTGTTTCACCTAAAGCTCTCTCTAATCTTGTTTAGTAAAACTGTACTTTGCACAATTTAAAATGTGAAACTAGGTTTTCACTGTTAGGAATAGCTGATTTTTCCAGCGCATACAGAGGCTCTCACTCTAGTACATATTCTGAATTTATTAAGATTTGTTCTGCTGCTTGGCAGTGGACTTTGCCTTTTGCCCAGCCATGCTGACTTGCCTTTCCTTTTCCTTGTTACACTGCTGCTTTCCTTATTGTGGGAAGGGACTTCATTTGAAAAAAAATTGACTGTGTTTAGAACACAGCGTTTGAATTGACTTGACTTTCTGCTGGTTGATTTCTTTGTAGGCAGGGTTCTCCTCTGAGAACATAGGGTTGTAAAACAGATTTCAGAAACGAGTAAAACTCATGTTCAGATTTTTTTCAGTGTTCCTATGCTGTATGTGTTGGAGACCCTTTTAAAGGTTTATGGTTTGAATCGATAAGGCAAGTTATGCAGTCTCCATACACGAAGCAGGTGAGTAGGTGGTTGGTTGCAGAGGTGCTTAGAACATAACCTTGAACTAGAGGCTAGAGAAAATATTAATTAATAAGGTATCAAGTGAGAGTGCTATTACTGTTACAGCTTAAAAAAATGAGTTATACTTTTGCCAGCTACTGCAACATGGAAGGGCTATAACTATGAACCAGAATGTTTTGTCAAGGCGATTACTGAGTGATTATAAATGTCTTGGAAGATCTGGAATGAAGCCAGTTGATTAAATTTAGGTATCCCCTTTTCAATTACACTCTGACCTTACCATGCAGGGGAAGATGACGGTGCTTACTCAGTAGCACAGCATTGGCTGGTAGTTAATGAAAGAGCTGGGCTACGAGTGCGTGTTTTAACCTCCTTCCGTCTGTTTGGTTTCTTGTTTTTTTTTTTTTCCACCCTTATTCTCACAAATCCCTTCGTGTTGTGTTCTGTCAAAAAGTTCCTGACAAAATCAGTTCCCTTGTTCAACTGCATAGACCCTGATATATTCCCAGTATAATACTGTTTGCACTTAGGTGACACGCGTAGCTAGCAACTAGCATGTTGGATTTAGCTTGCTCTTAAAGCAGTTAAGAAGAAAAGAGGTTTTCAAGTTTATAAACATGAGAAGATAACACGTGACTGTTCTGATTTGTCAATAAAAAATAATACTTTTTTTTATTATTCAAATAAAGGGAGGGTTGGAATGGGAAAGACAGAAGCCCTTTAAAAAAAATAGCATGTCAGGAAAAACACGTAAGCTGAGCAAGAACTGTTTCCTGGGAATCTGATGTTGTAATGCTTATTTTTCTTTCCTCTGTGCTATCGATGTAGTAAAATTTAGGTTTAAATTTAAAGTGCTAAAATTTCCCGTTTTAAGTTGCTGTTTGGAATCCTTGCAATCTGTGCTTGAGAATGTAAGAGCTGTTACATCACTAGACTTTTTTTTTTTTCTGTTAAATTAATTAATAAATCTACTGTTTAGTAATTGCAAAGTTAGGCAGTGAAGTACAATAGAATGTTGCTTTGCAAGAAGGAGGAACACTGTAACACTTTTGAGACTCGTAACTAATTTACAACACTTTGGTATCTTAAGTAGGTTTTTATAGTGAATAAATACATTGTATTAATTAAGAAGAGAAAAAAACCCAATACCAGCGTATTTTATAAAATCTAGGCAAAAAAATATTAAAAAGAAAAAACTGTGATAGCTAAACCAACATTTTTTTAAATTATTATTGCTTGGGCTGCAGGGGGAGGGGAAAACATTCTTTTTGTTCATCTGAAAAAAAAAAGGAGGAAAGCAGTGCTGAGTTTTGGATTCAGGGTGACTTCCTTACTGGTGCTTTCTTCCTCTTATCATTTTCTTTAAATCCGTCTCTTCTCGTATGTGTTTTGTAGATAATGTCTTGAGCTATTTTTTCTGGTTTTATATTATAGCTGCACATAATATCATGTAATTAGTTCAATTTCCCTTTGCAGCTAATCTAGTTGTGCTCCTCGTCTCCTTTGTTGCTGTCTCTGGGGGGCGGGAAAAGCAGCTTTATGTAAAGAACTTTTTAGTTCTGATGCAGCCTAGTCCTATTGATCTGTTTTTTAGGAAAATGAGTTTTCTCTCTTTTTTTTTTTTTTTTTTCTCCCTCCCCCCCACCCCCCCACATATAGAAGAACTTATTGAAATCTGTATATGGTTCAGAAGTGATTTTTATTTTATGATTTTATGAAGTCTGGCAATTATATTCTCTCTAGGGATGTAGACCTGTGTGAAGTGAATTCAGGATGCTGGTAGAAGACTGTTAATGGCTAAATGTGGCAAAGGTAAATGAGACAGAAATTCTGGGTGCAAATAGGAAGAAGCATCGCATGAAACTTACCTGAAACGGGGGCTTCTTTGTGGTCTCTCCCCATATGTGCTCCCAGCAGATGCTGGTGCTTATGGTTTTGAGACCTTTGGATGTGGCCCTGAGGTTTAGTACGCTTTCCGATCTCTGCAGGCATGGGGAGGAAGGTTTGGATTGTTTTGTTGGATTTGTTTGCCGTTTGCAACGCGGTTCTGTGCAGTTGGAGCCACTCTTCTTTTGTTCCTGTTTACCGTCTTAAACAAACTCCCAATTAAAGATTAGATAGTTGGTGGCAAATGAATGTCACGTAAGGCATTTTATGGATGCGTGTACGCGGGTGGAATAGAAATCTGGTGGAAGGTTTAGAGAGTACTATGTATTTCGGATGTTTCTCCTGGTATTTTTTCAGGGTCCCTGTAAAATGTCAGTGTCCTGTTAAATGGCAGACTCTGGCTATTGTGTGAGCCCGTTTCTGCACCGCCGAGATTTCGTCTTTTATGTCAAATGAGCGTTGGCTCTGAAGAGTGAATTGGCTGCTTTTATTACGTATAACACAATCCACTCTCAGAGTCCTGAATACCCTTCCGAGGGAAGGCTTGTAAATGTCCGTAGTTTTGGTTTTGTGCCATTTTTATAGATGGAAACTTGGGCATGAGTTTTGTCTAGTCTGGAAGGTTCTCTTGGAACTTTTGAACCAATGCTGATGAAAGAAAGTGATAGTTGAATATTTGAAAAGATCATTAATTAAGCTTATGAAAAGACCAGATTTTATCATCGTAACTTGAATAACTAGTGCTTTGACAAATTTACCTTTTACTTAAGATTCAGCATTTGTTTCTTTAGTTGAAAGTGTTAATTTTTTTGGCTGTAACTCTCTTGGGTCTAGTGCAGTGGACAAGGTACAGCAAGCCATTCTTGCAAAAGCCTTTGGGATATCAAAGGAAGTTCTATTTTATTATTAGCACAGACATAATGCAACATACTTTTAATTTTTTTCCTGACATAAAATTAAATAATGAAAAACTTTTGGAAAAATTAAACCAGTGCAGGGATTATACTTAAGTCAACGTATTTCATAACTGGGTTGCTATCGTTTTGATCTTTTGTTCGGGGCTGTAGTACATACTGGAACTGAAACTGGAATATTTGTGTGCGTGTGTATTTGCTGGCTCCTACGTGGATGCAGTTCTGACATGAGAAAATGATGCTATTTTCATTTGGGTGTGAAACCTGAGGCAGAGAATGATGGATTTTTGCTGAGCTTGCGTAAATCCATGTTCACGTCCCAGGTTCTCTTGACTCACATTGGTAAAACATGCACATCAAACCACTGTTGATGATTGGCTTCCTTACATCTTTGTTTTTGAGGAAGGCGTAAAGATTGAGGTTATGGTTATCTTTGCCCCAGCTTTTCAAAGCTCCCTCTTCCCCACCAGTTTATAGTAGAGAATTTGTAGTCACCAATTTGAACAGAATTTCTCATTTCATCCTTATTGGTGATTTAAATGAACCTGTTCTATTTTGAGTCAAAGTGGAATGGAAACAGGCATGGTGTAATGCTTGTGGAATTATGTCCGTATTTCTTTTTGTGACATAAATTTCTTTATATTAGGCACCTTTTAACAAAAACCCCACCAAAACCTAACCCAACCCCCCCTCTGAAAATCCAGAAATTGTACTTATGAAAGAAACATAACTGATTTGGAGACCTTTAGGGTCTTTTTAAAGAAAAGTCTTTTTAACGCTTATTTTAGGTATTAAAAAAATAATACTGGTAAGGCAGGTTGCAATGAGGTCCTTGGGATGGAGGCTGTGTTCTGCAGGTAAATAAGCTTAAAATAGCTGATGTAGGAACAAGACGTGCGAGCAAATGTTTTCCAAGACCAAGTCAGTGACGTCCTCGCAAATGATGCATCCTTTGTGGAAGTCATTTTAGGACTAATGGGGCTAATTAGCTTGTGCTTGATGCTGGAGAAATATAATTATACTGATTCTCCAGCTGGTGCGGATCTGTAGCGGTATATACCTCGGCTTGAGATAATAATTCCTCTCAAAAATGGAGATGATAGTGTGAGGAGAGCTCTGGCCTAGAATTTGAAATGTGTATATATATATATATATATAGTATGGATAATCTCAGCCCTCCTCTTGCTTCCTGCTACTCCATCAGACCTCTATATTATGGAACTTCGTACTTTTTGACTTCAGTTGTGCCAAGGCTCTGAAAATTTTCTATGGGATTTGGTACTTAGATTTCCAAAGTAGTGATGAGAAAAATAACTTCAGCAACTTGT
Organism: Tringa tobata; assembly: GCA_033628505.1. Classification (NCBI taxonomy): domain Eukaryota; kingdom Metazoa; phylum Chordata; class Aves; order Charadriiformes; family Scolopacidae; genus Tringa; species Tringa tobata. Next base: position 8,287 of record JAHREE010000207.1, read on the forward strand.
TGCATAATGGAGCAGAAGTGAGTTTTCAAGGGAATTTTTCAGACTGATAATGTGTTTTTACTTGTTTTTAATAGACGTTAATATCTCTTTACCAAAGTGAACGAAAACCTCAGATTTTGCTTGAAAATTCAGAGAACAGAATTGTACCACTTTTTTAAATTAAAGTGTAAAAACGATAATAATAATTATAATAATTATTATTGTTGTTATTATTATTATTTATCCTGCCATGCCAGAAAATCCTAGAAAACCTGCTTCCTGGCATAGAATTGAACTGTGTTAGTTTCCAAGACTTGTCCTCATGTGGGGTTTTATTTTTTTCAGTTTTATTTTATTTTCCTGTGTTTCTTTCTTTTTTTGTTCAAGGGTCTCTGGTCAGTTGGATAAATTTCAGTTTTAACTATAGAATTTTGAAGCTTGTGCTATAGTGTACAGTGCCTGTGCCTGCACATTATTTTGAATCACACCTACATAATCTTGACTTAGCTCAATGAATTTTTACGTTGCTTTAGACAGAAGACATTTTATATGCAGAAAAACAGTGTACATTTGGAAATTAGTCAATATTGCGCATGAAATAGAAACATAATTGTACAATGTTAAATATTTGTTCGGTTGAAACAATGCAATGTAATTTCTTATGCTGATAATTAAAACTTAATTTAATTGTTACTAAAATTAAATACTGACCGTAATGATTGTGGTTGGCTGTTTTTTCTTTTTTAATTTAAATTTTGACAGCCTCGATTCACTGGTGCTGTATTTTGAACTCTGAAGTTCTTGTATCTCCAAGAAGTCTTTTTTTTGCTATTGTTTGATAGTTTTTCTTTGTCCAGCTGATGAATACATTGCTTTTATCCTGATTATAGTTTTTCTTTCCCTTGAAGTGATATACTCAAGAAAAATAGATTTCCATCAAACTTTAATCAAGAGAATACTTGTAAATCTGATGAATACCCTTGCTATTCTTAGTATGATAAAATGGATTAAAACTCCCACAGTTAATTTCATTTGTTTCATAACGTTTCTGTGTGGTAGCAGTGGATTAGGCTACTTGTTCTCATGCCCTTCATAGCAATTATGGTTTTTTCCATTTTGGTTTTTTTTTTTTTAGTGAAGAACTGAATGAAAACTACTAGGCAAATTAGGCTATCCCTTTGAAAAATTGAATGAAAACTAATTCATATTAAGTGGTGGTTTTCCACAGTAAGATTCCCCCACCCCCTGCCCTCATTCTAGGTTGTTTTCCTGCTGTGATTTTGTAGATAGCTTAGATATATATTTTTTTTTCCCCTATCTATTAGCCTCTTTATTTTGATGCGGTCATAGCATAGGCCTGCTTGTGGATTTTGTTTACCTATCCATAGCTATGAAAAGTATACTGTTTGTTTTTAAATTTTGAAAAAGGAAAGCTAAGATTCATTGTTATCTTTCAGTTACTTACATTGTAGCCTTTAGTCAGTATTTTTAAATAACTTATTTTAGTGATAATAGTGAAAGTGAAGCTGAAGCAGCTACAATTACTGCTTCTGTGTTGTAATTTGATTATTTTTTTTTTCTTGTCATCTTGTAACATTAATTTCATTTTGTTGAATTCTGATTAGGTAACCAGCTGAATGTTTCTCAAATACTGCATATACTAAAAGCGTTTGCACAAGTTCTGTAGGATCAGCTTTGCTTTAAAGGAGAGAAATATCTCTGATAAGTAGTGAGGAAAAAGGAATGTGTCTGTCCTATGGGTTCGCTTGTCTTTTACGGTTCTTTAATGGGAGAAACTATATCTGAGAAAGCTTTAATGTTTTCTAACAACCTGTTTGGGTGTAGAATCTTGATTGATTTATAGTATTTTTTTTTTGTGCCTGATCTTTCCTATTTCATAGACTTTTGTTTAGTCTGCAAACATGGTGATAAGGGTTGGTTTAAAAAAAGTAGTTTGCCAGAAAAACAGATAGTCTGAGAAAGCAGCTAGGCTAAATTTTTACTGGGTAAATCTTTACTTTTTTGAAACAGGAGATCAGCAAAATCTCGAAGCAGAAGTCCATATTCATCAAGGCACTCGAGGTCTCGGAGCAGACACAGATTGTCTAGATCCAGAAGTCGTCATTCAAGTATTTCTCCTAGTACATTGACTTTGAAGAGTAGCCTGGCTGCTGAGCTGAACAAAAACAAAAAAGCAAGAGCTGCTGAGGCAGCCAAAGCCAGCGCAAAAGCTTCCAATACTTCAACACCTACCAAGGGAACCACTGACACTGCTGTAAGTGCACCTCAAGTGAACAATGTAAAGGACCTGAAGAAAATAAAAACTGAGCATACACCTTCTCCTACGAGCAGCGCCAATTTGAAAAATGATAAGGCAAAAGCAAAGGTCTCGCTCCCTGAAACAAAAGGGGAAAATAATTTAATTGCAGACAAAATTACTAAACAGAAACCTACAGCAGTAAAAGAGAATAAATTAACTGTTGTCAAACAGCCGCCGGTCACTGTAAAAGAGAAAAGCAAACCGAGTACACCAAGTGTAGTAACCAAGGAGAAGGATCGTATTGTTGCACTACCAACCTCCACACTGCCACCCTTGCCTTTGCCTCCCACGCTGCCCGAAGATAAAGAAACTGATAGGTAAGTTGTGACAGATTTGCATTTTCACGTTGTCTCTTCCTTTTTATTATTATTGTTATTGTTGTTATTATTAATATTTCCTTTGGAAAACAAATACAATCTAGCAAATACTAGATTGGGCTGGTGCATTAGGTAGTGTGTACTTGCTCTTCAGTTTTTTAACAATAATTAAAGGAATTTGATCCTAAAAAAAATAACTGGTTCTTGAAAAGAAAAAATATTTAGCCTAGGAGGAATCTTTCAATGAAAAGTACACTAAAGAGATTATTTAAAATTGCTGGTAGAGAATAGCTTTGGAACTAATGCAAGGATGCATTCAAGATTTCAAGTTTGGTATAAACATGTAACTACTGGGGAAAAGTTGAATTCAGTAACAATATGTGAAAATTCTTAAATTAGCTGGCGTTTGAGGTAAAGATTCCCTTTCCTTTGGAAGGTAAATTGTAATGGCTGTGCATTATTTCAGTATAAATTATCTCAGATCAATACAATTTTCTTTATAATGGAAGTGAGGTTCATGGCTTGTCATTTATGTTAACTTTTGAAGTGTAAAAATTGGTCTGTAGTGAAGAAATTCATGTCTATATTCCACGTATTGTCTGAGCTTAGACTACATTAAGTCTCTTCATAATCTTCACAGACAATACATGCTGTGATTTTTATCGGAAAATTAAGTTGTTGAGCAGTAATTTACTATTTTTCTTACAGTTTTGGTGATGTAGTTGAGAAGAGTTATTTTTGGTTTTACTCATGGTGTTCCATGCCTCTCATGCATATGGGAAAACAACTTCTCACAACAAGGAAAACAAAAAGCATTGAAGTAATAACTGATTTAAGTGTGATGTATCTCAGTAAAAAAATCAAACTGTGTACAGGAAAAATTCAAAACCTCATAAAGTACTTTTATTTAAATTCAAAACCTCATAAGTACTTTTATTTATATCCCAAATCTGTGATACTAGCCCATCCTGTTCTGTTCTTTGAGAAGTGTGTACTGTTGCTTTGATTAGTAAAAGTAGTTGCAACTAGAGGTGCAAATTTTTTTTCTTGTGTTTACTAGTAATTTAATGCTACATTAAACATCAGGATGCACGGGAGGCCTTGGCAAAATAAATACAACCTAACAAAGTGTTAGGTTTCGGTTCTTTTAGTACTAAAGGAGAAATCTTGTTTCTTTCCCTTCAGCACTAGCAAATGTCATTCCAGTTGTTCAGAATCACATCTGTGTGGTGAATGTACGGTAGCATTTCAATTTATGCCAAAGCCATCCTCTCTAGGTAAACGGGATTTCTGACACTGTTATTTGAGAGCAAGATTTACTGTTTGAACTAAAAACCAGAGTAACTAGTTTAACTAGATATGTAACTGGCTTTATCGCAGTGTTAATTGCGATAATCTTCTCATTATTGGTATTTTTTAAGGTAATACCTGGTTTAAGTATAGCTAAACTGTGCAGAGGAGTTTACCTGTGATTGAAGGGTTCTATCAGCATTGGGCTCATTCTGAGGGGAAAAAAAAAAAAAGCCTAATGCTTGCAAACAGCTGCATTAGAAAGGTTAATGGCAAGTAATAAAACATCATTTATGCTTTGCTTAGTTTTGCCTATAGGATGTTATAAACTTCAGATCAGAATGGTTGTGATTGCAAGCCGTGATAAAGCTTAAGTCCTCAAAGAAAAATGATCAATGTTTTTTTAGGGGGGAGGAGGGCAAAAAGGTGTTTACCTGGGGCTCAGAGCTACTGTGGGGGAATTGTGCCAACAAACTTGACGCTAGGCAGAACTGGCTGGTTTCTAATGTCACGTCACTTGTGAAGTTCAGTAAGAATCTGATAAACCCACAAACAAACTACCTAAAGGAACAGCAATATTGCAAAACCACTGTTGTAGGTTGGCTGAAAGGGAAGATTGTTCTGGTGGTCAATGAGATGTGATTTAACAGACCTGAAAAAGACACTGCTCTTGACTGCCCCTGTTTTCATGTACCGCTCTAGAATCTGTTTCAGAACCTCTCATATATTCTACGTTCACTCATATTGAAAGTCTGGGGGCAAAGTTGTGAGAGAGATACAAATATATGAACTTGAAAACTAAAGATTTTTTTTCTTTACCATGATAATAACATGTGCTGCCCAAAGGAGGTTTGTTCTTTATTGCGTGTTAACCGTTATATTTGTGTTGAGGGCAGTATATGCTTCCTTGAGGTGCTGCTTTACATTCAGGCAGTGGCAGCTCTAGGAAGGGTAGAAGGCATTCAAGTGTTCTCTCTTCATGGGGAAGCGCAGACATACACAAAACACTGAAATGCATTATTTAAATACATAAAAATTGCTAATTGCAATTAACATAAAAATGAAAGTATGCATTCTCCATGATGGCAGATAGCAAGGTCTTTCCATTTAGAGAGGTTCGTGCTTTATCTGTGAAACTCTGTAGGTAAGAAGTTGCAGATAAACCTCCAGAAAAGGTTCCCAGAGAAGGATGCTGACAGTAAATAGTGCGATTTGGCAAGCGCAGCTGTCTTGGAAAATGTCCCCTCAAAGCATGACAGGAAGTTTTCTTGATGCAATGACAAAATTTGAAATTTAAAGAGAGGATACTGTATGAGAGTCCTGTGTGGGAGAAACGGTTGTATAATTATATAAAGTTTAGTGATGGTCCTGGCTTTAAAATTGCTGGATATATAGTAGCTGCACAAATCTAGGAGATTCTGGTAAAATGGAACAATGTGTTTAAAAAAAATCCTGCAGGAAGTATGGTGTTTTCAGAATTTCCATGTTAGAATGGGAAAAGCATCTCTAAATTATTATGCCTAGTAATTGTTAAGGGAAGAAGTTGCTATACATGTGTTTGGTTGGTTTTTCTCAAGGCAGAGATTGACTGTTAGTATCTGTTAACTAATTATGGTTGATGATTAATAAATGGTCAGATATCAGTAAACCATGGCAGAAAAACACTTAGTCATATTTTCATCTGATTTTTATTTTTCCTACTCGATTTGCATGCTGATCACTAGAAATATGTTGTATCTAGAGTGTTTCAGCAAATGTATGAGATTGGAATCTGTAAACGAGGTGGACGGCCTCGTAGTGCCCTGCAGAGTTACTGTAACCACGAAGCTCATTATCTCTGGGGACCAACTTTACAGAGAACTGGATTAAGGATAATCATCTCTTTTATATGAGAAGTTAGTCAAGAGTACAGATTTTACCGCTACATTTCTGATGTCTGACAGCACCTGAACTCTAAATATTCTTAATAGTCTAGGACATAAGCTTGAAAAGAAGATTGTGTAGCAGAAGAGATCTGGCCTGGTAAGGCTTGCTGTGTCATCTCACCACAGCTTTCACCAAAAAGATCCCATTTCATAGTTTCTGTAGAGTTTTGGTAGTCCGCTGTGTGTCTTCTGGAGAGCTGTTTGTGAAACATAAATCAAAGGCCTGCAAATCCTAAGAGCAGAGATATCAAATGTTGATGCATCCACAGCCTATAATGTATTTTAAAGAAGTAACACCAATGGGTTTTCCTTTATGTAGATGATATCATTCTACTGTGTTCAACTTATTAGCAAAATTGTGTCTTTTTTAGTAGTTTGCGAGAGAATATTTCAGTGAAGTCAGTTAAAGAAGCAGAGAAGAAGCTTCGCCATCTGCTTGCAGACTTGCCACTTCCACCCGAGTTGCCTGGAGGAGCTGACTTATCCAAAAGTCCCGAAGAAAAGAAACCAGCAGTTCAATTACACAGCAAGAGAAGACCAAAGTATGTTTATTAGGCTTTTTTTTTTTTAAAGCCTGACAAGCAAGTAGAAGTGATAGGAGTTTCTTTAAAATATATTATTTTCAAAAGAATTCTGCTTTTTAATGAGGCTTTTAAATATTAATGAGGCTTGAATCAAACTGCATGGTTTATTGTCACTTAATGGCAGTAAGGCAGTTATCTAATAATGTCTCATAAATATTTCATGTGGAGGGCTTTTTCAAAGTTAAGGCAATCCTTAGATATATTAGCTGGATTCTTAGAAATGCTTGTTGTTTTCTAGAATATGTGGACCACGACACGGTGAAACGAAAGAAAAAGAAATAGACTGGGGAAAGCGCTGTGTGGATAAATTTGATATCATTGGTATTATTGGTGAAGGCACTTACGGGCAAGTTTACAAAGCCAGAGATAAAGACACAGGTAAGTTCAGAAAAAGTAAATGTAATCCCACAATTCAAAAGTTAACAGGATATTTTGGTTTTGTTTTTACATGGAGTAAAATTTGAGATATTCTGTCCTCTGATGTTCGGAAAGTTTTTAGTTGTTGGTTTGTTTGTTCAGTTTTAAATCTAGTGTTTGTCTAAATGAGAAATAATCTTTTGTTGCCTTGGAAAATGATTTATCTGTAAAGTTGTGTCTGAAAGCCAGTTGAGTAGTCTTAATTTCTGATTCTTATATCTCAAGTTTTGATGCTCCATGTACAATTGAGCTAGTGAAGAAGAGAGGGTAAATACTCTGGGGAAACAAAATAACACCCTAGAAAGGTTGATGAAGAATAGTGAAGTTGTTAAAGGGATGTAAGGGTGAAGAAGCTATGCATCAGATTTAGCCATTTTTCTTCATACTCCAATAGTCACAAGCTGGGAGGAAGAAGAGAATCTCCCTCTGTGCAGCACGGCCCGCCAGTGTTGTGTGTTGGGTGTTTTTCTTGGGGTGTAACTGACTTTACAACAGTGACATAAGTTTTAAAGATGATGTTAAACTGTTGCTGAAATGAGCAAGCAGTCACCATTATGATATGTAAGAATGTTGTCACTGCTTCTAAATGGCTAATGCATTGAAATGGGTTCTTCCTCCATGCTGTGTGTTGCTTGATCGTTTTATGTTCAATTAGTAGTTCTTTGTGGGACTGCTTGCCCTTCTGGCTTATTTGTGTGTGCTTTGAATGCTGGATAATTTTCTACATCACCAGTAACTGAGTCACACATAGGATCACATACCAGCCCCAGTTCCTTCTGTCTCATCTCCAGAAGAATGAGCAGTGTAATTACAATTCCTTTTTCATTCTTCACCTGTGCTTGTCTCAGTTTGCAAACTTTAGGTCTTAAGTTGACCTGTCATAGATTTTATTTTTTGCCTTCTACCTTGGGAACCACTGCAAATCATTGTTAGGGATTCCTGGGAATCTCCTGGGATTCTATTCTTTGCACGTTTAAGTCTTTAATCCTATCATAACCATGTTGCCTCTTCGGCAAGCTTCAGGTTATTTGTGTGTGGCAGTCACTTCTTAACCTCCAGCAGAAGTTGTTACTCTCTCTATTGAATGGGTCCATGCAGTTATAGCAAACCTTCCACTAGCTTTGGATTCAAATCCTGTGTGAAGAGTGGCATTATGGCTTTTGAGATACCTTATTAACAAGCGATGCAACGGGGTTTCAAAGCAAGTGGATGTTGTGTCTTCCTGGAATGTGATCTATTGTGTGTGTGTCTTATACACTGGTGTGGGGTAAGTCCTTTTTAGAGCCAACAAAGATACCTGTGCTGTCAATAAACTTCCAAGAACAAAATGGTTGAACTAGCAGAGTGTCTTTAGATATCTTCCATCACGAGTAGCTCATGCTCCAGCCATTTTGCAGAATCTAGCTTCATCCAGCCCGGCCTGCAGTAAACCAATAAACAAAATTTCTCCTCACTTTAAACATGGCAGCGGCACTCCTGCTTGTGGAAATTATACTGATGAATTTGAGAACTCCTCAGCTGTCTACCTCATATCTTGAACCATGTAGTATTTCTGGTTAGATACATGCGTTCTGACCTGTCGTGATGTAGTAATATGAATTCCAGAGCAGACGTAGGCCTCTGTCTCTAATTGCTCTCTTATGGGGGTTTATTGATAGACCCGGTGTGAAATATCCCACACAGGTGAGTAAGGTATGCAGGAGGAAGAAGACAGGCCTTACAGTGGGTAACTGAAAATTCTCATTTATAGTTTTGCCCTTCCATGTGATTGTTTCCGAACAATGTTTAATTCTTTTTCCATGCCACATAGTGTTTTTTGCAAGCATCAAAATGTTAACTATTCAGTCTGTTCAGAAATAGTAACAAATGGGAAGGATTTTAAAAACAAACAAACAAACATAAAACTAAAGCCGACAGTTTCACTGCTAATCTTAATGCTTTTAATTTAAATTTTATTTTAGGGGAAATGGTGGCACTGAAGAAAGTACGTCTGGATAACGAAAAGGAAGGGTTTCCAATTACAGCTATTCGGGAGATAAAGATTCTTCGACAGCTTAATCATCAAAGCATTATCAACATGAAGGAAATAGTAACAGATAAGGAAGATGCTTTGGACTTCAAGAAGGACAAAGGTATGGAGGCTGACACAGGGATAGTTTGTTCTGGTCCTGTTCTTAATACAGTAGTCTGCTATGCTGGATTTGAAGTTAAGGTTTATTAAAAAATACATTTGCAAATTGTGATGCTTGACAAGGGATTTTAATTTTGACTTAATTGCTAATTAGAAGTCCTTTATTTAACTCAGCTATGCCTTTTGCTCGTGGAAATATTTCTGCAAATATTTTATGGGTTAAAAAAATGTATAACTTGATTCCAGTTTTGCTGGAGAGGAACAGATGTTTGACTCCTTGAAACTAATGGATTAAGGAGGCAAACAACAAGAGGAAGCTCTTAATTGTGAGCTTTGTCAGCTTTTTATTTTCCTGGTAGTATTTTCTCCTATTATTTAAGAATATTGTAGGCTCAATCCTGAAGAAATGCATTTCATTTTAGGCCTTGGTTTTATTTGAACTGTGCTTCAGTTACTGTTTTTGTAATTGGGCATATGTGTCTTGAAGGCTAGAAGGAGAATAAATGACAAAAATAAAAAGCAGGATTTGTCTGGTAGTAGCAGTGTTTTTCCCCCAAATAGAAGGCGTACAGACTTACTTTTTTTTTTTGTTCCTTCAGTGTTAAGTTTGGCTTGTTTTAGTTACGGCAACCTCCTTTGCCTAAAGAAGCAAGCAAACAGAATGGACATCATGCAGTGTTGTTGTCTTGGTGCTTCTGATATTGGAGTAGTCATTTTGTCTTTGGAAGCCGTTTTTTTGGGGTGCAAGTCTTATAAATCACATGGTTTGCTTAAGAGAGGGTGTTTGGAATGTGGTACCTCTGCTTCTCCTCCCTGAGTTTCTATACAGCGTGCCCAGCACCAGCGCGGGTAGAAAACACCGTGTGCACTGCACAGCCAGCAGAAACACCAGGTGATGTTGTGATGAGTCAGAAGATGGCTGTCAAAATTGAGCAGGAATGAGTTTAGGTTTTTTTTTTTCCTAGACCTTTAGAAAGTGTAATACCTTGAAGGGTATACAGCAGCAGCACGCTTTTTTGTTGCGTTTAAAAGCAGGATGCCTCTAGCAAAAGAGTTTCTCTAGATATGTGCAGGTTCAGTGGTCAGCACCCACTCTGAACCCTGACAGTCTGCAACACGCAGTTTAGGCTTGTCATGTGAATCTTGTGCTGAGTTTTAATTAGGTCTAACCTACTTGGCTAATGAGACCACACTGAGCCTTGACTTAATACTTAATGACTCATTAATTAATTTTCACCCTTTCTGCTTGGTGCCATGTCGAGGATTGAATTGTAAATTTTTTGGTGTACTTCAAACTGCGTGTCTCATTAATTTCAAATGTGGCTGTTTTTTGTCCAAGTCTATATTTGTGCTTTTGATATTGCTTTCAATATAATTTCTCTTTCTTATTTAACAGCTTATTAAAACAATTACATTTTCAGAAAAATTACAAGGGAAGGCGCTTTTCTGGAAATGCTCGAATAAAATTAGTTTCTGATAGTCTCTTGAAAGCATTAGCATGATAATGAGACTGTGCTATTATGATTTGTCTGTGAAAAGATGGAAGGTTGGTTTTGTTTTTTTTCTTCAGGCGCTGCATTCTGTATTTCTCTAATGAGTAGTTCATTGTGAGATGGGGATTTACAGCTGAGACATTGTGGCCAAATTGTAGTCTACGCAGGGAACAAATGCAAGTGGGAGGAAGTTTGGTCATTTTCACGGTAAACCATTTCAAACACAAAAGGAGGCTGCTGGGCTTAAGAAGGAACCATTATAAAAGTGGTAGTGATGTCTCAAGCAAAGCATAGGGTAGAAGTGAAGTGTTTTGCCCTCTGATGAATATGCTTGACGTATGCTGCATGCTTGTCTTAGCTTTTGGAATATAACTCTTAGAAAATGCTGCTGAAAGCTCATTTGTAAAAATTTAATCCTAATATCTGAGAAAGCTGGTTATTTTTGTTGAAAACTTTTTCTTCTAGCGAGCTGGTGCAGGAGCAATTGTGAGGGTCGGTCTTCAACAGTAGCGTGAGCAGCCTGACACAGTTGGTTCTTAGGACTAAGTCTGCTGCTAAAGACAGCTAAACTTCCCTTTGCTTTTCCTTTCTGTTTGCTTGATGGTATTTCAAATTAATTGGAGTTCACATTCATGAACTTTAGTTCATGTCCTTTTTGACCAGAGTTTTGAGTATGAGGGTTGCACTTCATCATCTTCTCGTAGCGTTTTTTTGTCTCAGAGTTTGTGTGATGTTCTCCCTGCAACAGAAAACTGAAGAAAACAAGATTTAAAACAAAAGCTGAAAGCAAAGAGCTATTCCCTATGTATATACATCTCATAAGCAAAGTTAGTTGAGTCATTTCATCAGTAATGAAGTGAATTACTGGAAAAAAGACCCTTCTTGCTTTTGATGGACTGTTGTCAGCTCTGGTTTGTTTTCTCAGTCTGTCATTTATATGATATCTCTTTTTTTTTTTTTCTTTGGGCACCTGAGATAGCCCTTCAGTTCTCAGTTGCCTCTTTATCAGCTAGAAGATGTTTTCAAGAGCTCAATAGTCTAGCTGTGGGACTGCTGTAATCTTTTTTTACTAAATACATCAAGTGTGCCTGACAGCTTTTCATAGAATCATAGAACAGTTAGAGTTGGGAGGGACCTTAAAGATGATCCAGTTTCAGCCCCCCGCCCTGGGCAGGGACACCTCCCACCAGACCAGGTTGCTCAAAACCCCATCCAGCTGGCCTTGAACCCCTCCAGGGATGGGGCAGCCACAGCTTCTCTGGGCAACCTGGGCCATGTCTCAACACCCTCACAGGAAAGAATTCCTTTCTGGTATCTAATCTAAATTTCCCCTCTTTCAGTTTAAAATCATTACCCCTTGCCCTATCACTCCACTCCCTGACAAAGAGTCCCTCCCCATCTCTCCTGTAGCCCCCTTCAGGTACTGGAAGGCCGATATAAGGTCTCTCTGGAGCCTTCTCTTCTCCAGGCCAAACAACCCCAACTCTCTCAGCCTGTCTTCCTAGCAGAGGTGCTACAGCCCTCTGATCATCTTCGTGGCCCTCCGCTGGACCTGTTCCAACAGGTCCATGTCCTTCTTGTACAGAGGACTCCAGAACTGGACACAGTACTCCAGGTGGGGTTGGGGTCTCACCAGAGCAGAGGCAGAGGGGCAGAATCCCCTTCCTCGTCATGCTGGCCACGCTTCTTTTGATGCAGCCCAGGATGGAGTTGGCTTTCTGGGCTGGGAGTGCATGTTGCTAGCTCACGTTGATCTTGTCATCCACCAACACCCTCAAGTCCTTCTTGGCAGGGCTGCTCTCAATCCGTTCTCCACCCAATGTGTATTTGTGACTGAATGTAAAACCAGTATGTGGACTGACTGACATCTCTTCCTCCTTTTGTCTGGAAGAGGCATTTTCAATTGCTAACCTGAGGGAGGGTGTAAAAATTTACAAGGGAGACTCTAATAAAAAAGATCTGGTTAACATCACAGCTTGTTTGTGGGGTTTTTTGTTGGGTTTGTTTCTTTTTATCCTGTGTGTCAATTATCTCTTTGGATTGTGTGCGTGTTTCTATAATTCACTAGATCTGGTTAACAACACAGCTTGAGTTTCCTGGTTTTTCTGTGTGGATTATCTGTGGATTGCTGCTCCTGAAATAGCTGATAGAAACTTCTTACCCAAATAGGTTGGGGTTTTTTTTATGCTACAGCTGAGTTCTCAGGGATGGTGTGACGGCCTGAGTGGTGCTTCCCATTTGCGTGTGCTGTACTTGCTGGACTCTGGTCTAGAATGTGCAGACCTAATTGCGGGGCTTTTCAACTCAATTGGCAAAATTACAAAAGACCATGACTATTAATCAGAGATTTCGGATCTGTTTGGCTTACTTTTCCACTGCTTTGCAATTTTTGTTCAGGTTTTTTTTCTTTTTCCTGTAGTATGTGATGAAACAAGGACAGTATTTACTCTGGGGCTTCAGTATGCCCTTAGCTGGTACGCTTATTTCAGACCATGTTTCCATGTACATGTAGTTTGGGTTGGATTTGTTCCAAAAGGAGAGTGCAATTGAACTTGGAATGGGAGAATAAAGCTGTCATCAAATAAAAACTTAATATTGGGTGAAAATGTAAAAAAAAAAAAAAAAAAAAAAATGCTGGTTTCATTAGACTAAATTTGTCTTGAAGAAGAAGTTTTGTGGAAGGATTTTCTTCATCTCAATGGAAGAATGAGTACAGCAGTGACGCTTTCTTTAGTCTTAAGGTGATTAATTCAGTGGCTATGCCTTTATTTGGTGTTTCTCAAATTAGGAAATTGTAGTGTGTATATCCAAGGATTGAATGAAAATTTGCACATAATAAGGCACCTCTAGTGTCTGGGTTCCTCTGATGGGTATCTTATCAGGTATTTTGAGAAACCCTCAACTTTGTCCCTGTGAAGTTACATGTGGAAAATACCTGCTTAAAAGCTGTCATCTAGGTAGGCTTTTGGATCGTTCTGCCCTGCTGCTCCCCTCCCAGCCCGAAGCACTTGTATCTGACTTTGGGAACAAATGTCTAACTTGATGTTCTGCTTTGTTGGATCTATGTGATTTGATGATAGACCCTCCCCCCAAAAAAATCCAGAGCCTACCTGTGTCACAAAAATGCAAAGCATGTTTTGTCTTTTTTGTCCCTTCAGAAGACCTTTTGTATTTTACAGATCATCAGTGACATGTTTTGTTTGCTTTCCTATTTTGTATGCATAGCTTTACAGCATTATACCCCAGCTTGTTTTGTGTTTTGATTAAGGAGACTGCTGCTGTTAGAGCTCCATGACTTGAAATGTATGAACAGGAGAAGAAGATGTGTTAATCCTTTAATTACTCTAAACTGGTATTTTGCTTTCTGCCCCTTATCAATCTTAACTGACAAAATGGTCACACAGAGGAATTTTTCTAAGCGCAAGCAAAAGGAGTAAGGCGAGGATTGTTTCCACCCATGTGAGTTGTCTGTATTTATTGTGGTGCCTCCCTGATAGATTCAGCTGCTGTCTCTTACCCCACATTCAGAAGTAGGTGATATTACTGCTGTTCAGCTGTTCCAGCTGCTGCTCTGTCAACGTGCAATGACGTTAAGGTTTCTTATTATCTCCGTAGATGAAGGAACGGAGATGAGCAGCGTGGTATTAGCAAAGGAAATGGGGCACCCAAGGTATAAACCCCCTGTTAGTGCTTCGTTGCAGCGTGTGGAAATGGCCTGTAGGCTGCCTCCAACCCCACAGGTGCTCACTTGTTGGGAAGTGCAGGTCTTTAATGTAATAGCAGTAAGATGAGTAATGTTCAAGTCAAAGAAGTAATTCTAGGTTCATTTGAATTGCATGCGATTTACTGTAACAGAGCTTTAGGTTGTTTTATGACCCTGCTTCCAGAAATGTGGATATCAGGCAAAGTTAGCATGAAAGAAAAGGTAATTTTAAAACATAACCTCCAAGTTATCGAGTGTCTTAGCCTCATAAAGGAAAGAACAGTTATTTTTTCTGTTTTCCTCTTTGAGAAATGTATATTTGTGTGGTATTGGTTTTGATTGAACTAAAGGATGCTGTAAACTCAAACTCAGGCTGTGCTGTAGTAAGCAGAATTCTGCCTGACCGTAATTCACTTGTGAAGTCTTCCTTGACTGTTTTCTTCCTGAATATTTATAGCTGCTTTGCCTGATAGGAAGGATCAGATCCCTCAATCTGATGAGCAGCAATGGAGATTTGAAATGATCAAGTGGAATAATGCAGCTGTTTTGTTGCCTGAAACTCTAGTTCTGTATCAGCAAAGGGTACCATGTCCAGAAATAAACTAACAGAAGTTTCACTTCAGTCTGATTGATACCTTTTTTCACAGCTCCAATCACTTCAAAATCTAGTTGGAGTAATACTGAAAATCAGGTTTTAATTGGTTAGACTGCCAAGGCTAGTAGATTAATTGTAATAGTTTCTTGAAACCAATGAAGAAGATTCAGCTTTGACAGCTTTTCTTTTTAAAAAATATTCTGAGATTGTATAATATGTAGGTAGTAAATAGGTGGTAATGATCAAGCGCAATGGATTCATGCATTTGCTCTTGCTGTGATATGGAAGGAACGTTTAGCATTTATACTGTTGTATTGTATGTTTCTTAATGAGAGTTGCAGAGAATATAAATAATCGGATGTCATCTCCCAGGTACTGCTCTGTTTTATTTATAAATTACCTCCATTGTTGTCAGCTTTCCTTCTTGCATGAGGGTACCAGTTGTGATTGCTGGTTATAAACGGTGGTGAAAAATCCTGAGAGCTAGTAGCAGAGCAGGAAAATTGCGTAAGGCATGGAGGCTACTTTGCATATAAACAAGAAGACTGTGTTCAGGGATTATCACTAAAACAGGTCTGAAATCCCACTGACCCTTCCCAGCCTTTCTCCTTGACGCATATACAAAGTGTAGCCTGCTGCTATGACAGAGTTAACTTTCTTTTCTATTCCAGAGAAAAAAGATACCAAGATCACTGGTATTCAGTTTTGTCGAATCCCCTGAAGGGCATATATAGATTATTTTGGCACTACAGCAGTAACATCAGGTGTTTTGTTTCAATGCACTTAAAAATATGTCGTGGTTTGTACTTCAGCAGTTGTCAGTGAAGCAGACCTAGCAGCAGGTTGCCAGCTATCTTGTTTTAAAAGACCACGGTCAGGAGCCTCTGGGCTTTTTACCGTGTTGAACTGGTGAACTCAGTTACGCAAATGGTAACACAGCAGACTTGTGGTTCTTCGTGGCTCTTCGTGCTTCCTTCTCTCAGCTTGAAGTGGTGGGATGGGGTTGTACCTGCTTGATTTACCTCCTGTGTGCACCCTTCCTGTGTGCTTTATGATCAGTGCTTTGCTTCTTGCCTGTAACATACAGCAGGACATTAAAAACTATGAACTCTTGAGTGTCTCACGCCATGGCCTGTGGTTTAGCTGCTCTACGCTGATTTTTGTTACAAGTTTAACAGTTACCCTACAAGTAACCTGTTTTCTCTTTGTTAAATAGCAGGTGGATTTAGAACTCTTCCTTCCCTTTTCAGCTATTATGCAAGAAAACAAGTCAGCTCATTAGAATTTGGCCATGTGTGTGCATACGTTCTGGAAAACTGACTTCTCGTTATTGCTCCAAGACTTTCACTGGCTTCTGAACTGAAACTTCTTCTTTAGGAACTAGAACCTCTAATGAGTTCTCGTTGGGCAGAAACTATTTGTACTTTAGAGTGGTGGCTCTGAAAATCTCTTTCTGGGGGAGGCTTCTGAAAATGGAAAGTAGACAGAGCCACCTGAATGGGATTTCTGCATTGCCACCAGTGCTCTGCTGAGCCTGCACTGTCTTCTCTGCCCCAGAGTTAAGAAGAAGGCGAAGAATTAAGTACTAAAAAGCAGATTGTACAGGGAGTGGTTGGGTTGGAGATTGGTTCTTGCTGCTTCTGAAGCACTCAGCACTTTTTCTCTTTAGGAATACTTACATATATCAAAGAGCCTCGGCTTTAATAGCTTTATTTGTGGAATTGCACAGGCTAATGGGAGATAAGACCAGATTCTATTATGCTTACTGTATGTATGTGGCAACTTGGAATATGAGCCCTGTCTTGGCAGAGCTGCTGTTGCTAGTAGGTTAGTTCTGCTTTCTCATTTTGTCTTCTCTTATTGGTAATTTTAGTTTGAGAAGAGCAGGCTTATTTCTGACCTAGTTCCACACTGAAAGCTTAAAATCAGTCACTGAATCATGACAGATGGCTTAGTGCTGTACATACTTTGTTTCTAGATTTCTCCTATATTAACCCAGTTAATTTTTCTTTAAATAAAATATATTGAGACTGAGAGCAGTGGGGAGAGTACGTGTCTGTTTAGATTAAAGCACCATGAGGTAGCATTTGTTTGCACAAACATTTGATTAGTGTAATTGTTTACAGGGAAAAAGCAATTTTATTAAAGCATTTTTACTGCACTATATTTCATTGCTGTTAATGGACGTGAGGTCCAGCTGTACGTATCGTGTAAAATGTAAATAGTTTTGTGAAAAATGCTTCCAACTTTCAAAAGTAGGGAGCAGCAATGCTTTGGACTGCTGTTAAATTAAATGTTCTCTGTTTTTCCTACCCTTTCCTGTTCTTTTCCTAGGTGCATTTTACCTGGTATTTGAATATATGGACCATGACTTGATGGGACTGCTGGAATCTGGTTTGGTTCATTTTAATGAAAATCATATTAAATCTTTTATGAGACAGCTGATGGAGGGCTTGGCCTATTGCCATAAGAAGAACTTTTTGCACAGAGATATCAAATGCTCAAATATTCTACTGAATAATAGGTATGGATATTACTTAAAGTATGTAAGAAAATTGTATGTTAATGTCACATTTAAATCTTTCTTTTAATTTTCACAGTCTACTTGCTTTAAATCCTTAGCAAAATGGTTTTTTTTAGGTTGCCTATTTTCTTTGAAATCAACTGTAAAATACTGATCGGGTGATGTTACCTGCTTAGCACTGCATCCTGCAATTGTTTGTTAAACTTAGCTGTGTTAGGACAGTGGGATTAAAACTTGAAACTTTTATATCAGAGTAGGGGGGGAAATTATCTGAGTTCAAGTATACTAAAACAGAATTTTAGGACATAAGCGTTCGATGCGTATCCTTTTTGCCATCTCATTTCAAGATGAAGTGTGGCTAGGCTGGTTCTTCATGACAGTTCTGAGCTCCTTCTCTTTGTCAGTTGGGATAACGCTTTAAAAGAATACTCACTCAGGCTTGCAGTTATAGCAATAAGCAAATGGGGAGAAGAATTTGTTTTGTACTTCTTTGACCACTTGTAATTACAAATCGTATTAGTAAACACGCTTTTGTTCAGTGTTTAACAACAGCAAATAAAAAGGCTGCCTGAAGCTAGTGGATAGGTTCAGGACAGAACTGGTCATTGAATCCAGCAGTACTAAAACCATGGAGCGACTGTAAGAATAAGGTTTCTAACAGCAAAAAAGAGTATCTTTACAGAGCAGGTAGTCAGCTTCCGAAATTTGTTGTCACAGGAGGTTTTCCATGTAGTGTCAGGAGATTCAAGATGAGACAGGATCATTAACACCTGCTGAAGGGAATAGACAGAAATACCTGTTTTAGCATCCGTAACACAATGAATGTGGGTGGTGGTTAAGTATAAGGAAAATGAGCCCCAAAGTGAGCAGGTTCACGTGTTCTCCCTAAAAATCTACTGCTGCAGTTGGAGATGAAATGGATTTCTTTTTGGTAAGGGTCTAGTTTTGTCCCAGCTTTCTCCAAATTAAATTTACCCTTTTTTCCTCTTTTTTTTTTTTTTTTTTTTCCTTATAATGATCTAACATCAGACTACTCTCTGGCTTAAGTTTTTTCCCTGGGCTATTTTTTGAGCATCCTTAGATGTTCCCTCTGGAGCAAGAAAAAGTTGGTAGTTGATCTGAATAATTGCAAGACAGTGTTTCTAAAATCCCAGTACCAGTTACAGCCTGAAGCCAAACACATGGATTATGTATCTTTTAGATACACATCTTAAATGTCTTTGGCCAAAAATTCGTTGGTCTTCCACAAATACGCTCTCTGAGGAATAAGCGTGTAAATTTGAGGGAAACCTTCCTTTGTTTGTGGGGGGGTTCTCCAAGCATTACAGCAATTCCAAGCACACATCTGAGGGGAAAACGGAATGGAAAGGATAACCTGTATATTTTATTATCATAAAATAGTCATTCTTACACACATCAGCAGGCCTTGCCCTAATTTGACAAAATAAACTTTATTTGAAAGTGACGTTTGCTGTCTTTGAAAGTGACAGGAGTTTTAAAAGCTCATGAGTATAGAAAAGCAAAAACTCCACAGAAGATTCCAACACTCGTTTCACGTATTGGGGAAGCTTGCAGATACCTTTCTGTTTAAATCATCCAGACTTTATGGATGGCGGAGGCTTCTGGTCGTTGAGCAGTGCCTTTTAGCTGTGGAAACTGCCAGGCGAGAGCTCTCTATCTTCTACTTTTCCCCTCATATATGGGAAAATCTCAAGAAGGGGTTAGGGGTTGTGTCATTCAGCAAGTTGGCTGCTGGCAAAAATAGAAGCCCTTATCTGGTCGGTCACCCTGATTTAAAGGCTGTATTTAAACTTTACAAGAGGGGAGAACAGGACAGTTTCCTAGAAGGAAGTATGACTGCTGATAGTTGTTTGTTGTACAAATGCTTATGCAAGCAGTAAAGCATGAGAAAAGCAGTTTTCTCCCTCATTTTTTTTTTTTTTCAGAGTTACCAATTTGAATATTTACATTACACACCTAAATTTGGCCTCACAACCAACCTGATATAAATGCCATTTGAGGAGCATACCTCATTTTGCTTACTTGTCTTTGCAATTCAGTAAACGAGTGTATTTGTTTACTGAAGAGATGCATGGATTGTAAGGCATGGCCTCCTCCTTAATGTAGTTTGGTGAATATCAATTGCAGCTGTCTCAAAATTTCAAACTTTGCCTGATTTCTGTGGAGGAAATCTATCGAAACAGGATTAACCACTAAACAATTCTTTGCTTTTTCCACCAGAGGGCAGATAAAGCTTGCAGATTTTGGGCTTGCTCGGCTGTACAACTCTGAAGAAAGGTAAGATATAATTATACTGTGAAAAAGCATTTAGAAGTTTAATCTCTCTGCATGAGTCTTAAGTATTATGAGGGCCAGAAAAGATGACTGTTTTGTTTAGAGTTGTTATTGTACTGTAATACAAGTAATGGCTTAGGAAATGGAAAGAAGTGCATGTTGTCTTACACTCCACAAAGAGAGTTTTATAGTTTTATGCAAGTGTATTGCTTTTCCAAGTGTTCTGGATAAATAACTATAGAGAGTTTCCAATCAATATATTGATTGGAAATGAAGAGTTGCAGTCTTAAGTAGGCTGCATCATTATATAGGTTTTTACTTTTAGCTTCTGGTTCTGTAAACATATTCTTTCTGTTGGTATACCTAGGAAAAGTTTATTTAAAGAAAGAAAATACTTTATTTCTAACGTAAATTGGCATACAGTTTCTTTTCAAAAAGCATTACTTTTGTGTAAGATTTAACCTTACATTTGAAGAGGTTCATTGTATTCTTCAGGCAGTCAGTGCTGTTAAATCTGCTGGAAACAGAGATATGAGTTTAAATAAAAGTTATTCTGAAACATCTTGCGACTTGTGCTTCTGTTGTTCTTGGCTTCGTTATGCTCGTACTCCAGGAAACAGGTGCACAGTTTTTTATGATTAAGAACTCCAATATTTGCGTTGTGGTGTTATGTGTTTGTCACATGGAACTGGATTTTCAAAATTCAGGCTGAATGCTTATTCCAGTAGTATGTACATCGGGTGGTTAGAAACAGAGAATATTAGCTACCTGAGCTTATTTTGATTTCTGCATACCTAATTTGGGAAATAATACCCATAATGTTAGCTTGGTGAGTTTATTGTTTTCTCGCGAAGCTCTGAGCTTGTTGTTGAACCTAATAGCAATAGTTTCACTGTCTTCTGAGCTGTTATTTCAGGAATATATGCTTAAGTACAGGTATGAAAATTGTTGAGTATATTGCAGGGTAAAAATAATCTTAAGCAACTGCTGGGTAATTCTTTTTTTTTTTGATGTATGTATAATAAAAGGGATTATCCTGTCTTATTTTAATGTGCACCAAACTCACCTATTTTTTTTCCCTCTGGTTTACCATGTTTTTTAATGTCTGTTTTTAAACAAATTTAAATTTTGCTTGTAAAACTAACTGTTCATTAGGAATTTTACAATTGAAAGTTCAGCGTCTTTATAGTGCAAATAACAGATTTTACTGTACATGAAACAGCAACGTTATTATTACACCATTATATATAAATGAAACCAAGATTAAAATGTAATTATACTGGCTAATAGAATTGCCAGTTGAACTTTGAAGGATAATTAGAATCTCATTAGCAGATTTTTGACAATTCTTTTGTCATTCATTTTCCTTCTGAGTAGCTTCTGACCTGTAGTAACAGATGTAATTAATATATGCCAACAAGTGTATAATAGCTGCTGCCTTAAATTAATGTATTTTACATTTGGTTTACTGTTGTTTAGAATTACATATTTCTCAAATGGGTACAGAATTTAGTAGGACCGTAATGTGGAGGAAATAAATCTAATTTTAAATAAATTCCTATCGGTTATCGTAGCTGTGCTCTTTCAAATGTTATTCTGGTGGATTTAATATGTTTCGAGTAGGAGACCTGACAGATTGTGTAAGAAAACATCTGTTCAAATAAAAAGGACCGTATACTAATATATATGAGTGGTGTATCTGTAGAGAAAGTCCATACCATTTTATAGAGGAATGCTTGCTGCAGAGATAAATATAATAAGTGATGGGATCGTTTCCAAACACATACCACATTTTAAAAATGAATTGGGGAGTTTCTTAATGAAAAAGAAGCTTGGGTGATTGCAGAAACAATACCTGTCCCACTGAGTATGTTGTAAGAACTTGTTAGACTTTGCTACAATTATTTAAACTCCGTCCTTAATGTTATTCTGCTTTCTATTTGGAGTTACTTAGTGTTGGCAAGAGTGAATTACTTAAACTGGAAGAATTTTGAGATGACTTTTAAGACACCCTGATCGAAACAAAATTAAAACCTAACATCTGTTTTCTGCCTTCCATTGTGAACTGTTGATGCTGTATCTCAGCCTGTCCACAAATAAATGTGTGTCTGAGATAGTGGAAATCTTTGCCTTAGTGTGAGAGTGAAAAAGATTATTCCCAGTGACCAAAACTTCTGTAGAGAAGTAAAGATGTTATGAAATATAGGAAGATATTGGAAGCATTCAAGGCTTTGAAATCAAAATTGTTGAAGGATGTAGTTAAAGAAAAGGGCTTTGTCTCTTTTACTCCAGCTTACAGAGGGGAAAGTTAATTTTTTTTTCTTCTTTTCTAAATGCTTGTAGAGACCCTATATTCAGCATTCTAACGGTTGCCCAGAAGTTACTGGCTTTATTCAAGCAGGCCCTTCTCCTGAAATGACTGGCAGTGTAATAAACACAGAGTATTACATCCTCAATCTGTCCCCTGATAATTTTGATCAGACAGTTGCGTTTGCTTTTGTGCAGTTGCAGCTTTGCAGGTCTTGTACGGTTCTTAAACAGCACCACAGAAGTAAAATCCTCAAAAGTATCACTTTTTCAGAAATGAGATTGGAGTAAAATGATAGTCCTCTTTTTTTTTTCCTCCCCCCAACAGCCGACCGTATACCAACAAAGTTATTACATTATGGTATCGGCCTCCTGAACTGCTGCTTGGAGAAGAAAGATACACACCAGCTATCGATGTCTGGAGCTGTGGGTAAGAGTTTGGTACAGAAGTGTAGCAAGCATAATAACAAACAAACAAATAAAAAAATCTTGAAATGTTATTTCAATCTATACTGAAAGCCATAATGATGGAATTGTGCAAAATTCTTTTACAGCTGCATCCTGGGTGAACTTTTTACAAAAAAGCCAATATTTCAAGCAAATCAAGAACTTGCTCAACTGGAACTTATAAGGTAACTTGCAAGCACTATCACATAGTAGGTGTGAACATTAACAAGTACCCAGTTATTGCCCCGAGTGAGATGTTAGAGGTTTTGAGGGGCACGTAAAGAGAGTGACTTGTGCTTGGACGTGGAGAGAGGGTTCTCTTGTGAGTATTCTGTGGTCCTAGTGATGAACAGTTGAATAGTAAGAGGGTGTGTTGTAGAGCAGCTGGAAGTTGCTGAAGTTGTACAGAGAGAGTAGTCAAAACGCCTCTTATTTTTTTAAGATGATGTTTCAGCTTCCTCGCAGCAAATCAAAATGAAAACATGGGCAATAGTAGGGACAACTGGGATTGGGGAGGAGCAGGTACTTGGCGTGCTACTGGCCTTGAGTTCTTGTTTCAAGCCTTCCACCTACACACCTGGGCTTTATTATTTCTGTGGGAATATTTCTGTTCCATTACAAGCTGGCAGACACTTTAGAGGTAAAAAATTTTCTTTCCTTATCTCAGTAAATCATAGAATGGTATCTATATAACTCCGTTTAACCAGAGCGTCTTTTTTTTTCCCCTTTATTCAGCAAGCAAAAATTGCTCTTGATTCTGATATCAAAATTGACCTCCTAAGTGAGGAGAGGTCCTCTTCCTAGAAACAAGGGGAAAAGAGGGCGAGTCCTCTGTAGAACCTGAACAGTAAATGGTCAACATTATTTTAAAAATTGAATGAATAGAAAACATTCTGAAGTTATATATTGAGATGTTTTTCAAAACAGATTAAAAAGTAGCCTGTTTTTGTGTAGTGTGTTTATTAGCTGGCCTGGAAAAATGAAATTTTTAGGAGGTGCGAAGCATATCAGTGGTCATTTTCAGCGTAAGAATTAAACTTGTGAGTTGGGAAGTTTTTGGTTTTGAGCACTAGATGGCATTGAAGCACATCACAGTGCAGTCATTTGAAGTTTTTCCTCTTCTGTTGTACCTCTGGTACAGCAAACTGAAATGTTGTGATTTCCTTCTCCTGCAGGAAGCTCCTGTTGGTAGTTCATTTTTCCTCTTCACTGATCCTATGCATTTATCAATGTAGTCAACACCTCTACCACCATCATGTTACAGTCAACAATTCTACATTTATTCTTTCTAATTTTAACATTCAAAGATAGAGCTGAAGTAAGTTCTGATAGGAAAAGATAGATTTATTATTTCCTTTTTTCCTCCTGAAAGTTACATACCTCAACCAGCATAAAGTCAGATTGGTTTGCGCAGCAGTCAGGGCTTAACTAAAAGATCAGTAGGTCTCTTACACTAACAGTTTAAGTCTAAATAATGGGAAGGGTGAACTAGGGAAAGGTATTCACAAAATGTCCTTTTAGGATAGCCTGCATTGGAGTTTAAAACCTTGCATATATGGTAAAATGCTTCTGAAGGTTCTGCTCAGAAGTGTGGTGTTTGTCAACCTGTGCTTAGCCATCCTTGGCTGGGGATGAAGGGGGAGGAATAAGACTGTGGGCAACTCCATTTGTGGAGACAGATGAGGCTTGAGACATAAAACTCATAACTGAAGTAAAAAAATATACAGGCTTTCTAGTGGTTGGATCTTGCATCTGCCCATAGGCCTTACTGAGGTTTTTCTTTTCCCCCTTATGTCTTCAGAGTCAGTTAAATTCTCAGCGAAAAGTGCTTTTTCAGCCATTTGTTGTGTCCTTCTTCACTGGCATTGGGAACTAAGGACATAGAAGTTAATTAGCACTCTAAATCTGGGCTATCCAGTTCTTCAAGTCAAATAGCAGGAGTACTGTCCGGACATTGGACATCGTTGGTTAATTATTTCAAAACATTTGTGTGGAGGATGCCTGGGGTGGAGTGAGGCAGAAACAGTGGACTTCTTAAAGTAAGTTTAGTCTGTGCAGGGTGATTATCTTTCATAGGCAATTCACCATCATTTAATGGTGTTGGGCATTGGAGAGTAGAGAAATTTTAGCTAAAAAGAACCCGAACCTTAAAATTAAATATTATTTTTATATTCACTGTATGTACAAGAATAAAAGTGACAGCTGTGCTCGCTTGTGGTTGTGGATCTCATACCCTTTTTTTTTCTCTTCTTTTTGATACAGCCGAATTTGCGGGAGTCCTTGTCCAGCAGTGTGGCCTGATGTTATAAAATTAGCTTATTTCAACACAATGAAACCAAAGAAGCAGTATCGGCGAAAACTGAGAGAAGAGTTTGCTTTGTAAGGATGAAGAATTAGTTTTGTCAGCTGTGATAGCGTTAAGTTTTCCTGGAGACTATACAAACTTCACTGTTTTCTGGAAAATGAACATAGATTAACTGTAAAGAAAAATGGCTTTAGGTTCTTATCCTTCCCGTGCTACCCACAGAGCTTGTCGTAACCCTTATTTAATAGGAGCTTCAAGAAGAGGGAAGAGGGCCCTAAAGTTTCAGCCACCTGTCAGCTTTCAGCTAAGGAAACATTTGTTTTCCGTGATTGGTACACCTGCTTGTTGTCCCTGTCCAAAAAACCAGCTCAGAGTATTTAATTGGGTTTTTTTTATTAGGACAACTGGCTACAGCTGAATATGTTGTCTGGTTAACATTACAGTCTTTGGGGTCATAAATTCATTCAACACAGAGGAGTTATCTGAACTGTGTATTGTAAAGTACTACCATTGGACTAGTTTTGTGCAAATATCTCACGTGAAAGTTATGGAAAACAGCTGTAAGCTCATTTTAAAGGGTTTGTTCCCCTCTTTCAGTTACTGTGGGTTTCAGGAGAAATGTATCATCCTGTTCATATTAATAAGACATATCTTTAAAGCAATAGAATTGTCATCCGTGGACCACTCAAAACTGCAACTCCCTGGTGCTGAATTCCAAAGTGTAAAGTAACAATATACTCTTGGCTTTAAACAGCATGGAGGGGGGTTGTAAGGATAATATTTCAGGCAATTAAACCACGCAAAACAAAGCAAGCTTGGGTTATGTGCTAGCACAGCTAATAAAAGGTGAAGTTCATCTCTGCCTCTTACTACCAAGTTCAAGTTGTGAGCGGGTTTTGTTAGGATGGAAGTTATCCAAGGATTTAATGATCAGTTGCTTTGAAAGGGATTTGTTTATTAAAATTTTGTGCAGAAGTGTGTGATTCGAAATGAAAATGTGATGCTTTTCTCCGTTCTGCTCTTTTGTAGCATCCCACCAGCTGCATTAGATTTATTTGATTATATGCTCGCTCTGGATCCCAGCAAGCGCTGCACGGCCGAACAAGCTCTTCAGTGCGAGTTTCTGCGAGATGTGGAACCATCTAAAATGCCTCCTCCAGAGTAAGTGATTTCCTTCAGTAGTGGTCCTTACCTCTAGGAAATGTGCACGGATTTCGTTAAGCTCCTTGTGGTTCAGTTAAAGTAGATGGCAGCAGAACAAATGTTGATAGGTCCAGTTGTTTAATGGTGATTCTGCACTAAAATGGTTGTGCAGCTGAAGCGACTATTACACCACGATAGCAATGGTTGTGAGGATCTGTGAACTGTTTAATTTATTATTCCTAGAACCAGTTACTGAGTTAGTACCTTAAAAAAAAAAAACAAACAACAAACTGTTATATAAATGCTTCTAATGTTGAAAAACCATCATTTCCCTTTTATCTCTTTTTATCGGTGTCTACTTTTTCCAAGGGTTTTGAGGTCCTCCATGAATCTGAATTGCCTTCTTTGCTGGTAGAATGACACTGGGTATAGAATTCTGCAAAGGTACCTGAGAGTTAAAGTGAAATACCATAAATCATTTCCTGTGCCAGATGAGAATCTTGGTTTTATAGGTAGAAGTGAAATACTTCTGTGCAGGGTTTTTCCTGTCAGTTTTTCTGAGAGGAAATGTATTGTGATGTCCAGCAGGGTTTTTGCAGTGATTTAATTGTCATTTTTATCAGTGCAAATCATATTGGAACTGGGCGTGAGGGAAACAATGAAAAGGTATTAGAGAATCTGCAGGTTTCATTCTTCCCTCAACATAGCTGTTGAAACATAGACCATTTAATATTGTTTGAGTAAATTGCACCTTCAAGGCAGCCTGCACTGACTGCTTTTTAATTAGTTACCAACTAGGAAAAATGTTTGCGTTTTATCTAAGATTTCATTAAAAATCTTTTGAGACTTACCTATTCCAGTAAGAGACTTACTAATGCTCCCGATACACGTGGCTGTGAGGTTTCATTGCCTGAATATGATGACATACATTCTTTGAATTTCAGAAGTCAGCAATCTTAGGCTATTCACTAAAATCTCAGAGCCACTTGTGCAGCATGTTGCTTATACGCGTGTTAAAATAAGTGAATGGGAAGAAATGTGGATTTTATCAGGGGTTTGGTAATGCATCTTTTCTAGAAGCTGATACATGGGAATTCGAAACAAGCCAGTCCTTGGTGTTCTTTAAAAAATGAAGAGGAACTACACTCCTCCTGACAGAGCAGGCACAGGAAAATGTTGACTGTTCTTCTTGAAAGAACAATGTTCTGCTTTGGGAAGAAACAGCTGTTCATGCAAAGAAAGTGACAGGGCTGATTGCAAGCACTGCAGGATGCTTCTCACAATGAGTTCTTGTTTGCTTCCAGTTGGTTTTGACTAAATACTTGGCAGGTCTTTGACCTGATATGCGGAGGGAGATAATAAAGGAAGCAGTTGTTATTATTGCCTTTCCAGTGGCTCTTGGCATCTCTGTCACCTCACTTTTCCATGTTCCTGGGTGAGGGAACTGCTCAAACAGTTATAATAATATGTAATAGGAAAATAATAAAAATAGGCACTATTTTTAGTGCCATCTCTGGGGTGGGTCTCCATATTCCTCAGGAAATCAGCATTGGGATGCCTGCAGAGAACAGGAATGGAAGGACAGAACTGGTGGCAGATGAGTTCCTTAGGAGACTTTGTCTCTGCTTTTATCCGTCTTAAAGGACTGGGATATCCCTTGTTCTTACTGGTATCCTAACTTTGCTAGTGTCAAGTGCTATTTTCTCCTGCAACTTTTTTTCCTTTCTCTCTTTTTTTTTTTTTTTCTGCTCCCTACTTTCCTGGTTATCTGTGCTGTACAACTATGGTTTTTTATCAGAGTTAGGTCGATGGTTGGACTAGATGATCTTAAAGGTCCCTTCCAACCTAGACAATTCTATGATTCTACAAATACTGGGTGGCCATGTCTGTTACTGTGGACAAATACTTGAACTCATTAAGCAGTAGTATTTTTACAAGCAGACAAAAGGAATTCGTCACATGGACCCAGAATAAAACCCACAACTTTCAAATGAAAACTCTGTTACCTGTTGTTCTGCAAATTCTGTTTTATAGCAAGTGTGCAGCATTGATATTGAAGTCTTTGATTACACAAATAATTAGGCTTTTCATAAGTAGGAATGCATGAAAGTAACATTGGTTGTCATTTTAAGAGACACGTTCCCCTTTTCTGCCAGAGGGGGCTGTGCTTCTGAAATAGGCAATCAGTGAAAAGATTTCAGCCAGAAAAAGCAGATCTGAGATTTTGCTGGTTTTGAGTGTTTTCTGATGTATTTCTGAGTTCCAGTAGGTTCCTCTTTCGAAAGTTACATTATGTATAATTTGAGCATTTATTTTACAAACATGGTTTAAAAAAAAAATTAAAAAAAGAAATTGTGGGATAAAACTGATTATCTCTAATCATTTTTTGCAGCCTTCCTTTGTGGCAGGATTGCCATGAGCTGTGGAGTAAGAAACGCAGAAGACAGAAGCAGATGGGCATGACTGATGACTCAACAGCAGCTAAAGTCCCTAGGAAGGATCTTTCTCTAGGCATGGATGAGAGCAGAACCAACACCCCACAAGGCATGCAAACTTCTTCCCAACTCAAAACTCAGGGCAACTCTAGTGTAGCACTTGGTCAGTAATATTTTCGGTTCTTATAATTACCTTCTACTTGGATTGCACCTCTAGAAATTTTTAGATATAACTTTCACAGTACTGACGTCTCCTGGATTCTTGAGGGAGGAACAGTGTTGTAAGTTAAACTTCTGTTACAGAAGATTTAGCTTTGCTTTTGGAAATTAGGTGTTCCTTTTAAGTTTTACTTAATTTTTCAATCTGGTCAGAGCAACTACCTTGCTCTGTATTTTGAGGGGATTTTGTCTCTTGCTTATCTGAAATTCTTCTGTAATCCCACAAATCAGCTGCTGCTGTAAGTTCCTCACAATCTCTGTAAATTGGAGGAGCTTTATCGGTATTGATAGGCCGTTTAGAAGGCAGATTTTAGAACATTTCAAATTAAACAGATGTTTAATTTACATGTTATGTTAGTCTTCAGCTTTCCAAGTTGTTGGGGCTGAACCAAGTTGTGAAAAAAGATAAGCACCAAAAACCACACTCCAAAACCTGGTGTAACAAGAAGTAGCTACCTCTGTAGATTGCACAGCCATTAATTCTGAAATGGGTCCAGTGAAGGGCCATGAAAATGATGAGAGGGCTGGAGCACCTCTCCTGTGAAGACAGGCTGAGAGAGTTGGGGTTGTTCAGCCTGGAGAAGAGAAGGCTCTGGGGAGACCTTGTAATGGCCTCCCAGAACCTGAAGGGGCTACAGGAGAGATGGGGAGGGACTCTTTATCAGGGAGTGGAGCGATAGGACAAGGGGTAATGGTTTTAAATGGAAAGGGGGGAGACTTAGATTAGATACTAGAAATAAATTCTTTACTTTGAGGGTGGACACTGGCCCAGGTTGCCCAGAAAAGCTGTGGCTGCCCCATCCCTGGGAGGGGTTCAAGGCCAGGCTGGATGGGGCTTTGAGCAACCTGGTCTGGTGGGAGATGTCCCTGCCCATGGCAGGGGGTTGGAACTCCATGATCTTTAAGGTCCTTTCCAACCCAAACCATTCTATGATTCTAACTTAACTGAAGTATCATGCTTGGAGACCAATTTTGTGGGTATAATATAAAGAGTGAAGTAATGGTTTCCTGCGTGAACACCATTTGAGATAATCAGCAGTTCAGCGAGTGTTCCTTCGTAATAGGTAGAAATATACAGATGAACAAAACTGAACGAATACCTGATAAGTTTAATTTAGACCATTTTTGATTGTGCAAAGTCACCATAAATCCTATGGCACTGATAACGCTAGTTCAGCTGAAGGAAAACAGGAAATGCATTCACATGGCCTGAAAATTCTTTAATAATAATCGTCTTGAATCAACTCTTCATGTAACAGCAGAACAGAGCTCAAAATGCTCTGTGCAAAGACATGTAGAAAATGGTTCTTTTGATCATTTGTTATTGCAATTTATTGCCTCTTGCTCCTGTTCATCCTGTTTCTCACTGCAAGCCAGCTGGGAGCTTCTGCCACTCTGTATGTTTAGACTCAAGTCTTGACAGCATTTTAAAGGGTAACTTTCTGTAGGCCTTAAAACTTCCTCCCCCCTCCAAATGAAAACTCTATAGAAATTTAAAGAGTCCAAAGGGGATAGTAGCTGTTTTCTGTGTGTTTTTATAACAGGTAGGCCGATGAGAGGCTACTATGTTTATTAGTTATTAATACTAACCATGGAAAATAAACTAAACAAATAGAGAAGGAATCATTTAGACCTATATTGTTGTTTGGTGCATAGAAAAATATATGTAGGTGAAAAAGAAGACAATTTAATTTTCAGTGAAGCTTAAGCAGTTCAGCATAGAGGTGTCTTCTTTATTAAGCAAACACTTCTGGAAGCTGTAATTCACCATAGATAATATCCTCCATAAAGCCCACTAAAGAACTCTACGTACAAATGCATGCTTTAAACAAAACGGTTGTATTTGTTTCTGAGCACCCCAAAAGAAGATGTTGAAACCACCTTGGATCGATTGTTAATGTTCTGATTTATGAATGGGAGCCCTGCTTATTGCATTTTACAGTTTAACAGGAGTTAATGTAGAGCTCAATAATTCTGTTACGGTAGAAACTGCCACGTTTCCTAAAATAGGGTTTGCTCTTGGAATGGACTCGAAACCAACCAGAGAGTATGGATTAGGTAGATTAGTTTCCCTGTTTGGCTTTTTTCTGCTGAATTTTCACTGAGAGTATGAGTAAAGTTTGAGTGTTGAGCATAGCATCCTCAGGTGTCACAAAATCAACTGTTAAGCGTGACATCTGAATGAGAGCT
The DNA here is from genome assembly GCA_033628505.1 of Tringa tobata. Classification (NCBI taxonomy): domain Eukaryota; kingdom Metazoa; phylum Chordata; class Aves; order Charadriiformes; family Scolopacidae; genus Tringa; species Tringa tobata. The sequence continues at coordinate 38,906 of JAHREE010000207.1, forward strand.
GGCAGTCGAAATTACGTTTTTTTTCTGTATTGCCAAATAAAAGGTACTTTTATATTTTTATAAGTATATCAAATTGGTGATGTCCCTGGATCCTGCCTGAGTAGGTTCCAAGTGCTTGTATCCTGGTGCACATCCACAAGTAGGGTAGTGAGTGGGTTGTGGGTTTTGCAGCACTTTCCAGCTGTGCTGCTCTTAGTCTTGCAAGGCAAATACTGAATATTTTTGTGTGTGTGACCTTTTTTTGAAGCATGGCTTTGAATTAGTCTGCTGTGAATTAATATATTTGTGAATTAGCAGGATGGCAGGGATAGATGAGGACAGAATGTGTGTGTGTTGGTCTGGATTAAAAAAATTCAGGGCTCTTCCAGCCCGCTCACACATTTTTAAAATTTTTTTTAATAAATACTCTAATAAATACACACACTCTCATTTTTTAATTTTTAACTCCTTTCTTGCCTAAGTCATTTACTCATAGGGCATGTTGAAATTCATGCTGCTTCACTTCTCCTTTCAAAAGAAACTACGGCAGCGGGTGTTTGAAACTAAGAAACTGCTTTGATATTCTGATTTCCTTATTCACATTCCCCTGCATCATCGCAACCTCCTCTTATTTGTGGCGAGCTCCCTTTCATTGAAGAAATTGCATATTGTCCCAAACCTGCGTTTCCCTGCTGCTCAGTAATTGACTTTTTGTCCTTCGAATTCGGCGTTTGCTTTTTGCATTTATATTGCTGGCTTCTGGGTCACCCGGAGCCTGGTCACTCGAGCAGGTGCTGGAATCCAGATGCTGAATTAGAACGGGCCAGAATACGACTGGAAATACATTTTGCAGGCGGCCGCTTGTTACCGGAGGGGTGTGAGACGTCAAAGATAGGAAATTTTGCGGGGATTGGAAATCTTACAGCTGCCTAAAGCAGGTGGCCTTAAGCCTCGGCTTAGTTGTGTGGTGGAAAATTGAGCTCCAGCTTGATGTTTCTCATCTGTCCAAGTGCGTGTGTGCACCCCTCGCAAGTCACTTTCTTTATATTGGGTCTCACTATTCCATTTCCTATAGATACTCCCCCAAAGGCAGTTACTGTGTAAGAGCATTCCATTTCTGTGTTGTCCAAACCCATGCTTTGCCATTTGTGTCAGCCATGCTAGATTAGTCTTACTTTTGAGTTTGAGAAATGTGCCAGTTCTAAATAATACTTAAAAACACCTTTTTTGTCTTTAGCAAAAACAAGCACTGGACAGCAGTTAAACCAGAATGAAGTGGCAATCCTGCTAAACCTGCTACAGTCTAAAACGAGTGTTAGTTTGGCACAGTTTGCCCAAGTGTTGAATATTAAGGTAAACCCAGAGACTCAGCAGCAACTAAATAAAATAAATCTTCCTGCTGGAATTTTGTCAGCAGGTGAAAAACAGTCAGAACAACAGCAGCAGCAGCAGCCGCCGCCTCCGCCACCACTGCCGGAACAGGAGTCCCTAAAACAGCCGACCGTCACCCAAGCTCCTGTCCCCCCTGCTCAGCTGGGTCAGCCTAAAGTTGAGACTGATGCTGCCCAGGCAGCTGTGCAGAGCGCGTTTGCTGTTCTGTTGTCGCAGTTAATAAAGGCTCAGCAAACAAAACAAAAAGATTTTGCCTCGGAGGAGAAGGAAAACGGATCGGGCAACGAAATGTCGTTACAACTCAGGCAGCCTCCGGAGCCCACCACTCCCGTGTCCGTCAACCGGGACGACGCGGAATCTCCGGCACCCGGCTACCCGCATCTGGTCAAGTCGTTATACACGGCTGCAGGTACTGGAGGTCTTTATTGCTAACTGGTGGATACCCCCGAGCAGTGGAGATGTTTATGGTTTGGGGAAAAAGAGTTAACGTGTTAACTATTAGTCTGTGTGAGTATAGGAGAGGTGATTGAATCGATTTACGTTTGATCACATTTGATATCTGGACCGTAGAATTTGTGTCTTGCTGTAGGAGGTGCCATCCAGACAGAGCAGAAGATGATCCCCATCCTAAGAGGTTACACAAACGCCGGGGGTATTTCTGATGAGACACTTACATTGGGGGTTATTTTGGGTGCTTGGGGTTTTCTTAGTGGTGTTTGTGGTGAAGACAGTCTTCTCTAGCAAAGTCAGAGATGGGATTTGCCAATTCTGCCTGTGTGTTTAGGTGAAGCCTATTTTGGGGAGATTTTGGTTGATTTATTTTTGTTTTTTATGCTGACTAGAGCAATTGCTTAGTGTCAAATTCTTTAAGTGGCTACCCATAACTGTCGCTAACACACATGGCTGAAGGTTTCCATCAGGGAATGGCAATGGTTTCCTGAGTCTTCTCAAACTCTGGAGCTCTGTTGTTGATCTTACTGGATTACTGTTGTGGTTTTATTATATGGCAGTTTATGTATTGCTCTGTGGTGTTTGTAGCTCTTGAAAGAAATACTCTGAAGTGGTTTGGAGGTGTCTTTTGAGGGTTTTTTGGGTGGTGGTTTTTTTGTTCATGGTTTGTTTTTTTTTTTAACCTTAGGTTTTGCTGTTCCTTGATAGGGGTGCCCTTTTGTCCCTCAAGACTTTTATCCCTATTTGCAAATCTTTTGCGATCCTTCTTGGAATTTTCTAGTGTTTGTGTTGCTTGAGTTTTGTTTTGGGGATTTTTTTTTTTTTAAGAACTTGTACCATTTTTATTTAAACTGCTTGTTTGGTTATCTTGCTGTGAGGAGAAACCTGCATCACCCTCCTGAGGCAAATGAGCTGTTGCCTTCTCCAAAATAATCGGTTCGACTACCAATATGTTTACTATGTTAATGAAAATTGAAGTAACAAACCGCTGTGGTGTTCCAGGAAAGAGTCCTTTCCTTTCTGGTATTGTTATTGTATATTTTTATTCCAAAGCTTTTCTTTTTCATCTGCTTAGGTCAAGAGGATTTGGTTAGGCAGTCCGAGATGAGGCTTCTAAACCGAACACCTGAACAAGAACGCCCTCGGATCTTGCCTCCAGACCAACGTCCCCCAGAGCCACCGGAGCCTCCACCTCTCACTGACGAAGACCTTGATTATCGGACAGAGAACCAGCATTTGCCTATAAGTAACTCTTCAGGAACAGATCCTCACGCAGGAGTGAAGGCAGCTCTTCTCCAGCTGCTTGCTCAGCATCAAGCTCAGGCGACGACGGAGGAGCCGGTCCAATCGAGCGTGGATTATCAGGCTAGAGACTCCTACGTAACAGGCCCAGACTACAAGGATAATTTTGGATCATCTTCCTTCTCGTCTGCCCATTACGGCAGTAGCGATGGAATAGGAGGAAGTGGGTCATCGGGAGCTTTAGAAAGGAGGAGCTTCCTTGGAAACTCGGATATTCAGTCTTTGAATAACTACAGTACTGCTTCATCTCACTCGGGTGGTGCCCCTCCTCCCTCAGCCTTTTCAGAATCCTTTCCCAGCTCCGTGACTGGTTATGGAGACATTTACCTCAACGCTGGCCCCATGCTATTTAGTGGAGATAAAGACCATAGGTTTGAGTACAGCCACGGCCCCATCCCCGTTCTGGGGAGCAGCAGCGACACTTCCGCGGGGCCGGAGAGCACGCACTCTTTGCCCACAAAGATGCACAACTTTAGCTATGGAAGCAATTTACAGGAAAATCCCGGTGGCATCAGCCACATGCATGGACAGACTTGGACTTCTCCTGCCCAAGGACCCGGCTATTCCCAAGGATACAGGGGACACATTAGCACATCCGCAGTGAGAGGGCGAGGCAGAGGATTACCATATTGAGTATCTGTTTTTCCTCAGGCACATCGTTTTTATCTGGAAAAACTTTTTTTGTTTTGTTTTGGGGTTTTGTTTTTTGTTTTTTTTTCCTAGCTGCAGTTTAAAGCAGCAATTCAACAGACTTGAATAATGTTAATTCAACAGCTTTATTTTTATGTGGAAAAGGGTCTTGCATACAGTAGGAAAAATTAAAAATGCTTAAAGCTCATGCTGTCTGAAAAAACCTAGATAAATTGATTGTACATGTTCACAAACTCTAGTTCTGAATTTTATTTTGTATTTTGGCAGTTTTAAGTGGTTGCTAAATTTAGGGACATCAGCTTTTTATGGCACTCTTTCAGATCTTCTGAACTATGCACATTTGTGCTTTTTTTGTAAGTTTGGACCAACTTTTATGTAAAAAAAAAATTTTACAACAATCAAAGCAGGGCACTGATTTATTTGGTATTTTTCTTTTTACAGAACTACCTTTAGTCAAAGGTCACTGTCAGTCTTTGCACTGCTTTCAGTGTTATTGTGGAAGGTGTACTTTGTGCTCATTTCAGATAATAAAACACAACCTTTCTCTTGATGCAAAATTTTATAAATATTTGGTCAATGTTATTTTTTTTTTCTTTCAAGAAAAGAAAAGAATGGATGTTCTGATAAAATGTTCTCTCCATCTCCCAGGCTTGTTTATATAAAAACTGTTTTACTTGAATGGTAAGTGCCTTAACATGTAAGCTTAAGGTCTGCAAAAATTTGGAAGTACTTTATAGGTCGATACGAAAATAATACCTAAACCTAGGTAGTTAACAGGAAAATCCAAATAATAATAGGCAACTCAAATAGGTCATAACCTTGTGCTGTTTATTTCACGTGGGCCACTTATTTAGAGACCTGATCTTACCTTGATGAAATCGTAATTTCCCCATTGAACTTGATGAGAAACAAGGAAAGCAAGGAGAAGAACGAAGAGGGTAGGTTTTTCCTCAGCTCCCCCTTGGAGTTGTAGTGTTTTAGTTCCTCTGCCAAATAAACTCCTTTACGTGTCCTTCCCAAGTGATGAAATAGTTTTTGGGTTTTTTTTTTTTTCTCTTAAATGTCAACAGCGGTCATTACTTTGTGTGAAAAGCTGACGCTGTTCTTTTTACCGCAAGTACTGCATTACTAGGAAGTAACCAAAGGGAAAATGAGCAGTATTTAAAGCAACGGCAAAACATTTGACACTAGTTCTAATTCTCTGTAAACTTGTGATTGTGCCAATGAATCGAATTTTATATTCGCTATTCCACAGAACATTTAATATTGGAATCGAGTCTCTCTGAACAACTGATAAAATGACTGTAGTTAAAAAAAAAAAAAAAAACCTCTTACCAAGAGCCACTCCTCATATTAATTGCAGCTTCCAGCATGGATTTATTTTTTTTTTTTTCCTTTGACAACAAGTGGTCCCTCTCCTGCAGAGAGGGGAGGTATGGTTATATTTTGCATGTACGAAAAGAATGTTTTAAAGCCCATATTGGAAATAATTTTCCAACTGATTCTCCAGTTGACAAATCGGTACCTTATGTAACTGAGTGTTTAATTATTACTTTTTAAAAAGTAAAATTTCTACTTACACTATTACAAACGTAGTCTTGTCAGTGACTTTTTGGATTTTCAGAATAGAAGGCAAAGTTGTTGGTGTTTTGGTTCGGTTTTAGTTTGCAAACCCTGGTTCCTGTCTGGCTAACGACCGCGCTGCAGAGCGTGGAGGAACTCATTTCGCTAATTACGTAGCGTTTGAGCATCTGGGAAAGGAGAAACGGAGAGAAAGAGAGAGAGAGAGTGTTGTGCTGCTTCTGGTGTCCCTGTGGGTCTGGCAGTTGCCTTCGCTGGGCACAGCAGAGAATCCTGCCCTGGGAAAATAAAGGCCACCTGCTCAGAAACAAATATTTACGACCCGAATAACCTGTGCTAAAAAATAAACCCACCAAACCTAAAGCTTGGTGTGTGAATGTCAGCGCGCTGGATAGTTCTCCCTGAGTGAGGACACCCCTGTAGCTTTTTTTTTCTGCTAGTAAAATTTTAAAGGTAAAAATCATTAGTGTCGTTTAGATACGGACAGTGTCGGCTGAATCCCCCAGTGATACACACAGATTGCTTGGGTTTTTTGGGTTTTTTTTTGGTTTGGTTTTTTTTTTTTTAGAATCGAGCAAAAGACTTCCAAAGCAGTTCCTTCTTTTGTGCAGTCTGGTGTTACTCTCCTGCGCTGCAAAATTAACTGCAGGTGATAATTAGCTAAAAAAAAAAAAGCAGGTAAGTTCAAATGGAAGGTAGAGCTCGGAGGACTAAATGATTTGACTTGCAGTACAAAAATGCAAGGAAGATTTTTGCGTTTCCTACTCGCTTCCCTTTTGGAGGTAGATTTTCAAGTCGTTTAGTTCTCCCTTAATGCAGAGAAGTCGGTTTACTCTGTGTGTGTGAAGCACCGGAGCGGTTTCCTTAGGGGCTGGCAGGATTCTGATGGTGCATCGTTCACCCGAAACAGATTTTGGGCGAAATGAAAAAAAAAAAAAAAAAACAACACAAAAAACCCACCACATCATGAGTAATCCTGCCTGTGAGGAGAGAGAGAGAAGGAAGTGCCATAGACAGTTGACTTCCAGCTGAATCAGAAGTGAAACTCTGGCACGCCGTGGCAGACGCGCGCTGCACAGTGACGTTGCCCCAAATTAATTGAGTTTAAGCATTACTGACCTGTGACTTTGAAGGCTTTTTATATTTTTTTTTTTTTTTGGCCTGGGACTACAGCCTCAGGGTAATTTGGAAGGAAAGTTGATGTATTTCCCTATATGAGAACTTGGAAGGGATCACCTTCTCTGCAACCCCAGGGGGGATCTTCTCGGCTCTTTGGCTGACAGCCTCCCCTCCTGGGCAGGGGGAGGCTGCCTGTGTGGGGCAGGAGCTCTGCCCTCCCTCCGTGGGGCAGCCCTTGGGGTGTGGGGCAGGAGGATTCCTCCCTTTCCCCAGGAGTTGCCCCTGGGCAGGTTGGGAGCCGGGGAACTGCCCGGATGGAAGGACTGTAGGTCCACGTTCATTTGTACCAGACCTGTCTTATTATCTCTGCGAAAAACTTCTTTTGCAAGCACACAACAAGGTGCTTACGTTCCTTGAGAATTTTACCCTTTTTGGAACAAACGTCGCCGGGCAGAGCCAGCCTGTACCTCGTTTGGTGTTTCACCTCGTGTGGCTGTTGGGGTTTTTTGATGCAGTAGTAGACGCTCTGGAAAAAAAAAGCCTCCTTTTTTTTTTCCCCGTGGAGCCCTGGCTTTTGTTCCTTCCCCTCCTTCCCTCCCCTCTCTCCCGCCGTTCCCTGGGGTTTGCATCCCCTCTGCTGCGATTCCAAAGCGCTACAGAGACCTGGAGGCTGCTGCATCAAAAAAAGTAAGTGTCGTGTGTTTGTATTTCTAAATAAATGTAGCAAAATACCGTGATCTCCGCCTATCGAGTGGCAAGTACTTCACTATTTATATGAAGTGGTCTTTAGCCATACCCAAGAGGAGGAAAGCGAGCGCGACTGGACCGCTGTGACCGGGACTTAAACTATTACTAAATATTTTTAAACCAGCCAAAGGAAAAGGAAGCAGCTTTTATCGTGGGATCGCTCCTTGTTGCCTTTTAACAGGAGGAGAGGTGTAAAAAAGATGCATATCGTTAAATGTTCATATTTTTGTTGTTGGTGGTGGTTTTGGAAAAAAATTAATTTTAAAATGGCAAACTTCTCTATTTTCTTACGTTTCCGTGAGACGTGGGCTACGTTGAATTGTCTCTGTGCCCGCGGTAGCGTAAGGGGCTTTCTAGGAGCGGAGGCTGTAGGGCTGTAGGGTCAGGTCCCAACGATCCCGAGTGCTCGGGGCAGGAGGCAGCCCGGCTCCTGGTGGAGTTTACACTTGGGTGAGTTTATAATAGAGAATGGAGTGGTCTGGGGTGACAGAGGAAACCTCTCCTCTGTGGGCAAATGAGATCTCGGGCCATGAATCCTGTTTCCGAGAGAGAAAAATGCCTCATGTGTTTCTTGCGTTCTTCTTTTGTTGTCAATAAACCGCGGGAGGGTTGTGCGGACGACATTCCTCCCGTCTGCTCTGTCACGCTGTCCTTCACAGGAGGAAATCTGGGCTGTTTCCCTCCTGGAGAGTTTTGGGATGTTCTGTGTACGCAGAAACGTGTCGTGAAATTAAGGAATTGGCCAGAAAAACTGAATTGAACGCTGTATTTAAGAAATTGAAATGACCTTGGGTTGACTTCAAATCGAACTAACTTTTGCTTATCAGGGTGAAGAATACTTTATTGCAGGAGTTATTTCAAGACAACCTAATTTAATCAAACTGTTATGCTTCGGCTTGCTTTCTCTTTGTTATTTTAAGCCATTTGTATATAAAATGTATTGTGCGGCCTGTAAATAAAAAATTCAAGTGAAAACTTGACGTCTTCCCTTGTTTTCCCTCTCTGGTTCTCCAGGGGCATTTCGGAAGAGGGTTGGGTTAAAGCGAGGTGGGTTTTTTAGCGACAAATGAGCATGATTTTGTGTGTGTGTGTGTTAAAATCCCGCAAGTTATATAAAAAAAATATATATTTATTTACAAAGTTTTCAGAGGAAAACCTCAGGGACCAGGTGACACGAGCGCTGGATGGTGGCTCATTTTCTCCTGGTGCTCTCCAAAGTGGAGGGGGGAACAGTTCATATTCCTCACCGCTGCCTCGTTAAAGGTGTCCGCGGTGGAAGCGATGGGAAATCGGACCCAAAGAGCCTGGCTTCAGATGATCTGCTTTTTTTTTTTTTGTTGTTGTTAATGAAAACGTTTTGCACCTTTCCATGAATGTGTGTTTCCGTCCCAAAATGAGCCGCTTGCCATCTCTTCAGTGCTCTGAAACCCCAGAGGGGAGAGGCTGCTGCCATCGGGGCTTCGGCACCGGGTTGGTGATGGGGTCCAAAGGTGGGTGGTGAAGGTGCAACAGGAGGTTGCAGAGGTCTGGGAGGCGTCCTGTGACACGGGGCTGGTGGAACATGTAGCTGTAGCCCAAAGCATCTTCTGGCTTTGGTGGCAGCTGCCTATCAGAGCCCGGGTTGTGACTGTGGTGACCCATCCCGGGCTGCGTTGCATTGGATGTTGAGTCGCACAGAGCCCATCAGAGGGTTGTGTGAAACAATTTCTCCTCGTCCGCTCTTTTGTTTTTCCTCGTGAAACTGCTGTTGGCAACTCGTGGCGTGAGGAGGTCGGCTCTGGTTTATGTTGAAGTGTGAACCTGCAGGGGTTTGAGAAAGGGGCCGGGGCCCCTTCGTTCAGCTGTGAGGGCCCTACGGCCACCGGCTACCAGCCATGACTCCGGTGGGATTTCCCTGGGAACGGGGAACAGGGTGTAAAGGGGAGAGAGACAAACGACCGCAGACGGGGGCAGCCTGTGCCAGCGCAAGGGAACCAAGCTGGTGAGGGGTCTGGAGAACAAGTCCTATGAGGAGAGGCTGAGGGAACTGGGCATGTTTAGTTTGGAGAAGAGGAGGCTGAGGGGAGACCTCATTGCCCTCTAGAACTCCCTGAAAGGAGGCTGTAGAGAGGTGGGGGTTGGCCTCTTCTCCCAAGGGAATAATGACAGGAGCAGAGGAAATGGACTGAAGCTGCAGCAAGGGAGATTCAGATTAGATCTTAGGAAGAATGACTTTCTTGAGAGAATGGTCAGGCACTGGAACAGCCTGCCCAGGGAGGTGGTGGAGTCACCATCCCTGGAGGGATTTAAGAAACATTTAGACATGGCTCTTCAGGGCATGCTCTAGTGCCCAAGAGTTTGTGGTGGGCTGTTGTGTGTGAGGTTGCGGGTGTGGGGTTTAGTTGGTGGGGTGGTGTTTTGGGGTTTGTTGTTTGTTTTTTTGGTTGGTTGTTTTTTTGGTTTTTGTTTTGGGTTTTTTTTTTTTATGTGGTTGGACTTGATGATCTCGGAGGTCCCTTCCAACCACTAAGATTCTGTGATTCTGTGAAATGGGTGGGGAGGGAGGCAGCAAAGCGTGCCCCTCGGCAGCCGTTCCTTGGCTCGGGCAGAGCCCTGCCATCCAGCAGAAACTCCCATTAAAATCGGCCGAGTCGGGGATCAGGTTGCTTCTATTTTTAAGGAATTGCCTGGGAAGCTGTGACGGGAGGGAATTACGGCCACCAAACGTCCCCCGTCACGTGGAAAAGGACCCACCTGGGAGCTCTGGGCAGCGACAACAGACGTGGGGAGAGAGAGAGAGAGACCTTCGTTTGACAAAGGAGGGGAACTGCTTCTTTTCCCAGTCCACTGCCTCCCCTTCCCTGGAGCTCCAGGGTTTTGCTTTTTAAAGCCACTTGCTCATTATTTGGGCCTTTGATTTATTTATTTTTATTGCCCTGCGGAGAAAACTCGCCGTCAGTGGGATTTAACTTGAAAGGAATTTAATCTGAGCCTGAAGTCATATTTTCTTTTTTTTAACTTCAGGTAGAGCAGCCCCTTTCCACCGGGCGATACGGGGGTGGCTTCCCGCAGCGTGGCTTCCAGTCCCCTCCCACAGCTCCTCCGTGGGTCTTCTGGATGAGCCACGGGTATGGCAAGTTCTCCCGACGCGACGAGTGCGTCTCTAATAGAAGTTTTTGCAAAGAGCCTTCGGGAATGCTGGTGGGTCGGTTGGTTTTGGTTTGGGTTTTTTTGTTTGTTTTTTTTTTTCCCCCAGTATTAGAAAAATACAGCGTAGAAATGACACAACTGGGTGGAAAAGGGAAGACTTGAGTGTGAGGGTTACGGAAACCAGGCTGGGAGCTGCTGGGACTCGCAAGCAGATCCGAGAGCTGTCTGCTGCCCTTAGGGTTAACTCGGGGGGGGGGGGGG
>JAHREE010000207.1:69233-82781 GCA_033628505.1 Tringa tobata
TGGGCACAGTTCACTGGAAAACTTATGTGAGGCTCAGTTGTCATGAGTTAGCCAGAGTAGGCCTCAGAGACATGGCAAAACATCCTGACAAAGAAGTTCTGCAAGGCTGGCAAGGACGTCCTGTCCTTGAAGATAAGAAATAAATGACTTTGAGGAAAAANNNCTGGCAAGGACGTCCTGTCCTTGAAGATAAGAAATAAATGACTTTGAGGAAAAACACCTGGTCCAAGAACAAGGAGGAACCCTGTGCCTCAAACTGCAAGTAGGAGGAGTATGATAATGTAATCCTTAGAATTTAGCAAATAAACAAGTAACTAGCAGACACAATTAGCTGTAACAGTATAAAAGTGTGATTGCGCGTAATAAAGTTGAAGCTTGCTTTACCACTCATATTGAGTCGACCGCTTGCTTCCCTCGCTCCTCGCACTTGATCACCTCCCTTAAATAGAAATTTGACACACGGCTCTCTAATACAATATAAAGATGTAAAATGTAATCTGTTGATGGAAGCTAATGTTAGATGAACCCAGCCTAAAGAGAAAGCAGCTTTTTAAGTGCCAGAATTAGGCTGGGTATCAGCTCCAAGCCACAGCTGTTGGCATGTCTGCCATCTGAAACCTTTACACATCCGATATCTATGTTCTGGTTTAAACCAAGTTACTGGTTTGATGAGGCAGTTGCCAGGTGAGGTTTAGACCTAACATTATGCAGAGTTATCAGGAGAAATAATCCTTTCTATCACTGCCTGATGGACACTGAGATTTGTGATTTGACAAAACCTATGTATGGGCTATTAGGAAATAAATAATTTCGCATGCTGCTTTAGTTTATGGAATCCACTTTTTACTGAAAAGGTCTGTATTCCGTACCTCTAAACAAACTAGCATCACTGAACCCACTCTTTGGGACTCAATATAGAATCATATGTACAGGTTTTTCTCAGAACTTTAAAAACTATTTGAAAGATGCTTAAAAAAACCCAAAAAAACTCTTTGAAAGATGCTTAAAATTTGAACTTAGTAAAAAGAAATAATGAAATAATAAATTTGGTTAATGAGAGTTCTGTCACCTGCTTACTGGGGGGGGAGCCAATAGCAGAGAGAAATTAAACTGGGCTATTATTTACAAAGTATAGATGATAACTAGTTCTGTCTTAGGTCACAGCAGTGGGGATGATAGCCTACAGGAGAGTCAATGTATAAAACATGCAGTGATTATTCTGAGAGGAAATTAAATGTCAGAAAAATGCAGCCAGATACAACAGATACCCTGAGAAGAGGAATTTAAAGGTTATTTATGCAAGCTTTCTACACACTTGGAACTTGATTTTAGAAGCTATTCTAAGTACAGGAACACTGCTGGTAGTGTAAGCTGTCCACAGTTTCTACAGGGATGCAATCTGGCAGTTCATTCATTCGAAAACAGCTCTAGCAGTTTCTCAACCTGTTGTCCACTGCGCACATATTGCTTTCTTAACATCTGGAAATGAACAACCCAAGAATTTTCCTTGGTGCAATTTAATTGCCATAGCAACTTCTGGGCTATTAAAAAACTTACAGACAAGGGAAACAGCTTTAGGAAAGTGGAATGGCAAATAATCAATAGATGGACCCTTGGTGCCTTCTCACAGTTACCAACCCAATCCGTGCACTTAGACCACTGGCAGGTGTTTATTCTCGTTTTCACCTTTGTGACAGTCCCCAAGATTTTCAAATACAAAGTTTTATCTTCGCTTTAAAAAATATATATATATTGATGAGACTTATGCAAAGATGCTAGACTTCACAGATCAGTGATGAAGATACTTATCTCAACTGTAGGAACAGTCACGTGTTAATTCCTAACATCTGTTTAGGGAATACATCTCAAAGTCTTACTTTACATCAACCTAAAAATCCTAATTAAGCCACAGGAGATAGTGATTTGATTTTAAAAGTGCTGTGCAACTACTACTTACAATCCAATTACTGTTGATAATACTCCCCAGTTGGCAATCTGTGTGTTTTAAAGCTTATGTTTGCTCTGTTATTTGTGGTTTACACTGTGTAGTTGTCCACAGAAGTTGTCAATTAGCTTGACTGCTCGTCCCTTGTTTCAGCATTAGCTTGTGTGGTGCTTAAAAGGGGAATGTTTTGCATCAGCCTGAAAGAAGTTCTTTTCTTCCATCTATTAGTATTTATATTAATAGTTGCATCAACATCATGGTCAGCAGTTTGAACCCTTAGGAATTTCCTCATGCAAACTACAAAGGCTTAAATCCAAAGCAAATATTTGTTGACTCGACTCTACCAGCTTTTAACTATCCTGACTACACAGCAATTAGTTTATGGCAAAATACATATGGATACCAGAAGGTTTAAGTGTGTTTTAATACTGCATCGTTACTGCTGCCCATAAAAGCAGGGTAGTACACGCAGATTTTTCAGGCAGAGCATTTTAAAATAATTGCATTAAAAATTTCAGCTTGATGTGACGTCAAATTCTTTGTCCCCTAAGATACTGTCACCAATGAATAAATGAAAGAAAATGTAAATTCTCTTATCGTTGACCCCAATAACATAGTGGCTCATGGTAGGCTTAGAAAATGAAAAATGCCTTGAGGTGTGCTTATGTGTGTGTGGGAGGGAAGGGGTCTTACTTGTTTTACCCTTGTTAAAATCCCATTCTAGCTGCAATCTGGAAACGGGCTAACGGGTTTACACTGAATTGCAGAGATGTCCCTACTTGTAAAGTCCATCTGGCACGGCGCAGACCATGACTTCCATCCCAGCATCTCAACTGCAACAACCCCTGACCCAACACACCTGGGTGAACTGCGTTGGCCGGTTCTGGAAAATGACTGTAAGATCTTCCAGGTAAGAAAAGAAGAAGCCTCGGGTTCTTTTGAACTACGCTATGCAACCGCCACCCCTACTTTGAATTAAGACTGATATTTGAATGGCACTAGTTAAACTTTCTTTCTTTTTTAAGGAAAAAAAAAAAAAAGTATAGATTTAATACATCCTCCACAGTCCTGTCGTAGAATCATAGAATGATTAGAAATGGAAGGGACCTTAAAGATCGTGGAGTTCCAAGCCCCCTGCCATGGGCAGGGACACCTCCCACCAGACCAGGTTGCTCAAAGCAACCTGACACTGTTGGCTGGGAAAAATAAATGTTCAGAATAAGCAATTTGGGGAATTAATTTTAATATTTGAAAATTACTTCCCTGTTAGAACTTAAAGGCATAACTTTTTTACTGCTAAAAACCACTGACATTCGAAATCAAAATGCAGGAATACTTATAAAATCCAATAAGCAAATAGGTCTTCATCTAGCACCAAAAGCTTTCCACATGTGGTGAACAGGACAGCCTACAGTGTTGTGAAACTGAGTATGTCAATACTGTATGCCAATATTCTGTGGAAAACAGACTTTTCAATTTTGCCAGAGAATAGGTCAATGTTGTGAAGTTCACATCACAGGAAATCTTGAAGTTACAGCGCTTCTCCAGAAGAAAACTGAGAACAAGACCGGTCTCACAGTTTCTGAGGCTGTGGAAGAATCTGAGGCTGTGCAAGACATTCTTCTGTCTCTAAGGTAATTTTTGAGAAATACTTTTTTCTGTCTTACTAGGGAGCGGGATGGCATTTTTTCAGCTCTTTGTTACACACCCATTCTAGCTGGAAACAGGCTCAGACAGCTCACACTGAATTGTAACGCCATCCGTACTCGTGTAGTCCATCTGGCACTGCGTAGACCAGTTTCCAGCTCAGCATCTCAACTGCTGAATTTTCTGCTTCACTTTTGTCCTGTTAAAGGGGGACAGAGCAGCTCTTATTTTAATAGCAGTAGTGCCAGCAGTATTTGAAAATTTCACTCCGAAGCTGTACTCCTATGACCCCTATTTAGCCACAGAAATTACTGTCTTCTATACAGATGTTTGTATTTATAGTTCAGAAAAGGCATGTGAAACAGCCACAGGCCAGTTAGCAAAGTGCAGTGGAGTTCACCTGTGATTTTACTGCAGAAGAAGAGTTCAACTCTTCAACCATTTTAGGAGTTAAAACTACAAATTAGTATTTAATAATGCTGGTGAAATTTAAGATCTAAAGATACTACTACTACTATGGTTTAAAATGGTTTGAAACACCTCCTGCTGCGCTGGAATGACAAGAAACAAGGGGTGACATCTAGGTGAGGAAGAGGAGTTTGATGACCCTGTTGTGGCACCAAGCACCCACCCAACTGCTTCCACCCCAACAGTCAAAAGATTTCCTACTGTCAGCAAGGAAGTAATGAGGATGAGATAAAGCTCTTTTAGCCAGATCTAAAAGGCTTTAAAGGGAAGGTCCAGATTTGAGGTCTAACTATCAGGAGCTAGTAGTTTATTGGTAAATTTGGAAGTGCAGGTTGAGAAAGTGGCAGCAAGGCACATATTTTAGTGAAAATGGCAGAAAATGAAATCGATTCAATCTCTGCCTAGTGAGATGTTCAGACAAAAAGTTACTGCAGACAAAGAATTTGACTGTAAACTGAATGCTGGTACTTCTGTTCACCATTAACAAAACTTGGTGATTTCTCTCCTTTTTTGTGGTATTAGAAGTTATTTGATCCATCTCAAGTGATAACTAGTTACCTATGTTAATTGGTACACAAGCTTCTGATAGCCTGAGACATGACAATCCTTCCGTGATTCTCCACCAGTCAGTGTAGGGAATGCTCCCTTTTCTCCCCTAGTACAAGGAAGACGGGAGGAAGGCATGCGCTGGGATTTGGGGAAAGGAGAATAAAGTCTTTAGAGAATTTAGGAACACGTTGTAAAAAAAAAAGTTTAATTCACTGCAAGACAGTGCTCGGATCGTGTAGAAAAGCACATGCATGAATCTGAATTCAGAGCAATTGCTGAACAGAGCCATTTATTGCACAGTTGGTAAAAAGCACTGACGGACAAACAGACGATACAATTTTCAAACTGTAATGTCAGATACTTATGTATCTTGGTTGCAGCACAACTTGAAACCCAAACAGACTATAACTATAAACTTGTCTTTAGAACTGAATAGCTACTTGTAGGCTTATATAACGTGTTTCAAATGCTCCCCCTCAAATGTCTAATTAACACATTTCTATAAAGTGAAGAGCCCATAAAGATATCCTTAACAGGAAAAGAGAAACAACCTGACTGCAGAAGTAGCTCCTGGTCAACAGAGTGGGTAAGATTTCCCCAGCAAATTATTCCCAGTTTTGACATAAGAAAAAAGCCTCATCTCAACGCCTTACTCTAAAGAGAAGTAGTTTGACTTTTTAAAATCCTCTTTTAATTGAAATTTTAACAGTCTAAATCGTTTTACAATTTCAGTGTAAAATAGTGTCCCAAGTGCCAGAGAAGAATGAATGTTCTATATTATAAAGTCACAGAGAAAACCCAAACCTGAACTATCTGTGAAGTATTACAGTACACAGCTTGAGGTAACTCCCCACCCCGAGTGTTGCCCCATTACACAGAATCATACTGGGCTGATTTAAGTTATTTTACTGTGGTATTAGTACAACGTAGTAGCAATGCAGTTTGCCGTTAAGCACAGTAGTTAACAGTAACAAATGAGATTAGTTTTTTGCTAGAAGAGAATTAGTCCTGAGTTATAGAACTCCTTTACAACAACTGAATGGAAAGTCACAGGGACTTGACACAAGCACAATACAAAAGGGAATGCAAAAGAAGTACATCAACCCAAACTTCTGAGAAAGGAGCTAAATGACTTACCTTGAAGTCCAAGAAGAACAAACAATGCCCATACTCTTAGTGTGTTCATTACAGAAGAATCCTTTCGTTAAAAAGACGCAGGCACTATTTTGTTTCATGGGCTCATGAAGAAAGGATGTATTTGTGCCGTATTGTTTATCACCAAATGCTATTTCCAGAGCATTTGTTAACATTCATGTTAACATTCATTAACAAATGAGAAAGTGATATATTATGCTATCTCCATTAGAAACATGTGGGGGAAAAGAATGTTTGCCATATGGGAAAAAGCAGAAAAATTGGTGAGGAACCAAGTGCTTAAGTTTCCCGGATATCATAGCAAAAAAAGCAAAGCTTAAATTGGCTTTAAGTACATTATATTTATAGTTCTGAACATGTGATCATGCATTTTACAGCTATTCAACAATGACACTTTGAAATTTTACTGTAATTGCAGAATTTTGCCTATCCGCCAGACAGGTGAATAATTTTTTAAAGATTTCGGTGCAGTATGATGAGGTTAGTAAGTTTATTACATCTACACTTTAATTCCTTGCTGATTCTTGACCAAATTATTGGAGTCTTTAGCAGTATGATGTACTTATAATTGTTGGGTTGTATCCTGAAGTGCACTGGAACAGCAGCTTAACAGATGGCATTGTGGAAAGCCTGTATTGATTATAAAACGCTTCAAGATTATTTGCTCAATTCTCTTTCTGGAACATTTACCTTTGTTGATGCCTGACATCCAGTTCCAGGAGTTAACAGTTATTACCAGAGGAGGCTGGCTTTCATCCCTGGGTCAACTGCAAAGCCAAAGTGGAAAAATGCATCTTTGCCATCTGCAAGGGCAGCTGATATTGGCTACTGTAATAAGCAGTCCCACCTCTAACAGTCTCTCTTCTGTCATGAGTCCTTTTCCTTTCCTTCCTCCTTTCCAAACCCAGTTTCTTCTCATGCCTAGCTGGGAACACATTCATAACTTTCATCTCTTAAATAATACCGTAGCTGTTTCCCCAAGATCACCAAACATTGCAAAAGGTAAACTGCGTTCAATTACAATGGAAATAGTAACAAAAAAGATGACTTGCTGAAGCACCCTGTAATGTTTTTTTGTGAGCTTTACAGCACCTGAAAAGGTTAAAAAAAAAAGGGTGTGTGTGTGTAAACTTTATACTTCACTTCTCATAATGACATTGATTGATTTATAAATTCTAAAGATTATAGCTTGTCAAATCATCTCAGTTTTGCTGGTACGTGTTACAGGTAACAATACTGATAGCTGCCATTCAAGCACAGTCTCGATTCTGAGATGAAGATTTAACCACTCTTGATATTAAGCAGGGGTTATGTTCTCAGTTCTCTGAGCAGCCTTTTTGGATACGCCACCAAAATAATAAGGTCAATGAGGGAAGACACAAGTGACTAGATTATTATGGTCATGAAAGTGCAAGTGCCTCAGCTAGCACATGTCAACACGTTAACCCCTCTTCCAGTTTGAAGTTGTTCCTGAAGGCAGTATTAAGCCAAGACATTTTATGCTTAAACAGATCAAGAAGTACGTAGGACTATTCTACCTCAGCAAAAGACAAACTACTAAGAACAGTTTAATGTGATTCCCTGTGCTCTTCTACCTAACCATGTTTCAGGACTACAAAAACATGTTTTCTGGGCAGTATGTAAGAAGCTTAAAAAGAAACATACGTCTAGAAAACTGAACTAATGCTTTTATTTATTTTTAACTAAGTTTTCACCCTCTACCTATTGCTTAAAAGCCAAGATCAACAAAGAAAGAATGGCAGGTTCAACAAAAATTTACATTATCTACTGCAGACTTAACACGGCATGTTAAGAGCACGCCTGCAGCTGGAACTGTTACTTATTTATTCTAGATTACAATATTCACTACTAAATTTAAGAATGGATCTTCCACATACAGACAAGCATTAAAAAACCTCACTGCTTTCCTCTTCAATATAAAAATATAGCATGCACGCACACAAAACAAGACTTCTCTAGGTAAAAATAAGAAGTAATTTTAAAAAATTGAAAAATCTTGTACAGATTAAAAAAAAAAAGCTATACATGTACTAATGTCAACTATATAACAAACTTTCATTCAATTCTATGCTATTCTAACAGGTGGATCCAGAAAGAATATTTGCATTTATTTAATCTTGATGTTTTATGTGCTCCTTTTACTTAAATTGCCACTGAACACTCGTTACTATAATCCAAAAAGTCTAGTTTTCTTCCAAATATTTTTTTTTAAAATACAAAAGCAAATTATTACAGAATTATGTTTATGACTCAAGAGTTGGTTCAACAAATGAAACTTTCCAAAGACAATACATTTTTTTTCCTGAGATGGCTAAAAGTCACGTTTCAACTTCATGTTACACTACAATTAGCAAAATATACTATGCACAAAATCGGAGGTTAACTACAGCATACAAACACATTTACAGAATTTCACCTAATTTCACTAGTACTATTGTGTTAATGAGTACACCTTAACAGAAGTCCTAAAATAATCTTTACACATTACAAAACAAGGACTTACAAAACTTTTATTTTATTTCCAAGTTACTTTCATTCTAAAAGTGTTGAAACATAAAAAAATACCATTTCCTAAAGGAGTTTACAATAAAAGGCTAACAATCTGGCATGGAAGAGGTAAATATAAGGAAACCTGTTTTAACAGTCACAAATCAGTCGCTGGTGATTAAAGAACACTTTGTTCTTCAAAGCTGGTAGGCACTTCCACGTAGCCAGAACAGTAAGTTTTCCTACCACTCCTTTTCTCTCCCATACATAAAAATATCCAATGCAATAATAATAATAAAAAAAAAGTAGGATAAAAGGGTGGACATGTGATCAAATAAAAGCGTTATCTAAGGTCTTGGTTATTGTTCCTCTTGTGTAAGTGTAAAGATTTTGTCCCAAAGTTTTCCTGACAAGATGAAGTTATTTGGCCTTTAAAAGTGTTAGCTGAAATACCTCCCTTTTTTACCAGTATATGTTGTTTGCTCACTGCTGTATTGTTGGTTTATGTCTGTAACAGAAACTGGCTCTAGGCCAGCCCATGGGTCCTCAAGCATTGAAGGTCTGTAATAGTTTTCCACATCATTAGACACTCTTTTCTCTCTGCCATGCGCTGTACCAAATGGAGTAGAAGTCCTGGGTGATCCCTTTGGAAGAAAACCATCAGGTAAAGAAACATTTAATAGACTGATTCAAACTAAAAAAAAGAATAGTTTCCTTCTAATGTAGCAGAGCTTTGAAGCTGATAATTAATGGCTAATTACTACTCCTCACCTGCATCTTTCTCAGAAAATATTAACTTTATTACACTTTTAATTATGCGTGATGATTTACCAGGATAAGAAAACCAGTCTTCTCCAAAATACTTGTTTGCATCACCGTGGCATGTAACTACAGAAAAGCTCCTCATGCTGTTTTTCAAAAGCTGCCTCAGGTAATGACATGTCTAACTCAAAAGCTGAACAACAAAACAGGGAGTTAGAAGCTGAGGAAGTTCATAATGTTACAAGAGCAGAAGTCAGATATTAGGTACTTATAGATTCAACACAGCCTTGTATAAAGTGAACAGCTACAAATGACCCAAAGAACTTACTGGGAAAACCACCCTGTTTTATCCAAACTAGTGTTCTGTGAAATTTGAGAAGAGATTATTTTAGTTGATATACTCTCTGGATGGTAATCAGTGATTAGGCAGATACCGTATAAAAGAACAACCTTTTGCATGGAGCTTTTGATATTTGATTTTTTTTTTAAAGATGAAGGATCATCACAATTGCTTCTGCAAACCTGCAACAAGTCTGCCACTTAAAGAGAGCTGTGACATAAAGAAAATTGCTATAGCCATCTTCTCCTGTTAGCAACATCCGTTGTTCTTTTCCTCATAATAACTTCCTCAAGGTTTTGTCTAAAGCTATATTTGATTAAATTCATTTGTTTTAACCAAAGTTAAAACAACCTATACTACAGATACACAGTAGCTAGTCTCCAAAGGTACCTGTTGCATTCTGTATGATTAGAAGAACAGGACTCCGAGGCTGATTATCAGCCTCTGACTTTGTAAAAGAGCATAAAAGCACTGATTAAGGGCTGCCTTCCCCACCCTCCTGACTTTTTGACCAGCAATGATGGTATCCAAATTTGACTAATAAGCCCTACAGAATCTATGTAAATAGATCATATGAATTTCTGGGTAAAACTGAGAAATTGTGGCATGCAGCAAAGGCCACTCTGCTTAGCCAAAAGAACAGATTCCACTGAAAACTGCTGAGTTTTGAACCTATTTCTGAAAGCTGCTTGTGTGGTCCCAGTAAGTACTTTTCTAGAACTCCTAAAGCTTGATCGTAATGGATACACAAATATGTGAACATCCATGTCTTAATTTACAGGGTATTTGTTTCTAATGATTCGTCGTAGTGCAATTAGGTTACAGAGCCAAGATGATGATCTTAAACCAGAAAAATTACATAAAGTAATTCTCTAGCTTTTAGAAGTCTTGCATCAAAACCACGATGGAAAGGTCAGAGAATCACCTCAGAATACAACTGAAAAAATCCTTCAGGGACAAGGAGTTTCCTAGAGCAAGTCCACGTGCACTAGCACAAGTGACCTTAATGTTCTTTAAGCATTCACATTTAGTAGTAGAACAGTAGTACACAGGGCATTCTATTTTCAAAATAAAAAACTCTTTAAAACACTGTGTTTAATGGAGACCCTGTAACTTTGACACTGTAAAACAGTTTTGAGTGTGGAGTTTATTTAATGTTATGTTTAATTTGCAGCACTCGAAAGAAAGCTGAACTGTCACAGTGGTTTGCAGTATCCAGTGACAGAACAATCTAATTCAATGGTAAGACTCTTTTGGATGGATTTATTTTATAACGTCAAATTTCACTACAATGTAATGCAGGGCATCAGTAACAGTATCTTCACATATTTGAAATCTTAAGAAATGTATTATGATGTAATACAAGATTGACGGCCTTCAATAAGTGTTAAAAAACAAATCAAAATATGATCATTCACATTACAGGCCCATGGAAAAGGAAAATAGCCCTACCTGTGCAAGTGTAACCATTTCGTGTAAGACAAACTGTTTGGTACCAAAGATACCTTAAAAAAACATTTATATTTACTGTCACTGGTGCCAACAGCCTTTTCTCACTGAACTTTCCTTAAAGAAACAGTCAATCTATTCTCTTTTTTTTTTTCCAGATAAGAAACATCTCTCTACCACAGAGAAAAAAAATTCTTTTAGTGTTATCAACATTTTACTGAATGTGGTAATACTGCCTTGAAAATGGGAATAATCACTCCCTTTACCAGCTTGCTTTGCCTGATACGATTTTAGCTGCTGGCAGATACACAGCAATCATGATTATACAATTTTTTTAAACTTTCTATAATAATTTTCAACCTATCACCACTAACTAGCTACTGCTACTAGCTAGTTCATTGACTCCTGTTGAGTGTAGAAAGGGAAATGCTACCACTAAGTGAAATTTAGGAGGAGATGTTCAAGAGATACAACAAATGTTTTCATAAAATTTAAAGTGGATGCATCTCTGGAAAAAACAGAAAGGTCTGTAAAGTATTGGCCATATAAAGGTTAAGTCAGCCATTTCTGAAAAATCAGGCTTACTATGTTTTTCTCTATAGCACAAAATGAGCATGGAATACCAATAACATGTCATTAGTAGAATACTAAAGTAAATATAAACTCTTTTGGATTTCCTGATGAGATTTTTAAAGGGTCACTTA
The DNA here is from genome assembly GCA_033628505.1 of Tringa tobata. Lineage (NCBI taxonomy): Eukaryota > Metazoa > Chordata > Aves > Charadriiformes > Scolopacidae > Tringa > Tringa tobata. Next base: position 80,761 of record JAHREE010000207.1, read on the forward strand.
AGATTTTCCTTTCAAAGGTGACAGTAGCACCATGAATTTCAAAAGCACTATAGGCCTCTTAACAATAGCATCTCCAGAAAAGAAGGGAACAATCCACATACATCAGAAAAAAAATTATGTTTAGAATATGCAAAAAACACCTCTACCTGAATCTACTCATGACTTCACGGACTGAGATTCTTGTTGCAAAATGGGGACTTTTTAAGACTTCCCCCCTCCCTGACTGCCTCTATCACCCTCCCAGGCAAAGCAACCCATGTGCATACATGTAAAACTACACACATATCCATTACCTTAGTCCTAGGCAAAGCTACAGACATACAATGTCTTTCTAGTCTTAGAAAGCATCACCACCGGATCAATGCTCCTAAACTACTCTCAAGGTCTGCAGAAGAAAAGGGCAGAAGGGAAAATGTTGTGACAATCCGCGACTGGATTCAAACTTGTATCTTCTTTATGTCAGGCTTCTTTAACACCAAGGATGGAGCCTGTGAGACTGTTCCTGCCCACAGGACCTGACATGAAACAATTCTGAGACTAGAGGCGAAAGGATTCCGGCATATTCTTCTGCTCAGTTAATTTAAGACAGACTTTTAAAACACACTTATTTAAATAGCCAAAGAGTGATTTTCTGAAGGGACATGTCTAGACATAGGTGCCATAAAATTTGCAGCATGGAATTTGCCATGGAATTTGCAGCAAAAACGCCACATCCTTTGTCTTCTCAACAGGTAGAGAGGTTGAAAAATCGGTAGGCTTCCTCATTGGGAGAGCTTTTGCTGTTGTGTTGAAGAAAATGTATGACGTTCATAATGATCCCCTTCTACCAACTATAAAAATTCCTGTATCACAGCTATCTGTATTGTAAAAAAGTAACCAAAGACTATTTTTAATGGAAACTTGATTACGCAGTGCAGGCACGTTAAGATTTTATTGATCTCTATCAAGGTTTGTTTTCATTATTACACTTTAATCCTTAAAGTGTCAGTAAGAGCACCTGAAAAATGTATCATTGTCTGTACTGCATGTGTCATTTGTTACGCTTTTAAGGTTTCCCTAAATTAAATAAAGTCAGCTACGTACATGAACTTGGTATCATCTCAAGAACTGTCATCCCCACCTGCACTGCCAGTCACACACCCCAACTAAACCACCTGAAAAAAACCAGGACTCACAGAACCTGTTGTTGACAGCAGTTGGGAAAACTACTTTATATAAATTAGAGCTTTCAGTGGTATGCAAAGACTTTAAAACACTACTCTATTATCCCAACAGATGCTCTCATTTCTGTTCAAAGGAGCCTCAGCTTAATTCTTTTTAATAAGAGCCCTCCTTCTCCCTGCTCATGTCCCAGGAAGCTCTGTGTGTGGACATGGCAGCTTCCGTGATGTAAGACAACAGAGGCAAAGTAAAAACACACAGCACCTCCCCCCCGTGTTAAAGAAAACTGATCAAAGGGAGGGATACAGACAAGGGAAAGGTGTTTGCTGCAGTTTTGGATGGTACTTAGTTTTCCCTCGACCTTTCAGAGCATGAAAAGGAAAAAAAAGCTATTCTCCTCTGAGTCCTTGTGCCTTCACAACAGGCCTCGGCCAAGCCTAGGGCTCTCTTCCCTTTCCTGATCACACAGCTCCCTGAGCTGGGCTCTCTCTAGTGGACGTGGGGGGTGTGTGTTAAGGACAGATGTTGCCCGGTGCGGTGCAAGCCCTCCCTCTCCCCTGAAAACGGCGGTGGAGGGGGCGGATGCTGAGCCTTGCCACAAGCCCTCGGTGTGCTCGCCCCTGAGGGTGCCCCTTTAGCAGCAGCTCCCCCCAACCTCCCGGCCCCCCCCGCCCCGCCGTGCGGAGGCGCAGGCCTAGGCCTGTCTCCCTCACCGCCCTGCCCCATACCTGGTAGTGCCTCTGGAAGCCCCCGGGCGAGCGCTTGTGCTGCTGCGGGGCAGCTCCGGCCGGGGACACGCCGCCGTAGGGAGCCGGGTAGCGGGGGCTGACGCTCTGCGGCCTGCGCGGGGTCTGGCCCCC
>JAHREE010000207.1:87119-248339 GCA_033628505.1 Tringa tobata
AAAAAAAAAAAAACAACCCAAAAACAATTCCCGGCTGCGTTGGAATCAGAGGAACTTCTGGAGTTGTCTTTCCCAGGATGAACATAGGAAGCGTGTTCCTGGCCGGAGCGTACCTGTTGATAGCGGTTTAATCCCTAGTAGTGATGGACTTGATCGTAACTTTCTGCGTGTGTGAATTAAAAAAAAACAACAAACAAAACAACAAACCAGTTGTGCAATCGAAGTTGAGACAATAGGGTTAAGGAGCCATCTCCTCTGGAACTGGGTGTAATTGGGATGGAATCTCATTATTTGCTGTTGATTTGCATTGGTGCGAAAATATTAAATGTGCTAGTTGTCTCTCAGTGCCCTCTTCTGTCGCTTACAAATATAAAGAACAGATTTTTTTTTTTTTTTTAGGAATATGACCTGAAAATTAATTTCTCTTCTATAATATGATCTCTCTGTTGGTAGCTTAGGCGTTGATACATTAGACCAACCTTGGGACAGACAACCCACTGAGCTTAACTGAGGAGTTTAAATCATACTGAGAGTGAGTGGATCTATTCTTCATCAAAGTTACTTACAAAATATAAAATACATATGGCTGTCTAATTTATGGTGAATTCAGGCATCGTGGGAATAAGGAGTTTACACATGGGACATAGGGCTGGGAGAGTGATTTTCTTTCAATCATCAAGTTACTGGAGTAATTAAGTAAAAATATGAAAGAAAATGTGAGTTTGTGTTTTAAAGAATTTAGACTATTGAGCCAGAATTCCATCAAAACCCACTCTGCGGGGAAGGTTTAACTTTGGCTATGAGCCTGATAGCAGGCTAGTGAAGAGAAGAAAAAAAAGTAGGAGATGCTTCTGGTCCACACTGATCAATTCTGGTGTCTACTGTTTTTTTTGTGGTGTGATTTTGTTTCTGTTCTTGCAGTAAGTGGTTGGCAGCACTCTGGTACTCAGGATCTGTCAGGAACTGTAGAAGAGTTCTGATCCCGAATGAAGTATTAGAGGTTATCAAGATGTGAGTGATGTGATAATATTAGTAAGGATTCACCTGTCTTAGTTATGCATAAATGCAGATTTAAAGGCTAATCTTAACATTTTGGCTTCTTTAAGAAATATCTTTATGGATTCCTGCAACTAAGTTAGCCACAGGGAGAGAACTTGTTGCTGTTGTTCTGGTACTGTGTCTGTGAGAAATATCAGTAACACTGAATGCTGGCTCAGGAGGAAAGTAAGTGAGCTGTGGAGTATGAGAGCAGTGCTTTAAAAGATGTGGAAAGAATAGAGGAAGATGTACCCTTTTTGTTAACTAAAATTATTTTTTTTAAAGGGAGCTGTGCTCTTCAGAAAAGCTGTTTTTTACATATTTGCTATAAACACAGAGCAATGCCACTGTGAAGCAAATGGTGCCTTAACAAACAAACATACGTTTAAGTGTTTGCTCACCTGGAGGCAACTTAATAAAATTGAGGTTACGCTGGAGGATCTGGGGTGTTTACCTGGCACTAGCAGAAGTCCTTTCCACCACCTGGAAAAGGTAGAAGGTTGTGCAGTGTTGAAGGCAGGTGGCAGCCTGAGTTTTCCTGAAGGCTTTGAAATGTGCAAAATACACTGCTGCTCCTAGATAAGCACACTTTCAACATGCTTGGTCTGTGTATACGTATATTAAATACGTATGTTAAAACCTGTTATATCCTTCTGGAGTGATTGGTAATAATTGAGGAAAATGTCTTGAAGAATGAGGTGCATGTGTTTTCATTGAGAGCAGTACAGTGAGTGAAGACATCTTAGCAGAAGCTTTGAATTTCCAATACTGTTTCATATTGCTGTAGCTTTTTTATTATATATCTATCTATCTCCATCTCCTTACCATATATACAGTAAGGTAGGAGGGAGAGTTATGGGGGTAACTGAAGGGTGGCTCAGGTCTGATGGAGGGAGCGTGGGCCAGGTGATACAGGCATCCACAGCGGCATGGCTTGGGAGATGCACCACACTGCCCTGCATGCTTTGAGGGACTGTCGTTCTTTTTGCCTTCCTATTCTGTAAAGAAGTACATGCTTGAATTAATGTGGTGGGTTTTGGTTTGTGGGTTTTTTTTTTCCCCCATGTTTTACATCTTTCTCTTACCTGGACAAACACCAAAGAGAGGTGCCTACCACAAGTTAATATTGTGTAAATTTTCATGGTGTTATTGGCCAGGTTCTTCCCCCTGCACCTTTTTTTTGAGTGTGTGTGGTATTACTATCTGGAAAGGGTATCATGAAATTACCATCCCCAAGGGGTGGTGAAGAGTTTGCATGTCCAGCCTGCAACTAAAGATGGTGACTTAGCAGAGGGTAACACAAGGTCTCACAAGAGATAGTTGGCAAACTTGTGGTCTAGATGATGAGACTGCTTGCTCTGCCTATGATGCTTACTGCCACGGCTGTTGTTTCTTTGAGCTAGTCAGGTTGGAAAGGGTGAGGGAAAGGAGGAAAGCATTGTGATTTCCTAGCAGTTACCTTTCATGTGTGACTGCCATTGAAAGTTAAAGATAGAACAAGTATTTCCTTGGTTTGTGTAGTCTGTCCTTGGTTTTGTAACTTATGTTTTGAAATGTAGATATTTTTTTTTTTGTGTGTGTGATTGAAGTGCGTATATCTACATGGGTCAAAACACTTTGTGAGGGTGCTGTGCTTCACATTAGTCTGCTACCCAGTGGTTTTAGTTTGTGTTGTTCTGATGTTGATTTCTATGCTTTTATAGAATCATTCAGGTTGGAGAAGACCCTTGGGATCATCGAGTCCAACTGTCAACCCTACTCTACAAAGTCCTCCCCTACACCATATCCCCCAACACCACATCTAAATGTTGACTTAAACACATTCAGGGATGGTGACTCAACCACCTCCCTGGGCAGCCTATTCCAGTGTCTGACCACTCTTCCTGTGAAGAATTATTTCCTAACGTCTAGTCTAAACCTAACCTGTTGCAGCTCAAAGCTGTTTTTAATTGGGTCTTTCCTCAGATTAGTCTTTAAAAGCTACATGAGTGTTTGTGGAAGGCACATATAAAAATATCTCTAAAAAGTAGCTTTATTGGAGAATCGCTAGGTGCGTAGAATAGGTTTTGCAATGTTAACCATGAGGTTTCTCAACTTTGAAGGGCTTTACTAATATAATAACCTGCATGTGCAGAAATCTTTATTATCCTTTAATTTGGTGGGGGAGATGAGGGACGATGGTGGGAGAGTGTAATAAAAAAACAGTGTTTCAGACTAACAATGAGAAACATCTCTTACAAAAAATAAATAATTCAAGAGTAAGTCACTATTTTCTGTTTCTTGTCAGGTGCTAGTAATGTAAAGCCATTGGATGGTGTGAAAATTCTTGATTTAACAAGGTTTGTGTTTTGTTTGTAATTTGGAACAGGCTGCCTAGATGCAAATATTCAGATAGGGAAAACTAAGAAAAAAATAATTTTTTTTTTATTTTAATATTACAGGGTGCTTGCAGGGCCCTTTGCCACAATGAATTTGGGAGACCTAGGGGCTGAAGTTATCAAAGTGGAAAGACCAGGTAAGATTTTCATTTATCTATTTTAGATGTAATAAGAACAGGGGGTAGTTTAACAAATAGTTCATATATTTTAAGTAATACATGACTGAGAACACAAGACTGAAAACCTTTGAAAATATACAGAAAGACAATGTTATATTTATTTGGTGATAGTGTGTTTTTGGTGATGGTGTGTGTATGGCATTATGCTAAGAAATAATTTTGTATCTATTTTTATATTTTTTTTTTGGGAGCCAGCAGTTCTCACATTTTGGGACCATTTTACAATTGTACAATTTCTGGTGTGGTAGAGAACTAGTTTTTAGTAGGTTTGCTTATATATATATGATTTCTTTTTTTGCATTAAACTTAACGCTGCTCCATGTATGTGTGTGTTGATCACAAGTAGTTCATATCTATATTTAGAAAAGCATGTGAAAAGGTTGAAGTTTTGAGGCCAGGTAAATTTTTTCAGATATTAATGTACAAAGCAGTACTGAGCCACCGCTTACTAAAGTGCCTTATTCCATCATTCAAAACTAAACTGATTTTGTTTGATTTGTTTGGACTCTGCTTAGATTTTAAATTGGGCTTGTGAATGCTTAGGTGTATGGTGTTTTTTTTATTGTGGTGAGAGAGTTAAAACAGAGATTTAAGTGTAGTGTTTGGTGTGTAAAATCTGACATACAAACCCTTCCAGCAATTAATTACATAAGAATTATGGAGAAAGTGTTTTTCCCATTTGGGAGTTCAGAATCTTCAGCTCAGTTCCTTCTGAGCCAGAACATCTTAGATAATTTTAAATGGGAATAAATTTTACTACTCAGGACTGGAATACTGATAAAATGACAGGCACTTTAATTTTGGAAACAAACTCCACCTTCTATATTCGTTTTTATTATTAGAACGAAGAAAGGTAACATGAGCATTTAATATATATATGTTGTTTATTCGCACTGCTTTGGTATAATATACAGATCTAGGTGGGGCTGGCAAGCATTTTGACCGTTAGAGTATAAGGTGGCTTGCCATACTATATCAGCTTTCTCCTGAGAATAATTTTAATTGTTACTTAAACATTACCTTGTCAGAGAAATCTGTCTTGGTAGTGGCCAAAGCGAACACAAGTTATTTTCTGCCTGAGTTAGTTGTATCTTTGAAGTCCAGGATCTGATATGCCTGTATAGGTGGAGATGGGAGTTCATTGGAAAAGGGAGATTTCTGAATTTGCATGAAAATCTTCATGCAAGTGCTGAAAGCGTCTGAGGTTAAGGAGCTTCAAGTGTGTGTTTTCAGATGCAGAAACTGGTGTAGCTCTTTCTGAATCTGGTTGGACTCTGGGTAATTGGCTTCATAAATAGAACTTACTTTATTTTCATGTATTTTAGCTTTTCTTTTTCCACTCAGCACATGCACTTCTTATTCCAAGAGTTGTTGAGGATTGAGTAATGGTAAAAAACACTTAATTCTTATGAAATAGCCACACTTCGTAGCTCATAAGACCATGCAAGAAGAATAACAAATTGCATGGCCTTTGGTTCTTTTTTAGAAATATTCCCTGCATTAGGCTTTCAGTTTTATGCATCATTACGCATTTGCGGCATGTAATTATGCCCCGGCAGCTGCACATTATGTCATGTATTTTTTCCTTCTTTAAGTTTCCATGCTTTAAGTTTCTTTTCATATTATTAGTTTTGAAGAGAGCTGGTAAAGATAATTAGACACTTGAGATATTAAAACATATTACATTCCCTGTATTTTTAAATAGGAAATATTGATTAGTTAAACATTTAACAAAACATTGAATGTCTCACAAGTTTTATCACATCAACCTATGGGTCATCCTTAATCACTCACCGTCGTTTCAAAGGTTTTCACTTTTGTGACAGGGCAGGAGCTGCATCAATTTTTGTAGTATTGGATGAGACTGGCAGTAGTATTATTCCAAGTATCTAGGTAGTGGGAATGGGACAATGTCAGCAACTAAGTATGAAATTGGAGTTTTGGAGATTTGCATATCAGTTCTTAGAGTTTTGTTTTGTGATGGAAGGAGAAGGGCAGCCTGAGAATTCTGAATTTCAAAGGTTTAAGTGTGTGACTAACCTGCTCTTTCTGTGAGAGGATGCCTATTTTCACCGGAGTATTAATGCATAAAGGGTAGTAGCCACATGAGCATCCTACATGGAAAGTATTACTGAAATGTTTTGTTTTCAATGGCTTGAAGTGGTAACATGCAGAAGAGAGTTGCTTCCACACACCCACCCCCACCCCCCCATCCCAAGCTTCCTGCTTGAACCACAATAGTTCTTTGAAATACTAAGCAGTCCACATGTTGATAAGTAATTGATATATTTGATATTCTGTCTTCTGTGTTGCCTCGCTAAGGGAAGTTTTCACTCATGTGAAGTGAACAAGAAGATAAAGTCTAGATATCAAAATAGATATAGCAGTGTGCATGCTTGCTAGCACTTGGGATGATGATTATATTTCAATTTAAATTTAGCTTTAATCCTAATTAAAATAGATTGCCAGTTGTAGTTTTAATACTAATTAAAGTAGATTGCTGGTCCTCATGACATTTAAGAAAGGTTTAAATTGGGAAATTAAGCATAAGTGGTACAGTGACATCAGTGTCTGCAGCTGCTTTAATGTCATTTTGCCTTCCTATAAGGCAGGAACATTTCTGGAAGGGTTGGAGGTGAGGGATTGCACCAGCTGTAGCAAGTGCTGCTTATTGTTGGTGTTCCTGCAGCATGCATCTTAACAAGTTGTTGCTGATCAGTGGCATCTTGACATTGACTCCAGAGTGTTTCAGGAGCAGCTTGTTGACCATGGGCACTGGGTGACTCAGTATGTGGCAAGAGCTTCTAATAAATTCTTCCAGATTGCCTAAAAGAATGTAATTGTAGCACTCTTGTAAGTTTAAAAAAAAACAAACCAACAAACACCACCCTGCTCCCACTCCTCCCCAAAAACCCAACCCTCCAAAAAACAAACCCCAGAACCAACCAGAAAAACTGCAAATGCATTGGTGGTGTGTGTCTGTGTATTAATATTTTAAAATCTAAAAGAATCTAACACTAGCAAACACTGTTTGCTTGGTTTAATCGCGTTCACTTTTAGGTGTGTTTTTGGCATGTGTCCTAAAATATATATAATAAACTTTTTTTTGTCTCCTGTTTGCTAAATGGAACTTAGGTGGTTTAAATATGACATTGGAGGAAACTTTATTCTTTTTATTTGTTGGCAGTATGATTTTTCAACAACTATGAAAATGTGATGGAATTTCTTTCAGGAGCTGGTGATGATACAAGAGCCTGGGGCCCACCTTTTGCTGGAACAGAGAGTGTTTATTTTCTAAGTGTCAATAGAAATAAAAAGGTAAGTGGAGTGTAGTATTGAACATTAGCCTATGTTTTCTGTAATTACAACTGAAGACATAACACTTCTCCTTTGTTTGATTCTTAATATATATGTAACGGAGCAATAGTTACATTGGCCTTAAGCTATGATGAATACATTTCAGGCTTAAAACAAAGAGTTCTTTTATTTTAAAGGCTGCAAACCTCTGGTATGGTGCTGTGATCAGCTGAGGCAACTTCAAAAAGCAAGAGTGGTCCTGCCAGCCCTCAATTGCGGGTGCAAATCGATTGAAAATGAACCCAGCTGAAAGTATGGGTTATTTTATTTGCAGGATCAGTTTTTTCAGGTGTTCAGCTAACCTGCATCAGCTGGAGGTCAAGAAGAGCAGGTATCATACCACAGTTGGGTTGGCTAGAGGTAGCTTGTGGAACTTCAGGGTTAAGGTGAAGTTTCATGATGTGTCTGAGCTATTTAATGGCTAGTTACCATTGAAACAAATGTTTCTGGTGTCCCCATCTGTACTTGCAGGAGTAGATGCTGTGCAAACATAGAGTGAACAGGCTGCAGTGCAGCTCCCAGCTGCACATCTGTCAGACATGTTTCAGTGCTTGTCTGATCAATCAATGAGACAGTTCCAACTTGCTTTACCAACAGAATTTCTTTTTGCAGGGGGAGGTGGGGCGTGTGTTAAAATTAACTTATTGGATTTAGCTGTAGTGTGAGACTTGGCTGTTGGTTATGTTTAGAAGAGGCTGATAATCACCAGAAGGGCTTTCACATAAATTACTGTTGTATTTCTATTTCTTTTTGTCCCCAGAGTATAGCTATCAACATGAAGGATTCAAAAGGAGCAAAGCTAATCAGAGAGGTAGGTGTTGATAGCACACAAATCGTGCCTATTTTGTGGTGTTTTGGTTCTGAGTAGTAAAGAATAAACTCTGCTTTCTAAGTGTTAATTTGATGTTTGCCATTAAAAAATACGTATATGTGCGGTAAATTTGTTAAATTATGGTATATAGCCTCTGTATTTTGTGCTTTTGGGCTCTATGTTCAGTGTGATTTCTAATGATTTTAGATAGAAAAGTTAAATGAAAATGGCATCAAAAGCTTCAAATGAAACATTGTGAGGAAAAGGCTTAACAGCCTAATGCTTTCCTTTTACTGTTGCTGTATTTGATCTTGTGGTATGACTTTGTTAGAAAGATTCAGACTGGAGTGATCTGATACAGTCAATGAGCAGTTTACAGAGAGGAGATACTGGGCTCCATGTTACATGACTTCAGTAGCTATGCATCTTTCTGAGAAATACTGTCCTGTAGGTCAAATTTGATATTTGTTTCTTTTCTTCAGTATTTGAGTTCAGAATGTAAGGATGTTTTAAGTGCGGTCCATTTTTTCCATTGAAAAATTAAAAGCTTCGTATATTACTTCCTGTAAAACTTATGCTTTGTCGTCCCTCTTTTATTTACTGAGAAACAGAAGACCTGCTACTTTCTAGTGCTGTGCTTTTAGCCCTGCAGTACTAACACATCGAAGAAGGTGAGCTGGCTTCTGTTACTGTTTGTTTCAGTATCAGTTGTAATCACTTCTGTTTTCCCAGTGAGACTGTATGTGTCCTGCAATAGGTAGAATTTGTCTGGTAGTATTTTTTTGTTGGGAATAGTGTGTGAAATAGAAATAGATTAAGCTGTCTGATACTTCTGACCTGTTCTCTTCCCTGTCAGCTCTGTAAAGGACACTTCATATGGAAGTGTTTGGAGTTTGAGCCAAGGATTCTCCAGTGCCTTTTCTCTTTGCAGAACAGAACTGTTTACTGTTGACTTGCTATGAAGCCATATGTTTATCTTCTAAAGGTTTTGGAAATATATGCTGTCATTGGGAATAATTTTGCATGGTATAACACAGACATATTTTTGGATAAACTAGTCACACTCTAAATAAGGGCTATAAAAATTATTCTCTTGCATAAGAGGGCTAGATGTTTTTTTCCTTGTTATTTGGCCTTTAAAAGTAGTGAAAGAAAAACTACACGAAATGTCCACTGATTCCACATGTGTGGTCTGGATCTGTTTGAAGAGTTAGAGGTGGCTGGGCCTGTGAGTCAGGATGAGCTAGAGAAGAGATGGCTTCAGCGTAAGCTTCTTATGTGACTGCCACTATTTGTGGTTAGGAAGTTCCCCTGTTTTATCTTGACACTTGTGCAGGAAAATTATTGCTTCATTCTGTTTTTGAATGTGTAACTTTGTCTGCAATATGGAGAACTTTTTTATGGGCTGTGGAGTTGACTGGCTGGTGACTTAAGAATTTGCAATATAATATTTGTGCTTGAGGCTCAGGAGCCTGGTTGAGTTCAAATCCCATGTGACTTTTAAATCAAAGCAGCAACTTTCTTCTCCCTCACCTGTCATGCAAGAGCAGCATCCTCTCTGTCAGCTCGGTGCTGGGCTTCCCACTCTTTTCCTCCTGGTCAGATCTCCTGTACCACTGCAATGTAGTTACCATGATGCTGAAGATAGGATAGCTGGTAGTAAGAGTACTTAGAGCTAGGGACAAATGGTTCCTGCCAGCAGCAATATTTTTTCCTTAGTTTGGTGTTGCTTAAATAGTCCAGTGTGTATGAAAATTATTTCCTGAGATGTGATATTATGGAATTTCCAGTGGGAGAAATAACTCTGTTAAAAGTTTACCACGCTAGCAGTGGAATTGAGATCTCCTGTGGCAAAGTTCTTTCCCTTGTGAGGATAAAGCTGTGATGAGAAGCCTAACTCATGGAAAAAAAGAAAGCAACTGCAAGATTTGCAGAACTGACTTAAACATAAGGACAGTCTTGTTGCCAAGTCATTTCTTATAGTTTTTGTCCTTTATTGAAGTTGCTTTCATAACCACTGCAGCTTTCTGGTCCTTAAATCGATGGCATCCTTATCTGTGATATAACCTCACTGTGAAGTGAGGAGACATTATTGAAATGTGACTCTACTTGTGGAGTTGTTCATCTTTTAGATGATTTAGAGTTAAAATTTTTGGAAGTATTTTGTGCAGGGGTCTTGGCATTGCATTATAACATCTCAAATGGAACCAGAATATAACTTCTTCTGTTTGGACTTCTTTCAAAAAGAATGTGTAAAGGAAAGCTGTATCTAACAGGCTTTTTGTTGTCATTTGTCTCCTGGTAATGTGAGGACAGATGTGTTTAGAATTAAGTGTTCAGCAATGTATTTGTTACTATGAAAAATATTGTTCATGTCTGTAAAGTAATTGATGGCAAGAAGAAAATCTAGTTTCTGACACTAGTTACTCATACCTGAATATAAATTGTGTCCTGATCCTAAACCCTACGAAGAAAACTAATAGGGTTATACTTCTTTTAATTAAGAAAGATAGCATGGTTAGAATAAATTTTGTTTCCCCCCACCTTGGAAATTTCACATAGGTAGAACAGGGTAGATATCAGAATCATAGAACCGTAGAATGGTTAGAGTTGGAAGGGACCTTAAAGATCATCCAGTTCCAACCCCCCTGCCCTGGGCAGGGACACCTCCCACCAGACCAGGTTGCTCCAAGCCCCATCCAGCCTGGCCTTGAACCCCTCCAGGGATGGGGCAGCCACAGCTTCTCTGGGCAACCTGTTCCAGTGTCTCACCCTCATAAAACCAAAGAGCAGAGAGTCTTCAGGTGCATGCCAATGAGCGTGGCCTTGGTAACTCAGTCAGTAGTGTCAAATGAACTGAAAAAATCTGTTCATCAACACTCCTGGCTGCTTTTCTTCCTTTGGCACAGCACTACAAAATACTGGTCCAAGGGTCAGCTCTTTTGTAATTACACAATTACATGATTCACACAAAATTATTCTTTGGTTGCCTTTTTTTTTTTGGTTTCTTTATTCTGTGTCACTTGTATGCCTGTCTTCTTTTCTAGTGCTTTTGGTTTGCTGTCAACTGTCTTACAAATATTTCTGTGTCTTCCTGAATGAAAATTATTTTTTTTTCTTCAGTGATGGTATGTGCACTGGTCCCGTGCTCTGGCATCCTTTTGTTGTAATAATGCACAGCATCTCTTTAGAACATTATTCAGCAGTTATTGTTAGAAGCTTCTTAAAAAGTTCCTTAAGAACCTTGAGTATACCCTTCTCCTGACTTTTTAGCCTTAACTAATTAACTTTTCTATTTATTCATTAAATCTTGGGAGAATTCAAGTGGCTTGGAGCTGAGGGCACTCCTTCCCTTCCATTGCCTTTAGCTGATAGGTCAGCATGTTTCATGCATGCTCTCTCATTTGATAAAGCAAACTATTCCCACATACATATATATATATTTATATTTGCACACTCGTATAAGTCTATATATGTTTGTGAGTATCCACACTCTCCTCTGCGTGGAGTTTTTATAAAAAACCAAAACCTCAGCCCCCCAGAAGAACTCCAAACAAAGCTTCCAAAAGGTACAGATAATTTGTTTTATCAAGTTAGTAGCATCATTATTTGTTATTGTTATTCAATTAAATGGCTGCTTTGGCATGCATGATGGCTTTTTTCTTTCTTTTTTCTTTCTTTCTGAGGCATAGACATTGAGTTTATCTGGAATATGTAGTATTCCAGGTCAGGTCTGTGTTGTTACTCTGTTACTAGAGGTTAATGTGTAAGTGATGTGTTCAGAGGGCTTTTAGGACATGAAGTGTGAACTTCATAGGAACCCTGGGTACCTGTGCTTCAAAAAAAAAAGACTGTACACGGACTGCTGCCTTTTTGTGTTAAAGACAGTTTCCAAGCATCATGAAAACTCCAGTGGCTGACACAGCACTTGTAGGATGCCTTGAGCATTCATGTTCACGTCTCTCTGAGAATACGTACGCTGTTGAATTGGGCTCAAGTCATTGTATCCTCACTTAGCACTGTTGTCACCCCGTGTATATTGCCAGGTCCAGAGGTAGAGGTCCTTTTTATGTTACAGTACTGTATGTCGCACCTTTTTCCTTGGTGCCCTGTAGCAAATGGTAGTTCTTCAGTATAACACGGACGACAACTCATAAACCATTTTAGCCCACACAGTCCCTGTAAATTGGATAGGTCATAAACCCCCAGTGAAAGCAATACACAAGTTGTAACCCATTTCCTCTCTTGAATGAATTAAGCTGAGGCTGTAATATTTTGATATTTGCAAAGTATTGATGTAGGAACTGTGGAGCATTTAAAGAGAAAATTAAAAGAACACCTTTGTTTTTCATAAAGTCATACTATTAAACAACAAATAGCTTGCCCCTGTTGTGTTCCCCTTACCTTAGTTTGGTGGCTTGATTTGCTGTCCTGCACAAAGGATTGGGACAGCTGTAGATCTGTCTGACCTACTTCTGTTTTCACTAGCAAATGCTTTAGCTCTGTGGAAACCTGTATCTTCTTGAGAACGTTCTTGTGACAAATGCCTATTTTATAAGAACTTCCATGAAGTTATGTTCTGTTCACTTCTATGGAATCATGAGTTAACAAACCAGCCAGCTGTCCACATTGGAACCCAGCAATGAATGCCTATTTAGAATCTGGAGTCTGTTTCTGAGTTGACTGTAGTCCTACAGGTTTTTCACACAGCCACTTCAAAAATACTTAACATATTTTAAAATGCACCTTCACCATATGCTGAACTTAGTTTCTGTAAATGTTATTGATGTCTCTTGCGTGCATCTAGTTAAACCATTTATAAGTTCTGTGCTGCCTTGTCTAAATAAGAATCAGTTTCTGTCTTTCCTGTTAAATACTTGCTGGCTTGGCAACTTCTTTGGCCCTAAATTCAGATGAACAGCTTACATGCCAGAATGAAAATGCTGGTGATTGCTGTTATGACGGCGCTGGTTTATAGAAGCTGGTCTAACATACTGTATATATTAATCAGACAGCTAAAAGGTACTTCCAGAGAATGTGACTCAGCTGCAAGTAACATTAAGCATAATCTAATACACCTAGTTCCATAAAAAATGTGTGCACGAACGTGTGTACCTGTCAGAATAGTTCCTTAAATTCCTGGCGCGGGGGGAAACGTTAAGCAAAAAACCTCTACAACTCCCCCAAGGCATACATCTTTTAACATGTAGTTCTCTTGTTTTGGGAGTTCTTAATTAGTATTAAATATTGAAATATGAGTATGTATATCTATTAATAACTTTTATAAGGAAAAAAATGTAATTTATAGCCTGACAAGGTTATATGTTACTCTAACTTCAGTAGATTTTTGGACAAGGTCAGTCACTTAGATGTGATGGAGAAAGTCACATTGCAGAGCTTGACAGCTCTATTCTAATTGAGGTGACTTTAAGATGTTAATTTTAACCCAATAAAATTTTTGGGCTCCCTATTCTGCTTCTACATCCAGGAAGTGAGATATATGGTTGCTGTTACAGTAACTGTCATCAATGATTTTAAAATGGAAAACAATTTATAAATTTGTTTCTAAGGTAGAGAAAGCGTGAAGGATAAAGATGCATTCTTTGTCCCTCCCTCCCCCTTTTTCTCAAGCTGTGTTCAGGTGTAAAGGTGGTGATTGTTCTGTAAACTATTGTGAAGTCTTGGGACATTGATGTAATACTGATAATATAATTATAGTTTTGTATACTTGATTTAGAATTTTGACAGTCATCTTTCTAGATACGCGGGATCTCAAGTCTGTAGTTTGCAGGGAATAGGCCAAAAACAAAGTTTCACTAGGTTTTGTAAGTTTCTTTTTTGTCACAAAGACTAGAGCCATTTATATTACTGAAATTTTTAAATTGTTTCATGAAGAGTGTATTGAACTTTTGGAAACTCATTAACAAATCTAACTCATCCTTTTCCTTTCTAAAGCTTGCAGCAGTGTCTGATGTTTTTGTGGAAAACTACCTCCCTGGGAAACTGGCTGAAATGGGTTTAGGTTATGAAGACCTGAAAAAGATTGCTCCTCACATAGTGTACTGCTCAATAACAGGTATTTTAATTTCAACTACTTGTGTTCTTTTATTCCCATCAATGTGTTATAAAAATAACATGCTTATATAGAATTATAGTATTTTCATAGAACCATAGAATGGTTAGCATTGGAAGGGACCTTAAAGATCATCCAGTTCCAACCCCCATGCCATGGGCAGGGACACCTCCACTAGAGCACATTGCTCAAAGCCCCATCCAGCCTGGCCTTGAACCCCTCCAAGGATGGGGCATCCACAACTTCTCTGGGCAACCTGTTCCAGTGTCTCACTGCCCTCACAGCAAAGAATTTCTTCTTAATATCTCATGTAAATCTCCCCTCTTTCAACTTAAAAGCATTACCCCTCATCCTATCGCTCCATTCCCTGATCAAGAGTCCCTCCCCATCTCTCCTGTAGTCCCTTCAGGTACTGGAAGGCTGCCACAAGGTCTCCCTGGGGCCTTCTCTTCTCCAGGCTGAGCAACCCCAACTCTCTCAGCCTATATTTTGATATCTGTTAAGATAAATTGAAAGAGTGAGCTTGTTCAATTCAGAAACAGTTATATCAAAATTTGGAGGCAGCAGCCACGTTGGCAGTTTATCATTTGGTCAACAGTGGCATTACTGTGCCAGCCTGGCATGCTCCTATTGACTTCAGGGGAGCCAGGATTCATTGGGCTCCTTACATTTTGCTTTGAACTGGTTGCTAACTCAGATTTTTCTTTTCTTTTTTTCTTCTCAGCAGTTTTACTGTGCCAGTTCACGTATTGCAGGTTTCCAAACTGGTAATCTGTGTTCTTTACTGCCCTGAAGCATCTCTCTCTCTTCAGAATTACACAGTTACATACTTAAGGCAGTCTTACATTACTTTGCAGTCTATTGCCTCGTAACTGAAATGGCAGAAGAGTTGTGGGTACCTTATAAATGCTGGGAAGAATGAAAAGAAAGTAGACGTGAATATCAGGAACTACATACATATAAAAATAGTTTTAAGTCTCAAAAATTGCTTATACAAAAAAACCCACACAACAAAAGTCACCTCAAAAATCTTGATGAAATGGTAAAATTAAAGGATCTTTGCATGTAAATTCTATTGTTAAATACAATTAATATATAGCAGTTACAAATGTTTTTAGACTGGTTTAAAGTCTTAGTTACAAACCTGTTATGACTCTTAATTTATGGAGAATAAATGGCTTTGGCTTTTTAGTCCCTGGGTATTGATGTCATTTAATAGGAACCCAATAGCTTTTTGGTCTGTTGTGATGTATTTATCATGTTTGTGTGGCAAATGTCTGAAGAGGACAAGAGCAGAAATGCAATTATATTCAGGGCTTGCTGAGAATCTCTTTGTTTAAATGCAGTTGTAGGTTAGTCAGTGACTAGTTACCACAATGATTTTCACATTTGCTCGTGCATGTAGTCTCACAACTGGATTTTGCCAAGTGGCTTGGTTTTGCTTTTTATGGTTTTGTTTAGTTGCTGTACCCATAATTGATGAAAAATAATAAAAAAATTACATCCAAGCTACAATTTATGTGGGGCTGTTTGGCCTCTGATTTGGTAAATCTGTTTTTCCATTCACACTTCATGTCAGCTTTTGAATGCTTTTGTGTTTTACTGATAATAGAGAAAAACCTTACTTGAATGAGGGCCTAAGGAAAGACGTGATTTAATTTCATGGAATCACTGTATTGTTTAGGTAGAAAAGACCTCTTGAGACCACCTAGCCCAATCCCCCTGCTCAAGCAGGGTTTAACCCCAGCCAGCAACTAGTACCACACAGCCTTGGTCACCCTGGCTTCTTCCTGAAGGGTTGGGAGAAGAGGGAGAGAAGGAGGGGAAAAGAGAAGAAAGCCTTGTGGGCTGAGATAAAGACAGCTTAATAGAACAATAGCAGAAAAGGAAAATAACAATAATAATAACAATGGTAAAGGAATATGCAAAACGCAAGTCACTCTCACTACTCAATGAATTGGTTACCAAGCTCAACCCCAGCAGAGATTGCAGATTTCCTCCCCAGCCAACCCTTATTTATATACTGAGCATGATGTTTATGGTACAGAATATTCCATTGCCCATTCTACTGCTCTGTCTGTGCCCCTCAGCTTCTATGAGAAGCTGAAAAAAGTCATTGACTACATAAACATTGCTTAGCAACAATTGAAGCAATATGCATTATTGACATTCCTGTCATACCAAATCTGAAATCACAGCAACCCCTAGAAAGAAAATTAACTCTGTGTCAGCAGAAACCAGGACACAGTGCCAGCTACAGCAGGTTTCCCAGGACTGTGCCCACCTGGGTTTTGAGTACTTCTAGAGCTGCTCTGGGCAACCTGTTCCAGTGCCTGACCATGCTCTCAGTAAAAGAGTGTCTTATCTTGTCCAGGAAAATTTGCCCATTTTCTCTTGTGTTGTCGGTGGGCCCTACTGAGAAGGGTCTGGCTCCCTCTTGGTCATTTTCTGGTCCCCTCTGGTCAATTTGTGAAAGTTTGTTAATCTGAATACCCAATATAAGAGGCTTGTAGAACAAATTGGTAAAGGAATATTTATAAATCACTTGTAGCACTATGTCCAAGGGAGGTGAACTTTTGGTCTGATCCTGCGTTGTTATTAAGACATGTCATAAATTTGCTAGTGAAAACACACACACAGAAAAGGAACTGAACAGTGTTGATCTGTTCGTGTAAACATAGGAATTCACTTTCATTTTCTGAAGCAAACATGGGATCTAATTGGCAATCCTTTGCTTCTGCAAGGCACCTCTCACCCATGTTGCTTACTGTTCATGGTGTTCAAGTGTTTTTCTTGTGATTTCTTGAATACGGAGGCCTGTTATATCAAAATAGTGGGACTCAGCACAGAAATTTTTTCTGTAAGCAGTGTCTTGGATGTTTTAACTCAGGGCATTGAAACTTTTAACCCCAAAAACAGGCTTATGTAAGTTGAGGCATCTGAGTTGGATGGCTGTTTCTGTGAGAGATTGGTGCAGAAAGCAAGGAATTACTGAAAGGCCATCAAGAAGTGCTCAGTTCCCCTGACTCGAGACTGGAGCTATGCTTTGTGACAATGTAGGAGGGTAAGGATTGGTATTGAAGTGGAATGAACTGAGACATGCTGGATCTAGTGGGTTCCTGAGAGCTCAGATGTAATACTTCAGAGAAAAAGAGACTGAAAACACAATCCAAGTTTTTTTGGTAATGCCGTAGAAAGTTATGTGTATATAAAATGCCTAGCTAGGGATATTGAAAATATGAATTAAGGAAGATCCAAAGAGAAGTATTGTTTGTCAGATGTAAGAGAAGTGCTGGCCTAGAATGTTAAATTAAATGGACTAGTCATCTTTCCAAATGTTGAACATTTTTGAGACAAATCATCTTGGTTACAGCAACCCCTTTTACATCTAAACAGTGGGATTTCATCCATCATTAGGCATCTTACTGGCTCTACAAGAGATAATAGAGATATGTTAGTTCTCAAGCCCTTTCTGGTTATGAGTCCTGTGAAGGATAATGGACACACAATATAACATGAATTATGTTCTGAGGCTTTTGAGCAGAGGATTGGAATGGTTTATATTGTTTAACTCAGCCAGTTTTGAATATGTTTCTTTAAGGGTGTATTTTATTTATCATAACTACTGTTAAGAGACAAAATTATGTTGGTCATTGTTAACGACTATCACAAACTGTATTATATTTTAGATGTGAGAATACGTAGAGACAGACATTTTGGTATAACATTTGATAATAAATAATTAAACAAGAAATAAACATGTCTAGTATGTCAGAATCAGAGTGTGTTTCCAACTTTAATTTTTGTTTTTCTTTTTTCTTGCTAGTCGCTATACATGCTGAAGACATTAGCGCTGATTCATTTAATAAATTACAAATAATTACTGGACACTACTTCCCCTATCCATTTAGTTAACTCATTAAAGAGACTGGATATCATCTGGAATGTTTCGTTTTCTTATTTTTGGAACCATATTATCTTTCAAGTTTAAACTTCATAGGTATGGAATGCAATCAATAAACAAGCAATTTGAAGGAATCAATTTCACCCTATAGCATAACTTGTGTAGCAGCTGTGATCAAGATGTCTTTAAGTTTCTTGGGGTTTTTTTTGTCTCATTCACTTATTGAATGCAAGTATAAATCAATCAAATTGGATATGAAAACTTTTATTTTAGGAGCCATCCAAAAATATGGAAGGTAATTTTCTGACTCTAGACTGCATATGTCCTTCCTTTGTCCTACTCCAGAGAGAGTGTGCTCAAATAGTTGTCTTCCTTATCATGGTTGTTATGCTTTGGAGGAGTGGTGCTTTCACTTTTTAATGACTGCTATTTGTGATAAGGTTTGTGTGAAAATACTGGGTCTGGCATTTGTCTTCAGATCTCGGGGTCGCTAATGGATAGTCAACACTATCTGGTCGTCTTGCCTTCTTAAGGTATCAACTTGTAGAATGTTTTTATCCCAGTCACTGGCTGGTTGAGCACCTGCTGGTTGCATTTTGCCTTTGTGGTGATGGTGACAGTAGCCATTACCTGGTTAAGGATTAGGTTATTTGCCAGATCCTTGAAGTGCTGAAGATGCTGAATGAGTGCGCTCACTGTGATGCTGTACTTGTGTGTCCTGTTACATTGGAATTTCTATTTCATACTGCTTGATGTTGAGCCAGATAGGGCTGGTCTGTCTTTGGAGTATATTGCGATGTTCATCTGGTCATGAATGTTTCATATGTGCCATCTGTGTGTGTGTGTATATGTATATATATTTAACAACACCTTTATTCCATTAAACTTACTCTTCCTTCTGGATGGTAAAATGTCATCGAGATGTCAACAGCTTAGTCTTCATTTATTATTTCTTTTGACCTCCTTGCTTTAAGTTGTGGAATTACCATGAAATCTGGTCTAATCAATCCCAATTCTGGTATAATATGGTTCCTCCTAGCCTCCCTTTTTCCTCACTTCTGGTGGCCTACAGACTAGTATTTCTGTTCTTCTCAGCCTCCCCCCTGCATGATGTCTTTGTGCCCGCTTCTTGGTCTTTTTGTCAGATCTGTTTCCCTTCCTTCTTGATCTGTGCCCTCCCCCTGCCCATTCCTAGCCATAATTGCCCAGCTCAGCCAGTTCAGGCTCTTCCCCTCTCCAGTTCAGTTCCTCACCCAACATCAGTTTCCCTTACCTCGCATTTTCCTACCGACTTCTCTTTCCAGCTAATCATGGAACCTTCATTCTAATGTGTTTTTTGCTGTTTCTCATTTTCTACATTGTGGTGCTAGTAGGAATTGAGCAGGGGGGATACCCTCTTTCTATGCTTGGTTTTTGTGTGCTTTCTCACGTGCAGTAAGTGTGAGCAGTAAATATAAATCAAAACTGGGCTAGAGCATGCTTAGCTGGTCTATGGGGAGAGCCTCCACATGTATGTCAGAACAAACTGCTGGGAGCATGCACTTCATAGACTGAATCTTTGGAGATTTTAGCCCAAAAGCACTAAAAATATTTCCTTGGAGAGTGTATGTTTGCCCCGTGATACCTTAAAGCTGGATTTGAGGATTTTCTAGTGGAAATAAAAAAATAATAGCATTAATAAAAAAGCGTAGCCATGACAAAAAGGTCTCTCATTCTTTCAATTCTTCACTCTAAAGAACAGAAATTCTTGGGGTTTTGAACAAACAGCTGTAAGTTATTTTTTTCTGATGTAGCAAAACAAACTTGCTTCTCTCCCTGGTTTTGTGCTTAAGAACAGCAGAAGTGTGCCGTGAGAAATTATGAAAACCTTTAAAATTCTCATTCATATACAGCTTAAAGATCAAGATTGGACTCTGTTACATAAAGTGCTTTTTGTTAATGGAACATATATGGAGGTGAATTCGGATGAGTAGGCATGTATTGCAGCAGAATGTAAAATGTAGAGGACACACTCCTTAGTCAGAAGGTATGTTACTTTATAACTTATCCAGAATTGAGCAATTGTTCTTAAATACAGGAATAATGTTTGTATGGAATGGCCTTTTTCTAAATTTTGGGCTGTGGCAAATTATTAGTGATAGTAAAATGCAATACAGTGTGATTTTTTCAGAAAGTCCAGGGTCATATGTAGGTGAAGAGTTTAGACACAGGTAAGCCAGACGCTGTCTCACTTAAAGCATTTTGGAAGCTGTCATTAGCAAACTGGGTTCCTTATCCAAACAGCTCAGATTGAATGGATCCAGCCCTGCAGTGGCTGTTGCAGGGTTCCGAGGATTTCCTGCTGCTTTGGTGGCTCTTGAGCTCCAAATTGTCTGTTCTCACTCACAAGTTGGCTTTGCTGATGAGAATAATCTCAGAACTAGTTTAAATATAATATGTTTTGACAGCTCTGTGGTTGAGATCGGTTTAAGTGTTTGTGTGTTTTTGTGTTTTTTTTTTTTAAATTGGCTGGTTAAAGTAAATCATGGACAGGTCACAAGGGAGGGACCATTTGTTGCTATCGGAACGTTCTGTGTGGTGCTTCCAATGAAGAAAGTCATCGTTTATTTCTGAACAGGAGGGGGCACTGTTTAAAAGGACAACATTGTTTTCAAATCAAATCAGTTTTTTTTTTTTCCTTTTCTTAAAAGCCTCTGAAGGTAGCGTGTTTGGAAAGAATTTTGTAGTTTGTTTCTGAAGGATGAAAACTACTCCTCGTGGGTTTTCTGCTCGATTGCCTTGCTAATTTGAATGAATTGTGCTTACTTTTCTCTTCTGTACAGGTTCTGCAGAAGATAGTGTTCTTCAGTCTTTTTTTTTGGCTCTTCCCTTTATTTCCTCCTCCTTTTCTAGGAAGTAACACTATATCACATGGAGATTGCTTTTTATGTTGCTTGTGGCATTACAAAATCTAGTTTCAATATTTGATTTTCTGTCACTTAATTTCTTAAAATACAGATGTGATGCTTAGTTTTCTGCCTTTTAAAGAAGTTTTACTGTTGTAAAGACTTTCTGGTGTATTTATGCATGAAAAAAATGACTACATGATAATAATAGAAAATCTTAGAAATATTTTTAGTTCAACCAAAAGATAAGATTTGGGGGATTGGTATTTTTATTAACTTTGTATTACTCTACAAGATTACATTTCTTGAGGATTTGCAGTCTCTGCCCCAAAGAACTTAGTCTTAACTCTAAATTTACAATTACTTTGACTGTACCAAATTGTTAATTTGTGCGTTGGCAAACAGTAGTGTAAAAAGGCAAACATGAGGTGGCAAAGAATAGCGAAAGGTTTATAGAAGAGGTTTTGTGTGTCATCCAAGTTTCATTCGGGTCTGAATTTGGAATTGTTGTATGTGCAGCTTTTATTTAATGTACAAAAAGTTCTTAAGATCCATATGTGAATGCTTTTCATCAAAAAGAAGTAAATCTTATATGTCTTTTGGTGATTCAGATGAATCTATGAGAAAGAAAATGGCCTTTCACTCCACCCATCTACGTAAAAGTTAACAATAACTCGAAACAACCGGCGTTTGGTACTTCCCAGTACCTCTTGTTTTGTACTGATAATTTCTAGTGTCTTCTCATGAGAAGATGTAATGTTATAATTTTGATGCATATTCTACTTTGCCTCTAGTATTTTCACAACAGGAAAGAGAAGTCAACCACAGTATGTTTTGCTGGGCAAAGGCTAGCCAAAGTGTTCTTTAAATCCTCTAATTTGTGAACTGACCATGGTAAGATGTGGAATTGCCTTGGATTAGGTACAGTTTGTGGACTCCTTCTTGCCAAATGATTCTGGTCTATAAAATTATAGGTAACTAGGAGTGTCTGTGTCTTTGTGCCTACTCCTTCCCCTGACGATTGATGTTCCTGTGGTTTCTAAATGGTTTTAGTCTGGATATAATTACCTTTTACAAATTGATAGATTACCTGCCAACAAAATGATAGCTCCGACTTAAAAAAAACAGTGTGTATTTCATAATAGGATATAATTTGGCAAAATAATTTCCTGATGCTCTAAGTTATTTATTGATAGCATACAAGTAGGAAAACTAAGTTGTATTCAGAAGCTGGTTCAAGCAGTGGTTGCAATTGTCACTAAGTAGCAGGAACTATAGAAATAGTCTTGATCAATCATCTGTTCAAAAGTTATTAAAACTTGTCACCTAAAATTATTGAAAAGAATTTTTTTTTTAATTACAAGATGGCAAAATGATCCTAAAACTAGGCATAACAAATTGGAGGGGGAGTGGGGAAAGGAAAAAAAAAAACCAACATTGAATAGCAAAATGAGTAGGCTGGTTGAGCCAAATAGCCAGTGCAAGAAGGATGATGTGCAGAATGAAATGGAAACTGGGATAATAAACTAGGAATTTAAGGAGTTACAACAGTTTTAAATATATTAAAAGCAGGAAAAAAATGGAGAATGAGGTAATTAAGGAAGCTGGAAACTGCAAAAAAGAGGATTGGTGTCTTGGTACCAGTCTTCAGTAAAAGATGTTCATAAAGAAATTTTCAGCAGATGTATTGCTTTCTAATAATAAGAGATACTGCACTGTCAGAGACGGGTATGTCAAATGAGGCATCATCAGAACAAACTGGGTGTTGTGCTTCCAGTAGTTCTTGATCTGATTTAAGAACAAGAGACAGATCTGGAGAACTGTGAACACTATACTTCTCTTAAAAAAAAAACAACATAAAAAATCACAGGTTTGTAAGTCTTGAGGTATGAACTTAAGTGCTGCCATGGACTGAAAAAAGCATTTAGATGGGAAAAAACAGGAAGCTTCTACCTGAGCTTTATTTGATGAAAATAGAACCTTCAGCATGGGAAAAGAAAATAAAACCTCTCCAATCTGTTAGTTTTTGTATTATGCAGTGGGAAGATGGACAGATTAAAGACTTGATCTGTTATTTTTTCATTAGCTTGAAGTTGTCTGTGAGTGGGCAGTTAAGAGAAGTTAGTAATCAGGGTCTAGAGATAAAATAGTCCACGAGGACAGTTTTTGAGGAGTTGGGTAGCAGACTGTGGATTTGTGGAGACACAAATCATTATTGGGACAGCATAATTACTTTATAACAGGGTAATAAACCTCATTCAATATCTTTTGACTGCAGTAAAGTTTTTGACACTGTTGCATACTGCTTTCATAGAGAAGCTAAGGAAATGTGATGTGCAAGAAACAATGAAAAAGATGATTCAAAAGTGATCAGAAACTCCATGTTGTCTTAGTTCTTGTGTTATATAAAGAATAGCTATTGGTATTTCATGATTGACATGGAAGGCAATACCTCAGAACTGATGTTGATGGATGTTGCAGTTGATGTGTTGGAGGGACCTGGACAGGCTTGAGAAGTGGACCCACGCAAACCTCATGAAGTTCAACAAGGCCAAGTGCAAGGTCCTGCACGTGGGTCAGGGCAATCCCAAGCACAAATACAGGCTGGGTGGAGAATGGATTGAGAGCAGGCCTGAGGAGAAGGACATGGAAGTGTTGGTTGATGAGAAGGTCAATGTGAGCTGGCAATGTGTGCTTGCAGCCCAGAAAGCCAGCCATACCCTGGGCTGCATCAAAAGAAACATGGCCAGCAGGTTGAGGGAGGTGATTCTGCCCCTCTGCTCTGGTGAGATCCCACCTGGAGTACTGCATCCAGCTCTGGGACTCCCAGCATAAGATGGACTCGGACCTTTTGGAGGGAGTCCAGAGGAGGTCCAGATGATGAGAGGGCTGGAGCACCTCTCCTACGAAGACAGGCTGAGAGAGTTGGGGTTGTTCAGCCTGGAGAAGAGAAGGCTCTGGGGAGACCTTATAACGGCCTTCCAATATTCTCTATCAGGGGCTGTAGTGATAGGACAAGGGGTAATAGTTTTAAACTGAAAGAGGGGAGATTTAGAATATATATCAGGAAGAAATTCTTTCCTGTGAGGGTGGTAGGACACTGGAACGGGTTGCCCAGAGAAGTTGTGACTGCCCCATCCCTGGAGGGGTTCAAGGCCAGGCTGGATGGGGCTTTGAGCAACCTGGTCTGGTGGGAGGTGTTGGAACTCCTCCCACCAGGGGGGTTGGAACTCAGTGATCTTTAAGGTCCTTTCCAAACCAAACCATTCTATGATAATTTTTTTTTCTCAAAATAGGTGATGGAGTAGAATGTGGATGACCCTAAAATCCTAGTGTGATCATGAGCTACAGGGTATTTATGGTTTTTAAAGTTGAAGGGCAGGAGTAATCTGGAGCTGACTTACAGGTAGAAGACTTTGTTAGATGAAAGACTAGTTTCATACTATTTAAAGACAAATATGGCCTAAATGATTCTTTCTCTGCCCTGCTCCATGTTGGTAATGTCTCATTTGGAAGGCTAAGTCTGCTTCTGGGTATGATATTTCAAAAAATTTTGTGGACAACTGAAGGGTTGAAAGAAGAACAATCCATAGGTGAAAAACATTGCATATGAAAGGCAGCTTAGAAACATAAATTTTTTTTGTTCTCAAAAAAAGTAATAAATGGTGCTGTGATCAGAAGGAACTATTGTGACAATCTAACCATCTCTTCCTAAAGTATTCTGTGTTTTTTCACAGTTTGTAAATGAAGATCTGGATAGCATGTGAAAACATCAAAAAAAATCCTTGCTTGATGTGAAGAAGTAGCCAGGATGTTAGTTCGTATTCAAAGAATAAGAGTGTTAAGAAAAGAAATCTTAAGAAAAATTGTGGGAGGTAGTAATTAAAATAAGAGTTCAGATGTGACAGTGAGAGAAGTGACTTCTCTTTGTTTTTCAGAGAGTTAATTGATTGGGAATACAAGAAAAGCATATGAAATAATAAATGATACAGTTGTACTGTTAGGCATTTTCTTTCTCAGGAGTAGTAAATGCATGCCACGGAGCTGGAAGGCTGCATATTTAAAATCCATAGTGTGTTGTGGAGAAAATGTTGCCTTTTAATATTCTGCAGAGTTTGCCGCTTTATGTTCTTAAGAGTGAGATGCTAGTAGAATTAAAAATGAAGGAGTAGACAACTATGTAGATCAGGAGAACAGGCACAATTATTAATATATTCAGTTGGGAGGTTTGGAACAAGCCAGCAGATAACTCCTGACTTCTTCAAATACCAAACTAAGTGGTGTCAGTTATTTATACACTTCAGGGTCAATATGTTAAAGGAACTTAATAATCAAATTTAATAATGGTCTCATTTTGAGGAGGGTAGGTTATAGTATGACCTTTCAGTTTTTAGATACATATAGAGATTAATTGAATCTTCAGTGCTTTTTTGCCCTGCACTGATATGCTGCTTTGTAATTCTCAGTGGAAACTACATGCTTGCAGAGATTGGTAACTGGTTCCTTTTGCAATAAAGAACTAGCTTTATGGCGTGCAGAAAGAGTTTTAAGAGGTTATTGCACTTCTCACATGTAATCACTCTGATATCTGAGGTGGCCATCAACATATATTCAAATGTATTGATGCTTTTAAGACCACATTAATTCTAAATATGAATTTCTGCAAGAACTGAGAACAGTTTTCATTTACAAAACAAGGTTTAAATATTATAGGGCAATAGTCTCATAAAGAAGTTAAATGAGAAGTTATGATTGGAAGTTTGCTTGATGTAAATCAAAGCCAAGGAGCTAATCCTTGCTGTGCTGCCAGGGCGTAGGACAGTTTTTCAGATTTTTATTCCTCCTTGTGTTCACCATATGAATAAAGTAGCTGAAGAATTTGATGTGGCAATTTGAGTGTCTGTTTGTATTATACTGTGTTGGCAAGCAGAATTTCTACAATTTAATATCTGGAAAAAAACTCAGTGTGGAAGAGGTAGAGTTTTGTATTATCTCATGAGTCCAAGATATCTGTTTAGATGTCTACAAAGAAATTGGGTTTGTGCCTCACTGGGAAAAACTTCTAGTCATATGTGATTTGACTATCCCAGTTGTGTCAACTTTTCCTTTTGGTTGGGTTAAATGTAAAAAGGCAAAGAATTTGCTTATGTGAGGAAATTAATTGGCAGGAATGCAGATGTCCAAATGCTACTTCAATGAGGTTAAAAAAAGGTACTTTTTTTCATTATAATTTAGAAAGAAAATCACTTGGTTTTGTGAATGAAGAAATGATTCTTCTTGTTTCTCAGAATAAAGCAATCAATCAGCATGGCAGCGTGCTGGTGTATCAGCGATTGGTCTTACGTGGTACATAGTTCTCTCCTGGTAAATTCATCTGTTTATGT
The DNA here is from genome assembly GCA_033628505.1 of Tringa tobata. NCBI lineage: Eukaryota > Metazoa > Chordata > Aves > Charadriiformes > Scolopacidae > Tringa > Tringa tobata. The sequence continues at coordinate 113,129 of JAHREE010000207.1, forward strand.
AGCTTCTTTCTTTTGCAAAAAGTGAATTTTTGAGGTCACTCAGAATACATTTACATTCCTTGATAGTATTTTGTAGGGAAAAAGTTTTTGTGTAGGAGCTGTCTCTGTCTCTAAATCGGCCCTGAGGTATTATAGCGGCGTTGCTTTTGTGGCCTAACTGGTTGAGTCATTTATCACGGTGTAGCAGTATGTGTTGTTGATGTACTCTTAGTACTTCTTTAGGACCAAAAGATGATTTGTGTAAATGCAAAACTTCAGGAAGGAGACTCTGAAAAGAGATGTCCATTGATTTGAAGGGCGATGGCCCTATACCTGAGGTTTCTGAAAATTTGCCTTACGTATTTAGAGACTACTATGTTTTAAGGACTTGCATCTTTTTGACAGTAAATGTTAAGATAGTATTGTGCCTCTACTTCACTTTATCTTGTAGAAAGTCAGCTGTCAAGTCCCCATACCTCCTTTTGCTTGGCACAAGACCCGTTCCAGAGCAGAGTCTGCTGCCTTAGGATAGGCACTTTGTGACCAGTATTTCTTCCCAGAGTAAAGTACTTAGTATACAGAGTATAAACTGCAATCCTAACCATGTGAAATTTAATTTTAGTAAATGTTTTTTATATATATGAAGTAAAGCAAATACTGTTAGAACCTTCCAGCAGTTGACTGCTTTATTCAGAAATAAATGCTGAGGACCAGTAGGAGCTTTTAATTTCTTTTCCGAGGCCGTGGTGCCAATTACTATCTTACTGAAATGCAGATACACCAGCAGGGGGTTCTTTCTGATGCTGTAGAATGAGCTTTATTTTCATTTCTGCTGCTTAGGAAGATCTCCTAAATCTTTCCTGCTGTCTGTTTTGTGTCACAGGTTATCCATCTGCAAAGAGGTGTTTACCTCTTTTGCTTTTCTGGACACAAATGAAAACTGTTATATGAGTGTGTTAGACCCAGTATTGTTTTTTTCCATACTGGGCTTAGTGATCTATTTGGTGTTTTTTCGTAATGAGGCATTAGGTTATTTTATGGTAATTTTTACTTTTCCTGAAAAAGGAGAAAATCCTAGTTCTGAGGAAGACTGGGGGACAATGATTCTTGCAAATGTGACGAATAATGGGATTACTTTGAATTACTTCTACTTAATTGTTCATGTCTTGTAATGCTTCTTTTTAAGGGTCATATGTTTTAGAAGCCTGATTAATAGGATTTGAATTTTTAGGATGACTTGTTAAAATATTGTAATGTTCAAAATCCTCACAGATTTTTTTGTTTGTTCTTGTTTGTTATAGTTAAGTAAGTTGAAAGTGGCTGCTTAGTCTAGGCACCTGAAACTTGCAAAGATTTTCTGTGTGTCTTATGGCTAAACAGTTGATTTGGGAAATGTCACATAGCTTCACCTCTCAATTCTATCATGCTCTAAAGATGAACTGTATAAACAAACTTAAACCCTTATCTACTTAGTCAGGAAGACTGTCAGCTGCAAAGAGTTGGAAGCTGGGAGAGCACTTAAGAAAAATATTAGATTGGCTTATCCTGTTCATATTGGCATCTGTTTTACTCCGTTCCTGGAGACAGAATCACAGAATGATATGGGGTTGGAAGGGACCTCTGGAGATCATTTAGTCCAGCCCCCCTGCCAAAGCAGGTCCATCCAGAGCAGGTTGCATAGGAACGTGTCCAGGTGGGTTTGGAATGTCTCCAGAGAAGGAGACTCCACCACTTCTCTGGGCAGCCTGTTCTAGGGCTCTGCCACCCTCAAAGTGAAGAAGTTCCTTCTCGTGTTTAGGTGGAACTTCTTATGTTCAAGTTTGTGCGTGTTCCCTCTTGTCCTGTCACTGGGCACCACTGAAAAAAGCCTGGCCCCATCCTCCTGACACCCACCTTTTAAGTATTTATAAGCATTGATCACCTCAGAATATGTGTCTAGCTCGGTGTTGGGTCTGATCTAGTGCATTTGTTTTCCTATTCTTGTGCTGCTCTCTGCTTTTCAGACACCACCTAAACTTAAACCCATTAGCACTGTTCAGGCAACACAAGGATGGATTTGCTGTGCTCTGGTCCCTCCAGAGTGTTACCAATAGAACTGTTACCCAAATACCATTTGCATTATTATATCCCCTTAAATACACCTTTATAACCCATTTGGACAATGTGACTTTCCAAAAGGTCACAGTAAAATGTGAACCAACAAGGTTTGACAGAAGTGTGTTGCAGAGCAATGCAGCTTGGTAGCTCTTAATTGGAGGAGAAGCAAAATGGGCTTGACTTTTGGGATCTTTATGTGTCTCTAGTGGTGATGACCACAATGCTTTTTAACCTGTATTATACACAAAAAGTGTGTATTTGGTTCAGGAGTGATTGAAATTTAAGTACCGCAAAGGTACGTTTTTAGGGTATTTCAGAATAAAACCAAACTTTAAAGACACCTTTTTGTACAGGACTGATGTAGTTATGCTGTGTCAAGGTGCAAAACCAAAGGATAATTTTCCTACTTAAACCAAATTCGTGTTGCTGGTGGGTTTATAGATTTTTCTCTGCTGCCTGCAAAATGAGGATACTGGGCCTCCCAAACAGGCCTATTCTAAAGAGGAGGCTTCTGTAAAATTCAGCTGGTTGTCAAACTCTTTGGAACTGAGCATGAGGCTGTTTTCTATACAACAGGCTTTTGTCAGCACAGCTGCGTGGGTCAAGAGTGTGAAGAGGTGTGAACACTGACCAATGTAGCTGTTTTGGCAGAAGCCATTAGCAAATACCTTATTATATTGACAAATATAATTTTCTTTTGCTGGTAAAATTGGTCTGCTCAGATATGCGTCCCCATAAATGGTTTTACATTCTAGTATGAAATGTAATTTGGTGTGGAAAGCTATATGTGCCCTATATTTGCAGTGCTTTGCCAGCATATGGTGTACCTAGAGAGTACTGAAGGGCTCTGGCATCGACAGAGACTGAACTTCCAAAATGTATCAGTAATCTAAACCAATATGAAAAGGGTGGAAGCTGAAAGGCGGCGTGTGGAAACAGAGATTGCTGAGAAACAGATGGGAGCCGACAGGACCCCTTCTTTGTCGGTAGGATTGATATCCTTGCGTGATTCAAGATCTGCTGAGCACCTCCAGGAAGGTGGGCTTTTTAGCTGAGTGACACTAAATCTTGGAGTTTGTGCTGTTTCTGTCATCGGCATGCCAGCAGCAACTAGAGTGCTTTTTTTTCTTCTTTCTTTTTTCTTTCCCTGTAAATGATTGAGTTAGCCTTTTGCCACTGGCATTAAGCATCCTAGTAGGAGGGCTGTGCTGTTTTTTCCACTATTACTTCTTCAGCCACACATAGCCTGAATGTCCAAAATACTGCGAGTTCAGGAATAAGAAACAGTTGAAAATGAGTACTCTTCTGAAACACTGTGTTCCCATTCCTTGTTCAATATGAAGCATATACAACACTTAATGAACAAGTCATAATTCTTCCTTGCTTTAAAATTAAGTATTGACTTTCAGCTGTGCATGGAAGTAATATTTTTCTTATGACTTCATGCACATTCCTTGTTCTTTCATCTAAATAGCACCCTGAAATTACCAGTATTTTGTATAAAATCTGAAACTTCAGGATTTTGGACTCTGTCCTAATGAAGAATACCGTAGCAGACAGAGCCTGTGAATCGTAAGATTTGACACTGGGTTAGTTTACAGTGAATGAAACCAGATTAGGCACTGAAATCCTGGATATGAACAGCATAGCAACACAGTACAATTGTGGAGACATTTACTGATGGTTTAATGTTTATTTTTCAGTAGCTATTATACTTGGACTGGTGCCTAGCTAAGTTAACAGAAATAAAGCTGGAAGATTTTAGGCAGCTTCAGAAGCCTTACAGTAGGCTTTTGTAAGGCAGTATTTATTGTGTTTGAGTTCTAATATTCTGAAGAGGAGACACCCAAGAAAATAGCACCAAACATTTTATTTGTTATTGCTAAAGATTTCTCTGCTTGTTTCCAAAGGAAATATTTTTCCGGGAATCTCCTGTCTTGTAGCTTCATTAATCTTTTTTCCTCACCTAATGGACTTACTTCATATGAGGATTGCAGGACTTTTTTTTTTTTTTTTTCACCATTTAAAATGGTGAGGTTTTGAGATTTCACTAATATGACTTGTTAAAATGGTGAGGTTTTGAGATTTCACCAATATGACTTGTTAAGATGGTGCGAAAATCCAGTGTCTTTGTGCCCATTCATGGTATTTTCTGTGGGTGTTGTTAGATTGTTAGGAAGACTGTAAGTAGCTGGTGTTGACCTGAAAATGTTTCCCAGTAAACATATGGTCTTCATTACTAGTGTTTTTAAAATACCGTGATAAAATAAAACACTTTGTCAGTAGCTAACAAAAAAAAAAAAAATCAAAACTGTTTTGGGTGTAGAAGACAGAAACTATTGAAAAATAGCCTGTATTTTGTAATTTTTAGAAACCAAAATGGTAGCAGTGCCTGGCACTTTTCCATGTGCTTGAACATTAAAAGCATTCTGTATCCTAGTGTTTATGTCAGAGTTGGCTGAAACCCACTGATCTGCAAATTGTCTCATAGAGAAAACTTTGTCATTGGAAGTGTAGATGTTACTGCAAAGTAAAGTTTTAATGAGAACATGTTTGTGGGTAACAGCCTTCCCATAAGTAAAAGGTCTTGTAAAGAGAAGAGAATAATCTGTTTGTGATACATGGGACAAGAGGTAACTTTTAGAATTTCAGCAAAAAAAGATTCCTATTAAACATTAAGAAAAGCTTTCTAATAGATAGAATGACTTTGTTGTCCAGGAGTAGAGTCCTTGTAGATATTGCAAAGTCAGGATAGGGGTACGTAGTCCTCATGTGATCATGTCTTGCAGTGAACCCTGACCACCTTTTCAAGAGGAGAATGGGAGGCCAAAATCTTGTAACCTCTTTTAAAAGAGTACATCTTCCAAAATAACTTTAGGGAACTGCAATTACAAGATGCCTACTCAGATAAAACAATAGTCTTTATACAATATGAAGGGGTATTATATATCATGTATCTGCTCAGGGTATATAATACGTGATTGATTTTCAGTTTCTTCTATTTCTGTCAAATTAATGATCTTAAGATATATGGGAGTGAATTTGGTAATGAATCCTAACTTCTTTTAACATTCAAACTGAAAAACCTAAATACAGGAAAAAAAATGCTCTGGAAGTAAAGATACCATCTCCTCTGCTGTAAGTTGTTCTAAGTCTATTAACTTTACTGCAGTTCTGAAAATCTTCACAGAGACATGGCCCGAGTACTCTGTCCAATCAAAAGTTAATTCAGTTGTTCAGACTGAACAGCTGGTACCTTATTATATTTTGTATTATATTTATTTATTTAGAAGGTGTTTCTCATCAATGAGGTAGGAGTATTTGGTTAAAGTAACTATGTTAGGAAAATCTTTATAGAGAGGGGGAAAAAACTGAAGTATGTGAAATATCAGTTTTGTCCACTACAGATTTCTTTTTTTTTGTGAAGGCAAAGATTCTTTTCACATATGACCCTTACTAGGGAGCCAATTGGCAAAATCTCTTAGCAGAAAAACATTCAAGTTAGGCAATACCTTGAATTAATCAGTTATTAGATTCAGCTGTTTTAAACAACCAGTTGCATTTACTTTTTACCACTCCATGTATTAAATTCCCGTGAATGATCAGCAACTATTGTATTTAACTATGCATTGTGTAATCAGGGATTCTATTAAGAGTATTCAAGATCACTTTCACGTGTATTTCCAAGAAAAGGCTCTTTAAACTTTTCTGTATGTTCACTTACTGTATACTGGTAAGTTACTGCAACTTACCACTTCCATCTGATCTATAACAACAGTTCATTTAAACTTCAAGCTGGGCTTTAGTTTGCATAGGAAATTAATGTTATGTCAGGACTGCAAATGAAATTCAGGTTACAATTCATGATTTCAGAAATAGGAGGTAGGTATGTGCTTGTTCTTTGAGTAAGTGTTGAGCTGTTTACATATTTTGTGTGTTTAAACCAAAGCGAACTCTAATCAGGCTCAGAAAAATGTCGGTAAAGTTATCAGGTTAAAAGGATAGCTTGGAATTTTAAGAATGTATTGTATTCCATATAATTTAATCCTCTGTGGGAATTAAACTTCCCAGATTTGTTTTGAAAATTTTTGATGAAATGTTTGGAAAGTTTTAGAAGTAAATTCTGCACTGGTTTTGGGTTTGTTTGACACTACTGGCTGAAGCAGGAAAAGAACCATTAGTGCCCTGACTACGTATCTGATCTTAGAGGGAGAATTCAGGGTTACATACTCATGGGTGGGCAATCACGTGGAGGTGCAGCCCCTGGGTGCAGTGGGTTGCTTAGTCAAGGTCAGATTCTTCACTGGCCATTGCTGCACGGATTTATCTGTCGACAAAACTATATACACTCACAGCAATTCACAGTCTCTTCTCGGGTCATGTCCACTTTAGCATGAATGTTGCCCGATTTAGATGAGAAATAATTACATAATTAAGCAGTTATTTTAAATTTCTGTCCTAGGATAATCATGTCCTTATCAGACACTAGTGTGCATCTGTGGCCTCAGAGTTGAGACTGCTCTGAGGCTCTCCTGACAGTGTACCGCTTGGCCATAGTCTTATAAATATTTGTAGAAAATACACCTTACAGGCCCTCCTTAGTTTTAGACATGTTTTCACCACAGAAGTAGCAAGATTGTTAGTATCTGTTGAGCTGAAGTCTGGTATCTTTCTGTTGGCTCCTGGCTGATTCCCAGGATTAGCCAGGTGTTTCTCACAGATGTTTGCTCCCTTACAGAATCACAGAATGATATGGGGTTGGAAGGGACCTCTGGAGATCATCTAGTCCAACCCCCTGCCAAAGCAGGTCCACCCAGAGCAGGTTGCACAGGAACTTGTCCAGGTGGGTTTGGAATGTCTCCAGAGAAGGAGACTCCACCACCTCTCTGGGCAGCCTCTTCCAGGGCTCTGTCACCCTCACAGGAAAGAAGTTCCTCCTCATGTTTAGGTGGAACTTCTTATGTTCCAGTTTGTGCCCATTTCCTCTTGTCCTGTCCCTGGGCATGACTGAAAAAAGCCTGGCCCCATCCTCCTGACACCCACCCTTGAAGTATTTATAGGTGTTGATCAGATCCCCCCTCAGCCTTCCCTTTTCCAGACTGAAAAGACCCAAGTCCCTCAGCCTTTCCTCCTAAGAGAGATGCTCCAGGCCCCTCATCATCTTTGTATCCCTCTGCTGTCCCCTCTCCAGCAGTTCCCTGTCCTTCTTGAACTGGGGAGCCCAGAACTGGACCCAGTGCTCCAGATGGGGCCTGGATCTTACCTCTCTCACTACTTACCTTAGTAGTAACAGCATGGAATGGTGGGCGGGTGGAGGAGTGCTAGTGGAGTAGGTGTGGGCACACAGAGGTTGGTACAGACAGCTCACCTCCATATTTAGCTAGTTTCTGTGTAAGTTTTGCAGCCTGGGTGGATTCTGGGGGAAAGCCACTGCTATGAGTAATTGACTTTGCTATTATAAAATTATCTTTCATGGTGTCAGTATTCAAAGCCATAAGATTGGCTGTATCTGTACCAAACAGCATACAAGGAGAGAGTTGTTACCTTAAGAGTATGTACCAAGGAATATTTGTATAAACTCAAAACAGTGGTGGAGAATCAGTTTGTCGCTGTCGTCTTAATCTGAATGTCATTGAAAAGCTTAAGCTTTTAATTGAAATTCTGTTTTTAGAAAATGATCACCATGTTGCATTTGATTTCTGAGATTATGTAGAAGAGTGCCTCCAGGTTGGGAGGACACTCTTGGTTGGGAAGCCACTTCTGCCTTGAAATTCAGAGTTAAAGCTTAAACAAGTTAAACCTCAGCTGCCTTAGCAAAAGAGAGTGATAGTAGCATCTCTTAAGTAATTACAGTTTAGGTTATGGAGGGAAGATATGCTTTCTTGTGACTTCTGTTTGGCATATCAAAAAGCTGGAAAATAGAGCCCAGAAGTTTGCAGGCCTGATTAAAAGCCTGTTGAAAACCAGGCTTGAGTTGTTTGAAATGGTGTGTGGCCGCATCCCAGAAGTGCGGTTGGTATTTTCAGTGGGATCATGTGAGGCTGGGTACCCAGATCGCCTGAAAATTGAATGAAGCCGGACAACTGGCAGAGGCTGTTTGTCCCTTTCTAGTTTTTCAGTAGCTAAATCCTAGCTGAAAGCTTTTCATTCGGTTTAATAATTTCATTTTGTATTTGCCTTCCAACTTATAACACCTGACTTTGTTTAAAATACAGGGTTAGAATGTCTAAATCACCGTGTGTAAAAGCAATAAATTCATATACTGTACACAGTCATCAATTGGGAAATGAAATGCATTCATCAGATTGTTGGTCAGATTTTATGCCTGCTGACTTAAGGTTGGGTTTGGCTTTTTTTTTTTAAACTCCTTTCATCTCTTTTGACAGTTTGCACTGACTTCACCTTTACCGTATCGGTTCTGATCTCCTGTAAGCTTGCCTACCCAGGAAGCTGTACTTTCTTTCCTTCTGACCAACACATGGCAAGCATTTTCCAAAAGTCGTTACTCGTTTTGCTATCATATTTGGCAGCTCTGACATTGCAAAGTTTCATATAATGCGTCTGTTAGATTTTTGGCTTTTCTCATCACAGAGAATTGCTTGTGTTCTTCTGCTTGTTTCATTAATCTTTATTAAGTAAAGATGTAAGCTGTCTTTAATTGAATGTTTTCTTTTGGCAATAGAACAAGTCAAAAGGTGTTTCTCATTAATTTGTTATTCAGCAGGGATAGCCATCTATCTGGATTGAATTTGTGACAATGTTTAGTCCCTATTTGTAGGAATGCCTGTGTCGAACATATTTTTCTATGTTTTGCTCAGAATATCCTATACAGGCGGACTTTATAATGTCATTTGTCATGTGGGAATTGAGCTACAGGGAGTTGGTTTGTGTTGACAGCATGTCTCCGTGTTGGTTTTTCCTCTCCTTTTAGTACAATGTGTTTTATATTTGGTCTTATAAAGTTTTATCATGCTATCAAATCATGAAGAAGTGCAGAAATGATGGCTTTTGGTTTTCTTTAGCATGTGATACAAATATTTTGGACAAAGGTCGTAACAAGAAATGCTGACCTTTCTTTTTATGACACAGAAGATCATATTCAGACTTTCCCATGGCAGTTAATTATAGGGCAATCATTAGCTCGAAAGCAAATTGTATTGAAGAAATGACAGTAGTAATTTCAGGTGTTGCACCAGTTCCTTTGTCTCCCAGTTCCTGTGCTTTCAGTAGTTTTTTTAAATATTTACTACTTTCTCTGTTCTTTTGTGGAAGGTGCAGACCATCCTGGGGAAAGTGTTAAATTTCATCAAATACAAATCAAATGCACAACCACCTGAGAAACGAAGAATCATTTTTGTTAACCTTTGTGAAGATGCCAAACTGCTCCAAGGTGACCTACATAAGAATATTGGGTTTAGGGTGATGCTCCTTTAAGTGATGATATTGCAACACGTTGGTGTCTGTTGATCGCAGATGCTTTCAGGCAGCTCCTAGTGGAAATGAATTGTTTTCGTACACGTGTTAGGAATCCTGTCACCATATCATCAGGATCTCCTAAGCAAGCAAACGGGGTGTCCAAATGTGTGTTCAGTACGCGTCTTGGAATAGCATGGGATCTACAGACACATGGAACTTTGTCTGGGACAAAGTTGTTTATTTGGTTTGCCTGCTTTCTTAAAATTTATGAAGAATGCCTGCCGTAAGTGTAGCTAAAAATCCCACTGTCATCTGGCAAAAATGAAATAAAGCTATGTTGTAGCTGACATGGTATTATAAAGCTGGAAAGATACATTAGTCTGTTTTTCTAACAGAGTTCTTTTTGGAAACAGTTTTTGCTAGGATTTTTAAATTTAGTGTGACATTTTTGAGCATCTGACATTTGGCAGCTTCACTAATAGCACTTTAGTGCAGTCTAACAGCTTTTACTGTTATTACATTTTTCCTAATCTTCAGCCTGACCTTTCTCACTTCATAATATTTATTTCTGTCTCTCAGAACAGAATCATTTAGGGTGGATTCCAAAGCAAAGTATGTCTCTCTTATGTGATAAATATATTGACCAATTAAAAGTGGATAAACTAGCAGTAGTTTGTTATGACATGTTATTTTTTTCCCAAAGCTTTGTCCCATATGATGCCTGCAAATATTATCATTTTTCCTGTGGTGTGTTCTAAAGCTTGAGTGCCATCACATGGCACTTGCACACTAAGCACAGAAATGATTAGCTTCATTGTGTCTGAGATGACTTCTGTGTTTCAGACTAATTGCCCCCCCCCTTTCATCAGAGCAAGAATGTCACACCAGCCCTTGAGAAGTAGCTAAGATTTATTTTCCCATTGAAGAGCGTCTTTATTTTACTGGGTCTCTCTGATCCAACTAGAAATATCTGGGGGAAGGAAATATTTTCAGTTCTTCCTCTTTGTCAGGAATTGTGATGTATTAATAACTGTGTAATTTATTTGGATCGTAGCAGCAGTCTCACTCTTAGTTTTAATTGGAATGGCTATATATTGCCAAGACTTATGGGAAATGTGTTTATCTCAATTCATTTTACCAAATGAATCTTCCATCAGTTGCAATTAGTGTCCTACATGGAGTTACTTCTGTAATGCCCCCAGCTGGTGATGAGGATCTCAGTGGTGTTATAATTTACCATTTTTCTTGACATGATTATCTTTCCGTTTTGCTAGATAAATATTATTTTAGGCATCTTGAGCCTTCTGTTGTTGCTCTGTATCAAAGCTTGGGCCATCAAACAACTGGAGACTTTTATTTTAGAACAGCTGTGATCTGCATTATCCCATATTAGCTGCCTTATTTTACAAAACTTTATCATGTTCCCCCACATATTGGGGAGGGAGGGAAGTTACAGGAACCAGAGATATATCCTTTTCTATGTCACTTTAAGCAAGTCTCAGTTTGAGTATTCATACACTGTATGTTAAGCTGCAGACTTGAAGAGAAATGGTGGAGATCTTAGTGAAGAATATTCTTTCAAAATTTTCAGCTGCACATTTATCTTTAACCACATGGAAAGTTCTAAAGAACAGGGGATGCTAAATACGGCCAGGAAGGCCACTTTCTCCATTCTTGCCTAAGATAAGTATACAGGGTTCCTGGTGGAAGGCTGTGCCTTTCACTTTGTAAACGCCAACCGTAAAGGTCCGTGTGTCCCTTAAGCTGATAAAAAGTATCTGGTACCACTTGTTCTTTCATCCCTGTCTCTATCCTGTTCCTTTTTCTTGCTCATGAAAAGGTAAAGACAATAAAGGAACTATTGGGGTCAGGACAGGGACAAGAAGAATTAGGAGTGACTGCTGAATAAGCAAATAGTCCTTTGGTGGGCAGCTCGAGTTTGTGTTTCTGGTGGTTTCAAATGCTTGCTACGCAGATTAAATAATGCAATGACAGTTTTTAGGAGGCACATGGAGATCTGACTGGGGGGGTTATAACATCTTGTAACCAGTTTGGTTGTGAAACTGATGTACACTTTGCAGTACAACAAAACAGCTCATACTGCAACGTTTTTGAGATCTAGGTGTGTGGGGATGTGGCAAGTATGAGGATAAATTGTGCCTTCCTAGTGCAAGGTGTGGAATAGGGATTTTGGGGTGTGTGTAACTTTCTTTTGTACTTTCCAGATTGTTTTACACAAATCTAAAGTTTACATGAGCTATGCAGCTCCCTCTCTAACTGAAACGATTTAGAAAACTCTGTTTTATTAAATTAAGTTTTAAATTATTTTCTCTTTTGTCTGAACTATATTTCCCCAAATAAAAATATATTCACTGGATGTAAGGGACTAAAATTCTGTACTAGTAGAAAGACTATTTACTGACTGTAGCCTAAGGAGGTAAATTCCACTAGAGGGCAGTTCACAGCAAGAGTGAAATCAGTTGCCTTCTTTCAACTTCGGAGACCATGGCTGTGAAGTCTATTCTTTCTGTTTTCAACAGGGATTAGCTTTTTAACCTAAAGTATTTTCCATTGTATCTAAACTAGATAAGCCACTAACTACGTTATACTAAACAGGAACCTATATTTAGGGTTAAGAGTGTATGATTGCAAATGTACCCTTTTGCATGCTGAATTCAAGTGCGAGAGAATGCAGGGTATTTGGGCAAAGGTAATCTTTAGGTGGCATTTTTATATATTTTAAGAAGTTGTTTTATTTTTTATATATATACACACATATATATGCCCATACATATAAATATGTATGTATTACAGTTAGAGTGAGATCTGTGCATCAGGCTGAAAACTTTCTGAATTTAATTTTTTGTTCTCTTTCAAACTTTTTGTATTTGTGTTTATAGTTATTTCTAAAATGTCTGCACTGGGTTGCTCCACACACCTGTGTAGTCTACTAGAATAATAATGTTCAGCTTTTGACTTTTGTCTGGATAATGAGATCTTTCACTTTCAGAAACAGCTATTTCTCCCTTAATTCTTACATTTAGATGGCTACCTCTTCGTCCAGGCATTTGATATGTCCCCATTTCCTGGGGCAAACTGTTTCCAATGACAATGGATTTTGTTGCTATACTAGATTTGTTAATTCAGATCAAAAGCAGAATATATTTTCTTTTTAATCTGTTGTGATCTGTGAAAACTAATTAAACACTGTAAGAATATCTTAATTTTAACCAGAAAGTCATTAGATAATAATTTTTATTTTGAAACCAGGCTGTTATAATGTGAGAAGAGGACTTTAAAATTTGTATTTCTAAAGTACCACTAGAAAAATACATGACTTGTTGCCTGCCACCTTTCTTGAATATAGTGTTTGAGGGTGTTTGTCCTTATGGCAAGAGCATTGCAAAGCATTTTATAGTTGTTCTGTCTACATACTAAATGCTTAATTTTCAGATGTTTTCTGTTTATAAAAGCATTTGTGTGAGCAGATGTGTTGAGATGTCTTTTCTTTGTTAATAATTGAGGCCAGTACATAACTTCTCACTTAATTCAATATGCTTTTCACTATTCAATTAAACTTGTTTTGAGTATTTTATTTTTTGAGTAAGATTTTGTTTTTGAAGTGGCCCCACACATTTAAATTGCTTTAATGCCTCAGTTCATTCCAATAAGCTAATGGTATATGCTTAGCCCTTCAGAGCTTTTTTGGGTGCATCCACCATATTTTATTTGCTAATCCTGTTATGTTTGATAATGAAAATGCTGTTATTTTCTGTAAAGATAGGTGTGTATGAATGAAAGGAAATGTCACCAGTTGCTCTTTAGGGTCTCAGAGTCAGCAGTTGTCAGAGACATGATTTCAAACACAAGTGGGTAAACTAGTAGAGGTTTTTTTTATTTCTCTCCTGTGAGTAGTCAATATACAAATTTTACCATGAGAAAAGTGGTGAATCCTTTCTTCCGAAATACTTGTTTTGAGGCTACAGTGTCAATGTGCTGGCTGAAGTAACACTGAGTGTAGAAGTTGAATTCCTCCTTACCTTTGTACAATGTGGATCTGCTGTCTCCAGAAAGTTATCAGGTGATGAAGATAACTTGTGAAATAACGGGGAAATCAGTATGGCTAGTGGATATTGTTTTGCTTGGTATGATTTACTAAATGTTAATTGGAGTAGCAAAGTCCTTTAACTCTATTTTGAAGTGATCGTTATTCTGTTGCACTGTATATTAGAAGATGTTTATGAAGTTTGTACATAGCAACATTGGTCCAAGTGGAGGAACAGAGGAAGATTATCCCAATGAGTAATGGTTTTTAATTGTGTGCTGTAATCAACAAAGCCAATGTTTAGACTGTTGCATCTACCAAACAGAGTGTCTGGGTATAGAAAAGATTAATTTAGGAAAATCATTAAAAGGAATTTAGGAATTTCAAGAAGTCTTATATTGCAGAATATATTGATGATATATTTTTATTTTAATACTGTCCTTGCAATATAGAAACATTGCCTTAAAATTGCTAACCAAACTAGGAATCTTTTGTGTGACAAATATATCCTGTGTTTGCTCCTGTAATTAGGGGATTTCTCCTAGAGATATCTGAAAAGGGAAAAGAAAGCACGAGAATAACTTTTGAATCAGGCTACATATTTGAGGAAGAGAGACTCTTAAATCTGATTCTTAAGGACTGTGAAGGGTTCTGTTAGTTCTAATAATAGGGATCAAACGTGCTGCTCCTTCTCTGTTGACTTCTCTCCTCTGTGTTAGTGGTCACTGGCTCCATAAAAGAAAACCAGACTTGACTCTTTGACCACTTAAGGTCATTACGTTGTACAGGCCCAGTGGATTAACTGCCTCCAATTTCACCCCTAAATTATTAGGTTATACTGTGATTGACAGGCAGTGATCCCTGGCAGGGGAATAGGATTGGTGTCTGGATTTGTTACCTCTTCAGCTGATCCAGCAAGATCTCCTCAACTGCAAGATTTTGTGGTTGTTATTGGAAGAATATGATGAGTTAAAGCAGAGATAAGCAAGAGAGCATCCTTCTGGCTACAGCTGTTAATTCTATAGCTGAACAAACCTCTATTTATGTAGTTCCATAAAAGTTTTTTTATTTATTTTGCATTTCATTGTTGTTAACTCCTGGCAAACAGATTGTGTGTACTTGCTAAAGGGACAGCCTTGCCTTCTGTTGTAAACAGTGTTTGATTTTGAAGTAGCTCTGTTTAGATGTGGAATAAAGTAAGAGAAATAAGGGGGGAACAATTCATGTGTCTAAACTGTGGTGTCATGATTTTAGTAATTTTTGTTGCATTCAAAATATTTCTATGGCAGAGTGGAGGTATAACATGGGCCCTGTTGGACAGAAGTTGGAGGCCTGTAGAGATACCACAGAGCCTCTGAAATTACATCTGAATCCTCGGCTGACCCAGCAAATTCAAAAAGGAACTCTATCTAAAGTGAATGAAACACAGCAGGGCCAGGAATCTGCCTAAAATTAAGATCAAACACATCATCAACTCGCACAGGATAAATACAACAGTTTACTTTTAAAAATATGCAGGAATAAATAGAATACAATAGCATTCATTGGCTGTACAATCTGGACAACTTGTGACCAAAAGCTGTTGAGAAATACTAGTTGATTCCTTTCTGTACTAAAATAATAATATCTGTTTATGTTGTCCTTGATTTACTAATTGTTCTCATTCTGTTTTAGGCTATGGTCAGACTGGTCCAATGGTTCAGAGAGGTGGATATGACTCCATTGCAGCTGCTGTTTCTGGTCTCATGCATATCACAGGGCATGAGGTATGGTGCTCAACTTATACATTTAATAGAATCTTTGTGCCGTATACTAAAACTTGATGCTGCAGGGAGCAAGTTAGCCTGTGCTAACACCTGTGTTATGTATGCCCCTCCTGAGTCCAACAAGAGGTCTTAACTCTGTAAATCTAAGAAAATGATAGTGCTTTTGTGCTTCGGGTATCTCACTCCAGACTTGCAAAGGCAATACTTGAGACTCAGACACCGGAAGGAAAATGGTATCTTAAATCTCCAGTGAATAAATTGACAATTTATGCTAACCTGTCAATGGACACATGTAGTCACTTCAAGAGCTGTAATAGATAATTGTTCACACCAGGATGATGGAACCCTACGTATACGTAGGAAGTCTCACCCATGCTTGGATGTTGGTAGTCCCTCTTAAAAAAAAGAGGAAATTGTGGAGCCATACGTCTAACTCTGACAAACTCTCTTTTCGGTCATCCTGCCTGAAAATAAGCAGAGATGCCTCTTGTGGCTCTAGAAAAGCTACATGTGCTGCTATTCCCACTGATATTCAAGATCTTTGGTAGCTGCAGTGGTGCAGGAAGCATTACAGAAGTAGTTTAGTATCTGGATTCTGGGGATACATAGAATGTGTCTTCAGCTCAGAAAAATTCTAGTCAAATAGGCGTTTATTTCAGCTGTCTTGAATCACCTACAGATGCAGGGAATGTCATCTCCAAATGTCAATTCCCAAGTGAGGTGGTGTTACAAGCCTGTTCTGTGCATCTTAAACACTAGATGGTCTTCTGTGGTGGTGCTCCTGATACTCTGGAAGCAGTAGTGCAGATTGTTAGAGTATGAAACTTGCATGCCCTGGATAAACAAGGAGTTCATCATATTTCTCTACTTCGATGTTCATGTTTGAGTAGGTTGTTGAACGCTAACCAATGGCAAACATCAGAACTCTGTGCTTGTGGCAATTATGGTAACCAGAGTCCTCCTTTCTTTATTTAAAAAAAACCCAAAAAATAAAAAAGGTCAAGCATTGTTTGACTGAGGATGCTGAAACATCTTGTGCCTAGTGTCCTAAGACAGCCTGCCCCTTGCTGTTATGTTAACGATGCATACTCATAGGATGTCCCATCTCAGAACATGAGAAGACATGGAGTGTAGTGCAGTCCTTAAAGGTACTTCTCTTCAAATGTATAACGCACAGATATACGAAGCGATGACCGATCGCAGTAACTGCTGCGTAAGTAATTTGTGCGTTCTGCCCCTGGTGCCTATAGAGTGAAGGTTAGTACTTCCAGTACAGTGCCAGGAACTTCATGGGCACCTCAAAATATACCAAACAAAATTAAATGGGAGTATAAACAGGGGCAAATGTTGCTAGTATCACATGAGTAAATGAAAATATGTTGAAAAATAGGAAAATTAGGACTCTTGTAGAGCTTTTCAGTAATACGTGAATGATAGAAAATGTAAGTGTTATACTGAATAATTGCATGTAAGTTGTATTATGAGAGTAATATTCCTCAGTGGCCATTATGAAGACGGATTTTATTAAAAGATTGTGTTAAGATCTACGCTGGAAATCCAGATGTTTGCATCACCTCACCAGGACTTGAGGCAATGTAATCATAGGAATCATTTAATCATTGTTAGTAACACTTCCATCTACTCACTGGGGGCTTTTAACAATTCATTCAAACTTAGTCATTCTCTTGCATGATTAAAATAAACATGCTAAAACTCGCTTCTTATTTTTCTTTATTTGAAGTTGGTCATATATTATTTCATCAGTTTCTCAAAACTGTTTTCTGAAGTATAGAGGGACAGTTTTGTTTCAAATACTTAAGTGTTCAAGAGCTCCAAAGAAGCAAATGTGCCTTCTGCTGTTTTAGTGAAAACTTACTCAAGTGGCTTTAAAATCATATTTTATGTTTGTTTGAAAGTAACTTTAAAATAACGTATTAATAGTAAAATCTTCCATGTTTTGCACTTATGCTCGTGTGACTTGGTTGTGTTTAAAATTCCACAAGACTAATAGAAAACCTTGTTTCAGTTAGTGTGTAGAAAAGTGGCCAAAGTAGAGAAAAGAATCTTGCTCACTTTTTCATGCTGTTTTCCTGTATTAAACCTTTCCTTTATTAAATTATTAATTGTTGACCAGACAACAAGAAGTTAATATACTAAAAGTAACATGGTCTTTTGAAGCATACTCTAATAGACTAGGGTATGGGGTTTTTTTTTCTTAAATGAGATTGAAAATTCCAGTCTTATGGAAAAAAAAAAGAAAAAAGTTATTAAAGATAATATTGGTTTTGTATTGCATTGTGGTAGCTATAGATAATCGGCGTAGTATCAGCAGTATAACAATGCTGGGTGGAAACTTCCCTTCAGTAAACAAGCCACTGGGTGTGCTTGCAGGATGGTCTTAGAAGTTGTCAGCTGATGCAGTAGACAAATTGTAATGAATTTGAGCAGCAGCAATAAAACATCTACATACAGCACTGAGGTGCTTAATTTGAGGTATGTTAGTAGATACTTACAGCTCCTCACAAAGCATTTTAATAATAGGGTTCTAAAATTGTCATGTATATGACATTTTTAAAATGGATGGAACTAATAGCAATATATGTTCCATTTTAGCTTAGAGAAATTTCAAATTGTGAATTTTAGTTTGTTCCAACCATCTGATATACTGATTTAATACCTCAGAAAGCAGCTTACTGTTGCAGATCCCATAACTTTATTGGCTCTGAGGCCATGCCTCCAGTCAGAAAAGTCTTAATACTAAGCCATGAAGTCAGTATATTACTAGCACAGAATTTTGAGCAAAACTTAAGCTTTCATTAAGTTTGTTGCGTATGTAATATTCATTGTCTTCAGTACTTTATATTTTGTGTAACACTATCATTTTTGAGCCAGTAAAGAGACCACAGTGGAAGAGATGAAAGTTTCTGACTAAAATGTGTGTATTTTATCTGAGTTATCTGTTTATTAAGGAGACAAAGATAGTGTAATACAAATGTGGAAAGCAGGAAAGAGACACAGTAATATCACATTTTATACTGTGGAAAAAAAAAAGTATAAAACTCTTGAAAGGGAGACAAGATCATAGGCTTTATAAATCTGATTTTTACGATCTGAGAGAAGATTCCTGCATAAAGAAATTCTGAATGGCTACCTTTTTCTTTTTTTGCTAGGAAATAGTTGTGACTGAGATGACTTAATGCTGATTACTATGAAATGATTCCAAGTAGTGTCCTGAACCTTGAAATCAAACTGTAACTTCTGCAAAGTTGGGCACAAACAACTGCATTTGTGCTACTGTTGGTTTTGTTGATTCTACAAACCCGAATACATTCAGTGTACAGTAGAATGCTTTCTTTAAACCATGTTTTCCTGTGCATGGAATCCTGCATGGAATTCAAGCTCTTACACATGTACCTGATTACCTCTGTATTAGAAATGTATCACACCTGTGGAATTTGAAATTCCAGTGTGTTTATGGAAACTTACAAGCACTAGAGGGGAATCTGCTTTGTGTAAATCTGTACCACAAATACATTTTGAATGAGAGTAGGTGCTTCAGGCCACATTCAGTTTTTCTTTACATAAATTAAAATATGCTAAAAGAGTTTACGATGATGACACTTTTATTTTCCTGGATGACATAATTTATAGGTATTTCCTGGTTAAACAACACATTCAAGTTTCATATTTGATGAACAGAAAGCTGTTACTTAGTGTACTCAGATACATCAGTGCCAGATGAATAGCCCTTTGAAAATTTCTATGACTCATTAAGGCAATAACTTTTAAATTAATTAAATAAAACCCAATTTGGATACAAATCCCCTTCCACCTCCAAGTGGATTATTACACATGCTTTTCAATATTCAGGGTATCTTTATGGTGGTGCATTCTTTCTTGCTGAAGAAACATTGTTTTACTGACCATGAGACAGCAAGACATGATTGGGATCCAGTACAGTACCAGAGGGGCCATTCTTCAGCTTAAAACCAAATAAACTGCAACAAAAGAGTACACATGGTGTATAGCTTAAAGCTGTTGAAAAATATAGCCATTGCTGGTTCATATTAGCTTCAGCAGCTAATGGTATAAAGACTACTAGGCTTAGAATAATTTTATTAGGCTTTGAATACTTTTATTAAGCATGTCATTTCAGAACAATTTCCAATTTTTAATGGATTGTTTTTGTCTTACTGATGTTGATTTGGGAAGAGAAGTTATGTCAAAGGGGGAAAAAAAAAAAGACTCAGGAAGGGAAGCTTCCAAAATGTGTTGTGGCTATCTCTGGGCTAGAATGTGTTGACATATTGTAAGGAATTTAGCAAACATTGGGAGTGGAAGTGTAAACTGGTGGCGAGAGTGAACAATAGCAAAGCGTAGCAAAGGAAGAAAAGTTCTGGTCTACTGGAGTGAGTCTTCATCTTTGCAAACGAGTGAAAGGCACGTCCTGGTGCTATCCCTAATTAGGGCTCAACCCAACCCTGGAGCCTAGATAGAAGCTTTTTTTTTTTGCTTAAAGCATTTTCTCACGGACTAGGGCTACGTTTTGTCCTTCTACCAGAAGAATAATGTCACTTCTTCCTGGCTGGGGTGATGTCAGTGGTGTTTGTTACTTTTAAAATAATTTGCTTAAATAAAACATACTGTATAGACCCTTTGCTCAGGGAACTAGTATAACATTAGCTACACAAAAATACTGCTGTGCTGTCAGAAGCTCCATCTAAAGGAAGGTATTTCATAAGATCATAAAATCATCTAGGTTGGAAGGGATCTTTAAGATCACCTAGTCCAACCATCAATCTAACTCTGATAAAAAACCAAAAGAAACCCATACAAAAAAAAAAACACCCACATTACTAAACTGTGTCTTTAAGCACTACGTCAACCCGTCTTTTGAAAACCTCATCCTTCATATGAAGCAGCTTCATCTCCCTTGTTCTGCAGGATAGAGATGAAAACCTGAATGAATCCATTTCACAGTACTTACAGCCATGTGTCCTGTCACAGAACAGCTGGTTTAGGGCACAGGTGGACATTAGAACCCGATTAAAGGGTGAAAAATGGCAGCTACTCACAGATCTTGGTAGAAAGACCAAGGAAGAGTAGAAATTGTGTGGACTGCTACAGAATTATAGGTTGTGGAGTGTTAACATGAAGTAAAACCAATGTGTTAAGAATAAGACAGCAGTATAGTGCTAATAGTTTGACTTCTCAAATGTAGGAGTGTTCTGTAATGGGAAATAGTGAAACTATTCGTAGAAATAAAGGTTAAACTTTTACTGAGGGAAAGGAAGTGTTTGCTTTAAAACATTAGGTAGCTTAATACTTGATGAGAAAAGTGCTGGAATCAAAGCTTGAGAAGATAAGACCATATGCAACGATCTATTAATATAGTCCTGATTTTTATATCTTCAAAGCGTAGTTTTCTCCATCAAGGGTGGAATTAGTGACACTTTGAAAAGAGTAGAAAGTGTTTTCAGACTAAGAATGTTGCTGCACATCTGTTTGCAAAATCTTGTCTTTTTTGATTTCTTCTCAAGCCAGAGTCTTGGCTGTAATGAAGAAAGAAAAATGTAACAAACAGAGAAGTTGCAGCAGATAATATGGAGGAAATGTTTTGGTTTTTCTATTTGTATTTCTCAGTGATAGGTCTGAGCAGAAAAAACCTTCTCACGTGTGAATTAGTTTTCGCAGTAGGCTTATGGGTATAAAAATAAAGAATTTCCCTTCCTGTTTTCCCCCTAAGTTGGGTACAAGGACAGTAGTGAACGGATGGAACCTTTGTGTTGTCCTTTCCTTTGGGAAGCTGAAGTAGCTTAGTGTAGAGAAGTGAAAAATAAGAGATTCTTCAAAAAAGTACTTCCTAAAGCAGTGTTCCCCTTAAGATTGTATAGGTTATAGATCATCCTTAATATCTAGGATATAGCTAGTCACAGACTATTCCTTCTAATCCTTACTGCAGTTTGAATGACAGTAGCTGAGATTATTTTTTTTTTAAATTTTGTTGTATTTGATACAGATTTTATAATTTTCTTTGTCATGTTTATGATATGAATAAATTAGGAACTTTTTCCATCCTATATACAAAATACTTTACTATAGGCTTTTATTCCAAAATTGGCTAGTTAATGCAATTGATAATGCAATGTTATATTATTTTTCTTAAAAATAATTTCTAATTTGTATATTACTTGATATCAGACTTACATAAAACTGCTATTTGTGGACTGGACTTCAAGGCAAGCGGTTGCTGCTCAGAATCTGAGCATCCAGCCTCGAACTTTTCAGAGTAGGAGATGGGAGAATGTCTCAGGAGAAGCACTTCTAAGCTTGAATGATAAAAGCCTACCTTGACTGGAATGAGAAGTTCATTTTGCCATTGATTGGAGAGGGGCCATATTTCTTGCCAACAATCAGGGAAGTTCTGATGTGAAATGAAGATTCTTCCCTTGATAGCGGAAAAAAAGAATGACATACTGAAAAAGAATATTCAAACCAACAACTTTACAGTGATTTTTGGTCAGGAGATCAAGAATTTGAATGTATTTGCTGGTGTAATGTGCACATGAGTAAACATAACAAAGTTGGTTTTGTTTTCTCACTAGAAGCCTGGGGTGCGTGGACTGGAAAATACAAAACTGAGATTTGGCTGAGGGAGGTCCAGGAGAGGAAGGAGAAAAAGAGAGTGAGAATAGCAAAGCAATGGGGTTCTGTCTTTTAAACAGGAATGCACCCGTGTCAGTGAGCTGTGGAAATCCTTGAGACCTTTGGCTTCCAGGCATAATGAAATCCAATTTTCACTGGATTTTCTTGTCTCTAAGGGTATCTCTTTCCTTTTTGCGTTAGCGAGTTGAAGCATTATGCTATTAGGGTAAAAAGTAGCTAACCAAATCATTCACAATTTGCAGTCTGCAGCATCAGGAAGTTAGAGAATTGTGTAGATGCTTCAAGAACCTGCAAGCTACTGGTTTTCGGTGGTGGTTCTTATGCTTCAGTTCACTCAAAGATACTCTTATTTCTTGCAGTTTGCAGTGCAGAAACATGTAAACACTTTTTCAGATGAGTTGTGTAGAATGTGCTATAACAAAAAGTAGCGTTTTGCCTCTTCTTGTTTCCTTCTTTGTTTTGCTTTGTTTTATTTTGAGGTGTTTTCTGCTTTTTCTCTAGGGTGGTGAGCCAGTTAGACCAGGAGTGGCCATGACAGATCTTGCTACTGGGTTGTATGCTTATGGAGCAATTATGGCCGGTTTACTTCAGAGGTATAAGACGGGGAAAGGACTGCACATCGACTGTAACCTCTTGTCATCTCAGGTAGGAGTTTTAAAAGAGTTGCTTTTCCTTGTGTAGGTGTTTGGACCTAAGAATACCGTTTTGACATAAAGCAATGCAATTTAGTTAGTGCAACTAACGACAGTGATAATAATGACAATAATGGTGTTAGTGACAGCTTGCTTGTTCTGCCACTCTGGCAGTGGCCATTTTATGTGACATGGGTATAGTTACTGCTGCATGACATTTGGTATTCAGTTTTTACAAAGGACCTCCAGGGGTTAATCAAGGTTTATAATATCACTGAGATTGCAAGTAACAGTTGTCGTAGGTAATTTGAGATAGACAAGCATAAATGGTGGAACTGCTGTTGGAAGGGAGGCCTTGGCACTGGGTAATGTTACTACCAGCGTGATTGAGTGACTTGTGTAAAATCATCCAGAGTAATCGAGTATGATGCAAGTATCAAAGTAATCTAATCCGGGAAGTAATCTGCCTTTTGGCTCTGGGAATTAAAGAATAAAGTAAGCCTGAAGATACAACATTTTCTCTAGGCACGTTAAAGAGAAATCTCATGAAAATTGTAAAGACAGATGTTTTGATTGTGAAAGGTGTACCATATGCCATGAATAATGAGAATTTTAGTTTGCCCTTGAACATTTAAGCACCATTGGTGCAATCATTTATACTTCACAAGAAGAAGGTGGTGTTGATATGAGCTACACATGATCGGACGATACCTTGTCTTGCTGATGTAGATACCTGCTGGTAGCAACAGGGCGCATGGCGTGTAGGAATTTTTGTGTACGTTTGAAAATTTCACTGAATTTCACTGAATTTTTAGAGTTGGAAGGGACCATAGAGATCATCTAGTCCAACTCTCCTGCTGAAGCAGGATTGCCTTGAGCATGTTAGGGCATGTTACTCGGGACGGCATCCAGGCGGGGCTTGAAAATCTCCAAAGGAGGGGACTCCACATCCTCCCTGGGCAGCCTCTTCCAGGGCTCTGCCACCCTCACTGTGAAGAAGTTTTTCCTCATATTTGAGTGGAACCTCCTATGTTCCAGCTTGTGCCTGTTTCCCCTTGTTCTGTCACTGGCAACCACTGAAAAGAGTCTGACTCCATCGTCCTTCAACCCACCCTTTAGATACATATAAGCATTGATAAGGTCTCTGCTCAGCCTTCTCTTCTCCAGGCTAATATACACCAAAATTGTATGCAGTACTAATAAAAGCTACTACAGTGCTCTGTTACTTTTGTCTTTATTCAATTTTATGTTTCTTCACATTATACCTGCCAGTAGAGTTGAGAGGTGATACAATGCTCATTATGCAACAAGTTGGCCCTGGAATGAAGGGGAGGTTGAACAATATGACCTCTGAAAGTTCCTTCCCAACTATATGTCACTGTTTGATAATAATGATTGAGGTTGCTCTTCTTATAACACATACTGCTCTTGTTTTAATACCTGCTGAAATCAGATCTGGAAAGGAGGGGAAGGCCTTGCTTAAATCAACAAAGAATTTTTCATTTGTTTCAGAAACGTGCCTAAGGACTGAATTCTTCATCATACTTATGTGTATTTGTAAATGTGGTGTCTGTGTTTGACAAAATGTAATAAGCAGTTATTTTTTTGAACATTTCTAAACATTTTAAATGTATGTTAAACTCGTGCTAAATATTTTGTATATACACAGAAGTATTTTTTAGTTAAATGTATCTGATGGTGTTTTATAGAATGGCAGCTTCTGCTTGATCTTTTTAATTTCTAATTTTATTTAAAAGAACGTCCAGTAATTTCAGGGAGTTTCCAGAGGCATTCTGTTGGTTTTGATTCCTTGTTCCACTGTCTTTTTGCTTTTTTTAATGGAGCATTCTTGATTATTGTTTGATATTTTATCAGATGCTGAAAGTAACAGGAGTTAATTAGGTGTTGCTGAAATTCTCTTTTTTTTATTTCATCTTTATTTAGTTGCCTTATTCGTCTCTAGAATCTTTTTCCTTGGTTAGGAAAACTTTGGCCATGCACAAAAGTGTTCTCACGTTGCAAGATTTCCATCTGAAGTTCCACATTGTCATCCTTCAGGCTACTCAGTGGCATACACAAGAAAGGGAATGAAGACTCGAATAGACGTTAGCGAGCAAAGCATGATGTGTGGCGTTGGATTTCTACGTGCTTAGCTGAAGAAGTACCAAATGGTGAAGGGATAATTTAGTCCTTTTTCAAAATATTAATTCATTATCAAATTATAGTGATCTAAAAGATATTAAGAAGTAATTCCATACATGCACACTCCTAATGGAAAAGAACTGTTCTTATTTACTTCAGTGTTGGGTCAATTAAACTGAAATAAGCTGATATTTTGGAATAGAGTATGTGTAAAAGTTGTTACTCAGAAAACAGCTCTTTTGTTTTAGATAACCCTATTTCTTCAGTCCAAATTAACCTTACGGTATTGACCCATGACTGTAATGAGAACACTTATTAAACTGGGGAAAATAATTATGGATGAGATGCTGGGGTACCAGAAATAAACCCATGTGATCGATCCGATTCAAAGACTTGTTAAAATGAATGAAGAACATAAGTGACAGCTGAATCTCTCTGAGTACATCTAGCTTTCCTGGTTTGTTTTCTTTCTTTTTGCAAAGCTGTGGTTACTTGTAAGTCTTTAAGGGTGAGCATACTAAGAAAGAAGACCACAAATCTAAAAATTAATGTAAAAAAAATTGCTCTCTCAGTATTTCTGTTGGTAGGTTTTTTTTTAAAAGGTAAGTTACACAATTTCTGTGATATGATCAGGTTCTTGAAAGATCCATGCTTTCAAAGGGATTATGGTTTTACATACCAAGCTGAGATATCTAAAGCTAGCTCTTCCTCGTGTGATGAATGTTTATAAAGTATGACCCTTTGAAGTCTCTCACGGATACTGCCAAAACAATAAGGAACCTAAAGTTGTAGACTTTTAGTTTGTTAGGTTCTTCTTGCAGTTGATTAATGGTAGGATCTAGAGGTGAAACAGATGTATCATGATAACTTTTCCTTCAGTGTGAGTTTCACTGGAGTGTAGTAGTTTTTAATAAGGAAAAAAGGAATCCTGTTTTCTGTGTGTAAAACAAAAGCATTACTGAACTCTGTTCCTATTAAGAGTGTTACAACAGCAGACACCTGTATGAAACTTTTTACTTTTTTCAGTATTTCATGCACTGAGCTTGCACCTTTTGTCCATCCCTTCCTCCAAACTGAGAATTGTAAAGGTGGACTATCCATATCTCTTCACTGAGCAGTGTTGATGACTTGGACTATGTCAGAAAGGGGAATAAAAACAACCCCAGGAGTTAAAGCACTTAAATAATTGGAAATCCATGCAAAATGCTTGGCTTATTTTATAGCAAAAAAACCTTAGTATGTACATGTCCATTTATGTCTGTGCTATCATTTTACTGTATACCTTATAGAAGTGGAAGAGTTCTTTTCTTTTATGGGGGGAGAAGAGAGGGAGAGAAGGTGCTTTTGGTATTAATTTCTTGCAAAGATATGCTAATGACAGAGGGCATTGAACTGAATTCAACTGCCAATAAAAATATCTGAAGCTTTTTAAAGAAATATCCCACTATCTGGCAAGTTTGTTTACTATTTAACATGTCCGTGTAGAATCAAATGATAAGTGGAATCCTGTCCACTAAAGAAATGTTATTTTTAGCATGTCTTAAAAAGATATTTTCTTTCAAATTCTGTATATTGAGCAGCATTTTTGCCCTATAGCTTTATAGCAGCTTATTACTACCAAAGAGGATATATTTCCCCACAACAAAACAGAATTCTAGGATTTTATTGACAAGAGAGATACGGTGACCGCTAGGATGTGGTTTTGCGGTGAGCACTAACTTTCTATATCTCTCATCTATAAACTTTTAACCCATGTCATACAATTCCTTTGAAATTTTTGACTTTTAGATGATTTACAGTTGTCAGCTCCAGACCTTTCAGCGTCAGCATCTAAACAGTGTCCTTTAGATGATGCTAGTAAATAAGAAGGAAGTGGGTTTTGGATTTGGTTCCAATTATGCAATTGTGCCTTTTCTTCTGTTGTGGCTTAAAAAAAAAAAATCTCTTGGAAGTTTTAATATCCTTCCTGTATTTAATTACAACCAGGCTCCGACAAATACTGTAATAAGTTGGTTTCTCTTGGATTGAAAATCTGCAAGAAGTATTTTACATTTAACATTTCTTCAGTTTTGGAGTGTGGTTTTTTTTCCCCCCCGCCCCGATTCCACAGACAGGATTATGTGGTTAATATTGTTTATATTATATGATTGCTCATCAGACACTTCTCTGCTTCTGATTACTATATTTTACTGTGTTTGTATTTGCCATAGCAAACTCTCAACCTTCAAATTTTAAAGGGACCCTAGAAAATTGGTATAAATAATTTTCTATATTCCATGTTTGTGCTTTAGTTTGGCAGTTAGTTTATTGAGATAATGGCGAAGTTTAGAAACAATTAGTTTTTGTTTCTGGATCACTTTTTCCCAAGACGACTGTGTTTCGGGCTTAGCTATTTAAGGTGCTTTTACGACCCTCTATTCAGGGCTTTCATGACATATCTTCTGCAAATTATTAAGTATAGGTGAAACTGGTAACAATTGCATCCTGCCTGTAGGATATATGTGGCATCCCAGGAACAGTGAGTGGCAAGTTGTGTGAGAAATATCAATCTTGGAACTCAAATACTGTATCCTGTTTCTTCTGTGGTTGGTAACTGAGAGTTGTGAGTTGACTGAATACAGAAAGAAGATCCTTTTTTTTAGAGGACGTTGCTGCTGGTGATTTTGGAGGCCAGCTAGCTGTCTTGTTTTGGATATGGTTTGAATAAGCAGTTCTTTTTTACAGGCTTATAAAGCATCATCTTTGCAAAACATTGTATTCTTAATCTCTGTCATGATAAAAAATTGTGTATGTATTGTATGGAAATGCTGTCTGTATAGCTCTGATATGGAAAGATAATAAAATCTGAATTAATGTGAACATTTCCTGAAATATATACCGTGTACTAAACACTTTTCTGGCTCCTATTCTTGATAATTTCCATTGAGGACATCAGTATAACTAAGAACAGAGTTTATCCCTCGGGGTTTTAAGTAGCCAGAATTTTACTGAATAGCCGAAAAGACCATACTAACACGACAATAACTCAATTTAGTATTGGCCTCTGTGGAATTTGTGTTGTGATCTCTAATGATCAGTTATGCAAAAAGCTGTTGGTAGATCATACTCCAACTGGATCTTGGATTTATTTAGTGGCTTGCTTTACTCTGTAAACAAAGTTCGTACCCAGATTGCAAGGGAATTTCTTCTTGAGCTGCTCATCAGACAGTTGATTCTGTGCCTTTTTGTCATTGCTACTATTGTTCTTGTGTTAGCGAAACTAAGCCCGAGTGCATTGCAGCTTCATTTTCCTGTGTTGGGCTACCTCTGTCATCAATTACAGAAAGACTAGGAAGGAGATGGGGGGGGGAAAGCCCCTTTAATATACAGAAAAAATAAAAATTGCTGTCTAGAGTGGGTAGCAGAGAGAGTTTGAAGAAAAACGGAGACATTTCTTTTAATGAGTTTATTATTTAGATGACCTTTGAATAAGGGTGTAATTCTGGAAATGGAATCAAGATGTTTGTTGTAGCTTATTATCCGCAGATCATATTTCGGGATCATGCTAAGTCTTAGGAGAAGGAGGATAACTAGGGTAGTTCAAAAGAAATGGGAATGATTTAAGCAACTAGTAGCAGTATAAGCACTGTTATTGTACCCCAAAAGCTTACCCCTCCCTCTAAACTTATGGAAGCCTTTAGAAGTTATTCTACAAATTGGTCAAATTTGAATAGGGCCTTTCAACACCTTATGTGCTATTTATTTATGTAAATAGCATGGTAAAGAGCTGTAATTTGATGGAAGAAGTTTCAATTTTATGTCACAGAAAATTTTTAGGTTAGAAAACGCTTTCTCTGTACTGTTGAGCCTCTGGAAATGTAATAAACCTTAATAAGTATGTCATTTTTGGATATGCTGATGGAACGCTACCTAAGTTTTAACACTGCTTAGTTTGATTGCCTCAGGTCTGATTGGAATTTCTCTGTGGATTATAATTTATAAAAAAGGTGAAGTAAAGGATGATGCTGAAACAAATCTGGACTAAGGACTTCTTTTTGGTCTGATGGAGCTGTGCTACCATGACTCTATTCCATGTTTCTGGTATTCAGCAATGCATTGTTTCTGGCTTATCAATTAAATTGTAGTGTAGTAACATGATTAGACCAGAGGTCATAATTAGCTATGTATTATTATATCGTAAGTTACAAAGACAATGGTAAGACTCTGTTTGGGACTTCAAAAGCAGGTATCCATTAAACATTATCTAAAAGTCAGAGCTCAGTTATTTGTACAAATGCTTCCCCTTCTTTGGAATGAATATCTGTAATACTATAGTCCTCTGATAAAAAATGATGTGAAGTTATTTTTTATCTTCATTCAAGCTTGCCCTGTAATACAACGTTTTGGGATTTTGTGGTACTATTTAAATATTTTGTAGATCCATTAAGGGAAAACTTCCTTTAGAGAATCATCTATATATTGTTGTCGCTATTCAAAATGTGTTATGAGGCAGAAGTGCCATATTTTGACTGCAGACTCATTGGTAGTACTAAGCCATTTATTTCTCAAATCCAGTGGAGCTTTGGACCATGTTTCTCTGACTTAAGTGCTGTTTAACAGCTCAGTAGGTGACCCACATCTACATTGAAGTGCTTCAAGAAGCGCTGTGCACAACGGAATGGTAGGTCTTCATTCATAGAATCATCTAGGTTGGAAGAGACCCTTGGGATCATCGAGTCCAACCATCTACCCTACTCTACAAAGTCCTCCCCTACACCATATCCCTCAGCACCACATCTAATAGTCTCTTAATGCTGCAGAGCAATAATGCTGCTCTCGTCATTAATGCTGCAGAGGCACAGAAATGCTATTTTGTGTGCTGTAAAACATCCTATTTTGAGCATTTAATTCAATTGTAGGGCTTTGTTTCTTGTGTCACCCCTGTAGAGCGTTAGCACATACTTAATGCGCCCTGTCCAGAGATCTTTCAGTGTCCCAACTAAGGCCAGTGTTGTTCTGCTGAGATGATGCTGTTAGGACCAGAGGAGATTTGGCTGGACTAACAGCGGTGGAATATTTGCACATTTCTCTCCCAGCCGAATAGACAAGGCCACGTGCCTCCCTGTGTATCAGGTGAGGAATCTAAAAGTCTACCCGCTTGCACTGCTGCCATCACAAGCTGTTGAAGTTAGCACTGCTTTTGTGGAGAGACAATTATCCACAGATAAGATGAAGATTACGTTGTCGGGAGCAGACAAACATACTTCAGAGTCCTTTTTTTCTGGGCGAGTATTAATGTTGATAAATGCGGCGACAAAAAGCTGAGTGCTGTAAATGGTTAGCTGGATGCATATTTTTGCTGTAAATGGCACTGTTTCTAATCATAACATCAAAAGTGAAAAGTGCCTTAACACAGCTTCCTTTGGATGTTGGCAGCTTTGCATGGAAATGCATTCTTATTACTGATTAAATAAAACAATAGAATCCTTCATGAAGTCTTTGTAGCATCCAAGTGGAGCCTCAGGATGTACCCTATTACGAATAAGAAAAATTGCCATAGTTACTCTGATGCCTGTCTTCACAGGTAATTAATTTTTATATGAGCAAAAAACTGTTTGTCTGGATTTTATTTGTATGTTTTGCTCTTTTTATTCTCATCTATTAAATTTAGCTACTGTTTTTAAACTCAAATTGTTCTGTGTTTTCCAAGTGTGCTTGCAGTTCTTTGCATGAATAGAAACCACTGTTAAGAACTTATAAACAATCAATGAAATACAACCATAGAATTATCTACGTTGGAAGGGACCTTTAAGATCATCTAGTCCAACCATCAACCTAACTCATTACATAGAAATAAAAAACAGATAAGTTGTAATTCGTATTAAATACATACGTTCTTGGTGGGAAAGACCATAATTAAGGAATAATATAAGAAAATGTGTTATAATATTAAAAAAACTGTATGAAATGTAGCCTAAGAAACTTTTCACAAGTTGTATTTTGCCTGGACTTAGTAAAGCTGTATGACAATGTGGAACGTAATGCGTTAAATATTTCAGTGGATGTATATTCTTTCTTCAGAGAAGATGGAGACTTGAGGAAATGATTGTAGAAGTGTCATTTGTGCTTAAGATTGTCTGATATGTCTGTTATCAGCGTCTGGTTTTATTTTTTTCTATTTTTGCCAAAGTTTTAAGTGTTTTGGCTGAATTTTCCATGTCATGGAATTGCCAAAAAGTGATTTGTTTCAAAGTTACCGTTAAAATGATTCATCTGTTTCCAGCAACAAGTTATGGGAAAATACGTTGATGGGCTTGGATTTTTTTTTTTTTTTGTCCTGAGAAACTCAGTGCCTTTGTTCTTTGGAGTGCAAATCTGAAATTTTGCAGATGAATCATTCTTGTTTCAAGGAAGTGTGTTTTGATAGGAATTCAGGGTGGCAGAAGGTGCAATGTGGACAACATATGATGTGCAAAAGGGCTGGTAGGGACTCTCGAGGAGATTCAGTGAAGTGTTTGGGCTGTGTATTCCCGAGTAAGTTGGAAGTAAATATTCAATAAGTACCTGCTAATTAAATGAGTCAGATGTTTGGGATAAAAATAATATAGGATCATATGATTACAATTTGTATAGAAGTGCACCAAGATTTTGCAGAGCAGGTACAGACCAATTTTGGAGTTTTTGGTTTCTTGTTTTTTTTTTTTAACAGATCTTTAACAAAAGTCTTTAACGGATTTTTTTTTTTTAAGTGATGAATTCGTTAGAGTTGTTCCTGTGTTATTATGAAGCTGAAACAGGAATTTCACAGTGACTGAAGTAGTATGTTTCGTTACACTTTCAGAAAAAGCTTAGTAGTGTATTATTTTCATTATGAAAATGTAATTTATTCTTCATTTAAAAATATTGCTTTCTTCAACAGGAGCTTGTTTAAAATATTTTTATTTTTTTTTTGCTCTTTCATGCCAGTACTGTCTAATAGATTAAATGGTCGGGATTTTTATTTGTGATCCTCCATTTAAAATTAATCTGCGTGTGTATAGTTTCTGTTTGGTATTTTTTTGTGGTGGTGTGTTTTTTTTTTTTTTTTCTTTTTAATGGAGACTAAGAAAATTTAGAAGTCTGTTTAACATTTAGTTTCTATTGAAACTGTGTGCTGAGTAATACATATTTTTGACATTTCAAGTCCTACATCTGTTAGTTGCGTCAAGTCTTTGCCACTCTTAATAATAATTTAATCTTAATCAGAAGATGATCTCCAAGCTGTGGGAAGCACAGAAGTGTTCGTTCTGGTCTTCTATAAGCTCTATATAGCTCATTAAAAAACTCATTTGTAGATCAGTTCTTTTTAATGTTGCATTGCACTGAACTGAGTTGGCAGTTCTCTGATACGCAAACGCCTTGTGTTTTTGAAGATGCTCAGTTTCTCTATGTATTTCATATTTATGTAGTCTAAACTTTATTTTTTTTTCATAAAGTGAAAGTTGTTTTCAGCTCTCATTTTCACACTAAAAAAGTATCTACACAATTGTGCACTTTGAAACCTGTTTTGCTTTCTTTAGCTTTTGTCCGTCCTGACAACCCATGGTGAAGATGGAGTTTTCAACTATGTTACCTTTGTTTTTCACGTTGCTTGTATTTTTTTTTCTATTCATTAAGTGTCTCCTAGCACATCATTTCTGTGACTGTGTGATTTGCTGTCTGTTGTTTGACCAAGTGGCTAACTTTAATCAGCAAGTCCCACAAGCTGCGTGTGATTGCTGGCACAGAGTTGGATACCTGCTTAAGTGTCTGGTGGGAAGGTCATAAAACAGGACCTGATATGAGACCTGTTCTGAAATTGTAGTTATTTGTCATTATGAATTTGATTTTTATTTTTACAAGATCGTATTTGTGGCTGGGATTATATCGTTTGCTGATGCTTCAGTGCCAGGAGTTTTCTTTTGGGAAGGGTGAATTTCACGATCGCTTCCTGGAGGTTCACATTAAAAGGAATCGGCGTCACTGGGAAGAAAACACTTTTTGCCCAGAGCACAGCGTTCATAACGTGACCACAGACATTTTTTAAAGTAAGCTTTGGCCTACGTGATAGCAGTCTTGCTTTTTTTATTAGCTTTTGCAGACCTCTTCAAAGTCATTCCCGGAATTTGCTGGTCTGCAAAGCACTGGTTGAAAGCAGCTACAGTACTCTTGGCTCTTGAAGGGGATGGAAAAGAAGTATGTGGAGAGAGATTATGGGACAACAGTTGTGAATTCAGAAGGTCAGACCTGCTGCCTGGCACAGATTTAGGGACACCAATGATGAATTTGAAAAATCTTGCTCCTTTCACAGAATCATATGGGGTTGGAAGGGACCTCTGAAGATCATCTAGTCTAACCCCTTTGCCAAAGCAGGTCCACCTAGAGCACTGGCTTTGCTGTGTCCCTGCAAGTGGGGATGTCTGCCCAGCCTATGGGTGTATGGCACTCCTGAACTGATTTTTAGCCTCTGCAGAGTTCTCAACTCTGGGCTAGATGGGAGTCCCTTACATGCCCAGACATAAGGTGATGCTCATTGACAGCTCCTGGGAAGGCTGTGGCTTCCTGCTGGACCCCTGTGGAAATGGGCAGCCTTGAATTGTGGTGGCTTTCTTGCCTCTTGGCAAGGCCGTGGTTCCTGCTGCCCGGTTCCTTCTTGAAGGACTTTGAAACACAGTTGCCTGCCCAAAAAGCTGGTAGAACAGCACCATTCATTGTGGTGCGGTGCCACATCCTGAAGCAGTTGGGTCGATGCTTAGGATGTAACGTGGAACGGATGCACTGCCTATGGCAGCAGCGAGGTGATTGTAGACTAGTTAGAACTTATTTCTACTCACATTAAGCCTTGTGGTTAAACAGAACTAGGCTTCAACTGGGGTGGGGTTTTCTTGGTAGAGATAGAGGTTTTCGGTTTTCATGGTTTTTTTTAATTAATAAAAAAAACACTCAAGAAGCAAGAGCTGAGGATCACCCCATACACATGTCCATGGAAGTAGCTTCAATGCAAATATACAAATGAGAAGGGCAATGGGGGGTAACTGCAAAAGCAAAATGAATCGAACTTGGATCTTGATTAATACTGTCAAACTATTTATTGCAACTTGGAAAGGGGAATATATGTAAAAGAGTAAAATCAGTCATTAAGTAAATACCAGCATGAGATCAGTGATTTTAAGAGAGCTTTGTTAGCATACACCAAATAAGGATTGTCATCTTAGGTTCAAATTTTTTTTATGTAAAAATCTTTTTTCCATGTCACCAGCAGTACAGAAGAGGTGTAAGTAGAAGATTATTGACTGTTCGACAACAGAAGACACTGAAATTTTCCAGGATGATTTTTTTATACAAAGTCATATGTTAATATTTGGGTTACTAGTTCAGCAATATAGTGTAAATTAAGTAATCTGTGCTGCTGTAAAATGCCCATGACTCAAAGTTCCTAAAAGGCAGTCTACACGCCCACTTTAAGAAAAAGTGAAAAAAGAATGAGAGGGGGGCAAAAATTAACTTGGCTAAGAGTCAAAGCCTTGTTAAGACACGTGGCAGGAAAGCAGACACAAAATTGGAGGGAGAAGAAAGTAAAGAATATAATTAAAATGTTATTTTCTCCTCTTTCCAGTTACCTGGAAAGTTTTATTATTCATATACACTTGTTGAACTTGCAGTTAAATGATTGATTGACTCAGTGAACTCATTGTAATAGATTATGTTTGATGTGCTATCTTGAAAAAAAATCTTTTGAAATTCTGTCTCTTTTCTTTGTCTGCTCACCTTGTGGCTTTTAATATCTTGTTTCCCATCTGTCTGATTCCATCATAAGCTGAGCATAACTTCTCAGACCATAATGCAGCTCTCTTTTTGTTCTGGTTTAAGTCAGTCAGTAACGCAAATATGTGATTTGGCCGTCAGCAGTAATATCAGAAAGGAATGTTGAAATGTGTGTTCCCTTTATTGATGTGAAATAAAGAAACGCTTATCTGTAGATATTTGATAATACATATTTACAGTGTATAGATCTGTCTCTGCAAGCAAATGAATACAGAGATGTCTGTATCATTGGATTGCATCTGCTTTAATGTTACAAGCCCAAAGGTTACTTTTAAGGATTAGTCCTTAATTAAAGGAGAAAAGAAATGGGTCTATAAGGTTTCAGGAAAGGAGTTTTAAATATAGATTTAAAAATACTTAACTGAATGTGTAATACAGTTGTACCCAAGCTTCATTTTGAGAGATTGATTGTATGATAGATATTCCTACTGTGAGAAGTGTCTGTAGCAGTGGGGTCCTGTGTCTTGAATTACAGGGGAATTTGGACTTATTTTGTTAAAAACATTTTAAACATTTTTTTGTAGGGGATAATGTTCAGTTGGGGTATCTTTTTTATGCTTATATTTCAGTAGTTTTCTTAACAACCACAAGGTATAGGTAGATATATTCTTTGTGTTCTTTATTGAGGACATAAAATGTATATGCTGAAAGATTTCTTTTTTTTTTGGGCAGTGCCTTTTTAGTGAGAGTAAATCTTTGGCGAGACCAGAGAGAATGAACTAAGCCAAAAAGAGAGGAAGGGGGAAAGCACGATAGTCCTGGGACTGTCTATAAGAGTTTCATGGGACAGTAGAAATAAAATCATCTTTTATGTCTGTTGAGTTCATTAGAGAGTTATAATGAAAGGGGCAAAAGGCCACAGAGTTCACTCAACTAAGTGTGTTTACACATGAAACAGAAAACACTGGAATATTTACTTTGATGTGGTCAATAAATGTTTATTTGGATGGTGATGATGATAGTAATACCACTAATGATGATAATTCTTTTTGACTGCCTGATTTGACTATGAACAAAGTACCCAACTGAGAGAAGGGAGTCAAAGGGAACCAAAAGCCTTTTTCCTTCATGATTTAATGAAAAAACAATAAGTGAAGCATTTTCAACAGAATACGTAGGCATATGCATTCAGGCAAGTGAATTCAAGTACATTGACTGAAATAGAATTATTCTTCAGACTAAGTATCATGTTGAGCTGAGGCCTTGATATAGTCTAAGCAACTTTTAGTTCCAAAATTTCTCAGTCTTTACAAAGCTTGTGACTTCCCTGGAATTTACTGTCTATTGCTACTGAAACAAGTCTTTGAGCAGAAGCATTAGTGGCACAGTTCCAATATCTAGTGTGTATTATGTTTTAATTCTTTTTTTCCTATAGTACTGTGAACAAGTGCTTTGGAGAAATCTAGATGTGTTTGTTTTACACCATTGAAAGAATTATATTTGTCATATTGAGAAAGCTGAAGTAATGTGCAGCACTGTGTTAGAGATTTTTTTTTTTAAGTATGGAAATTTTTTTCTGAAACCTGTGAAGAATTATTTTTTTCATTTAACCCCTGCCATGTAGTTGCTTGCTCACCTCCCTTTCCCCTACAAGGAAGAAGAGGGTGAAAAGGAGGTGAAAGAAAAAAAACCTCATGGATTGCGAAAAAGTAATTTTAATGGAACAATATCAGAAAATGAAAAATAACACTAATAATAACAATAATAATAGTAACACCAGACGCTCTCAGTGCCCAGTGAATTGGCACTGTCCTGAGCAGTGATTGTGGATTCTTTCCCCCTGGGCAGCCCCCATCTATATATTGAGCATGACATCTGTGGTATGGAGTATTTAATTGGCCATTTCATTGGTCTATCTATTTTTCTGTGGGAAGCTGAAAAGAAGTCCTTGAATAATGTAAACATCACTTAGCAACAACTAAAGGCAATAGGTATTATTGAAATCCCTTTCACAGCGATCGCTAGAAAGATAAATTAACTTTCCCAGCTGAAACCAGGACAGAAACTCATAGCTCTGGTTCTACAGCATAGACTATAAACAAAGAAACGTAAGGAAATCTTGGCTCCATTGTATTCAATATCAATATTTTAGGATTTCTGTTTCACTAGGTTTTAATTCACCATGTCCTTCCCAGACTTAACTTTGGTATAGCGTTTCCTTCCAGGAGTGTGGGAGGTTAAATGCACGTATCACAGAGGGCATCCTTATGTCTTCAAAAGCCCATTGTAACGGATGCATCTTACCGGTCAGTGAAATTTATGTGGAATAAAGCAGCTGTGTCATGTTTGTTACACACCAACCATACAGAAGAATATCTAACGATTAATATTTCATCATCATAACACAGCCATTTGTCGTTTGTTTAGCCCAGCCTAAACCATGACAGTGAAACATAAAATAACTGAAAAGAAAATTGGTTTTGTTCTACCTCAAACCAGGACACCATTTGCTGTGGTAGAAAAAATATGACTATGGAGTGTGATCCCAAAATGAAAAATGATGGGAATGATGAGTCTAGGGTATCTGTTATTTATTAATAACACACTTCTGTGACTCATTAAACTCTCTGTGTAATAACTGTGTGTTTTGTGCTGTGTCGCCGAGGAAAGTTGTAATCCGTAAGAAAAAGTCCTTTCTACGTACGTCCCAGATCCATTTCCTTAATTGTGGAGATTTTCCTGGGGCCTGAAGGACAGACTAGACATTGTTCAACGTTTTAGCTTAATGAAGTGACACTGTGATATAATAAGCTGCTGCTGAAATCCAACTACAAAGAGTTTTCCAACATTACTCAGGAATAAGGCATTGTATTTGTAGATAGTATACATGGACATGGTTTTTGGTAGCAGTTAAATTCTTATTTGCTCTATATTTTCCTAGGTTTTCTGGTGGACTAAATCACTGTATCTGTGATTTTCAGTTAAATATTTGCTTTGCTTTAAACGTGAGAGTGACACATTCCCATTGCCTTTTCAGCATATATGGAGAAAGGAAAAGAAAAAGAAATGACAATCTTTTTCTACAAATTCTGATTAAATTCACGTATTGGAATGTGCATGGTTGACTCTGAATTAATTGCTGCATGTTTTGATGTAGATTAGACAGATTAGTAGGTATGGAATAGAGTAAACACTTAGATCATCATAGTAATATAGAAATATGAAGAAAATAATATTTTTGGAAAAGAATATTCCCGTTACCTATTGTTTAGGCCAGCAGTTGAACTTACTGGCACAACTAGTTAACAGTATAAAACAAATACATTGTGTCTGATGAATCTGTGATCACCTTGCGTGTTAAATGTAATGCCTTGTCGTGTTACTTGACTTTAGGTATATAGTCACATGCTGTATTCTCTCGAAGAAATTAGAATAAAGTATCTGCCACTGATTATAACAGAACCACTGATCTTCATGCATTACTGCATCATAAATGTTCACTTCTTCTTCCTCAGATATATTTGTGCTTACAAAATATACGTTTGTCCCCTCAAAATTTGGTTTCTAAATTAGCGTGCCATGTTTTCCACAAAATTAATCTTTTTCCAGTTTTGTCTGTCTGACTAATAACTTGATAAATCTCTCCTTATCTTCTAATGGCAGATGATTTATCAAAGCCTGCCACTTAATTAATATTACAGAGCATGTGGGGAGCTGAAGAATTCAGAAGTATTTTCCATAGCTTAGGCATGTAAAATGAGAAGCATAGGAGAAAACAGAAAGATAATCTTCTAACTGAGAAAAAGCCTTTGTGATTTAAGCATGGGATTGAGGTCCAGGAAATGGTGAGGTCTATCCCACAAATCCATCATACTCCCCACCAGACTTTGGACAAGACACTGGTGTTTTGGTTTTTTTTTTGTCTTTGCTGCAGTTGACCATTCTGCAAAATAGAGTAACACTGTCTTATTTCTTAGGGTAGTTTAATGATACATTTGTTTAGTAGTACTAGTGTTATAGGACATGTATTAATTTTTGAGTTTATTGAGTTGTAATTATACAAACCCTTCCATCATATAGATATATCCTGATTTTTTTTTGTAAAAAGTGTATATTATACTTAATACGTAAAAGCTACTTTTGTGACGTAAATATTTTAACTTACATATCTGAAGCACGTAGAAATATACAGAAATCTCAGAGAAGTTGTCAGTGAAGTTTCAGCTTTCCTGAATACTTTACCTTTTCTCCATTTCCAGGTTGCGTGTCTCACTCATGTAGCAGCTAATTACCTGAATTTCAAAATTGAAGCAAAGCGCTGGGGTACTGCTCATGGGAGTATTGTTCCCTATCAGGTAAGCAGAAAACATTAAGTTTTTTTGCTCGTGGAATTTGTGATTTTGCGTATTATGAGATCAAGAACTGACTGACTTTTCCCATGACCTGCTGTAGTCTGTAATGTGTCTATGTCTGGGCAGGACAAGGTTCTGTCGTTCATTGTCATTTCTGCATTTTGCATATTTCTTCATCAGCAGTTGATTGGTAACAGGACACTGAAATAGATCAAAGGTGTTTGCTGAAATTGGATGACTTTAAAGCTAGCGTGATGACTTGATTGGTTTCCACCTGACAGGGAAATCATTTTGGGTTTTTTTTTCTTAAGGGTTATCTGACTTCCATACCAGTTTTAGACTGAAATCTTTTGCCTCTGAGTTTTGATATTTTTACTTCATTAGTCTACAAGAACAATCTAAATGATTGTGAGGATCTGGGAGTTCTACATAATTGTCATTTTACATTGATTTTGCTAGAAATCACTGTTGCTTGGTAAGACAACATCTCCCCAGTGGAACTCATAGGCTGCTGCATCTAATGAGGGGTTGAAGTACCTTAAAATAACATGAACTACTTCATATAAACAAGCACAGGAAAAAAAAAATGATTGGAAGTTCTATCTTACTGCTGGCTAGTATTGGAAACTCTTCCAGTAAACAAAGAAAACTGTGTTCTTTCCTAGCTGATCATTTTGTTTTCTTGATGGAGGCCATGCTAATTTATGGAGACTTGGGTATATTTTTAATTCTATTATTTGTTTCATAATTTTGGCACTTCTCATCAAGTAGTCGTGCTTGCAACTAGCTAGACAGAGCCTGGATTTCTTAATTTCTGACCAGAGTCCTTTAAATTCTGA
This sequence comes from Tringa tobata, assembly GCA_033628505.1. Taxonomy (NCBI): domain Eukaryota; kingdom Metazoa; phylum Chordata; class Aves; order Charadriiformes; family Scolopacidae; genus Tringa; species Tringa tobata. The sequence continues at coordinate 152,825 of JAHREE010000207.1, forward strand.
GAGAAACAGTTCCCAGCGTCTGTCACTCAGTTTCTTTAGCATCTCATTTTTTTAGAGCAAGTGAGGGAAACTTGCTGTAACCATCTCTGCATTACCCAACGTAACCAGGCACCCACTACATAAGCAGTTACATTCTGCTGTGTTTCTGTAATGTGACCTTTCGGTGCAGCCCTTTTTGAACTTTGGTATGTTGAAAGTACAAAACAGATATGAAGTGTCTGAAGTTTGTATAAGCAAAACCAAAAACCTGACTAAACAAAACATTTTATCTTCACCGTACTGCGTTTGGCTGAGTAAATGAAACTTGCATTCTTTTATCTCCTTTTGCCTTTGTTTTTCCACAGTCAAAATGAAAAGAAACGCATACATTGAATATCCTTTGTTTCTTTTTTTATAGACAGCTCTCTAGATATACAGAATTTGAGGAGAGAGATTGTTTTAGCTATCTTCTGGTCTATCTAGATTAGTCAATATGTAAATAACTATTTTTTTAAATTCCTATGTAAACTATGGTTCCTCTGTTTCTGTAGCAGATATTAGAAATACTACCTCAATATTGCAAACAATTTTAATCTAAATTTTCTTGTTCATAAACCAGTGATTAGGGTGGAGTTGTGTGTCTGTTTATGGCTCATCTGTTAACATTCCATCAGCTGCCTTGGTTATAATTCTGATTGTACCCATAAGTATATTATGCTTTCTAGAGTTTATTTTTTGCTTTACTAACATAAGCTATACTTAGGCTCCAAAGCTCTTCAGAAACTTGAATTAACCCTCACTGTTGCTATTGTGCTGCTTTTATAGTTGCTTCCACAGCTCGTTTGTAATATAGTTTGGAAGAGAACTCTGAAACTTGACTTTTGTCTGTCATCCTAGTTATTGAATAGATTGTCTTTTGCTTACTAAACTTACTACTATGTGAGTATCACAGTGATAATTTTTAGAAATACATATTTTCTCAAGATACTTAGTGCAAGTGAACAATAATTTTTTCAAATAATAAAAATCGCATTTCAGGAAATTGAAATTCTATGTATTTCAGAACAAGTATGTGGTACCAAACTGGTTTTTTTTTGTCTTATGTTCTCAACTTTATTTTGTTTCCATTTGCTGTATTTTGAGTTTTCACACAGGTAGCAAATTATAACTAATTATAACGTTGAAGTGATACAGAGCCTGCAGTCCTGCTAAAAAGTGTCAGACTGTGGTAAAGCATAGAAGATTGGTTGATCATGAGAGATCCTTCTATATATGTTTAAAAGGCAAAATCTAAACGATTTACTTCATATTTTGTGTGACAGAGGTCTGATAAGAGTCGTGCTAGAGCACTGACCAAAATTTAATGAAAAATGTATGTAAAAAGCATCTTAGATATGAACATAAATAGTACTTTTCTTTTGCTTACAATTGTTACAGCAAGAGTTGTGTTGCTGTGTTTAACACACCCAGTAGTGTATACTGAATGGTATTGTAGCTTTTATTTCTTTGAGCTTATATTGAGTAATGTTGTTCAGAATATCTTTGCAGATGGCTCTATTTTTTTTTCCTGTTTACAAGGCCAGCTTTAGCTTTGAGTATATCTCTGTAATTTCACTGAATTCCCTGTTCCTTCTTGACTGAAAAACTGCAGCATAATTTATTCCTGAATGCCTTCTCTAGATTGACCTTTCTTTCATTGCCTTGTATTTACAAACATCAAAATTGAGCATTAGTGGGCAGCTGGGTTTTTTCTTTCCTGAAACGACCAAGATTTTGTAGCTCCTTTGAAAATCTATTTCTGGTCTGAGCAACAAGCTCTTAGTAAAAGAGATATAAAGTTTGGCGTATGGGGATTTTTGTACTCTTTTAAGATTTTTCTCATTTACTGATTGCGTGGCTCACTTTGTGACGGGATGAAATATCTGAGTTTTCGGTTCTGTGTGCTCTCACCGGTACCCAGAGGAAAGGATCTCAACTTCTTTTGAGTGCAGAATGTCTTTTGGGGTTCCTGTAGAGCTGTCTGTAAAGGTTTGCCATAGTTTTTCAGTGGAGGCGAACTTTGCAGTCTGCCACAAAGATGAAGAGCTCTAGATTCTAATCAGCCAAAATCAGAAAGAGATTTTTTGAGTGCTGAAGAATTCTCTACTTGGAGCATATCTGCTTTTCAGTCAGGGCGATGTAGTTTGAATAGGTCAGTCCTGTGATAGTGTATGTAATCAGATCCCAATTTGCCTTGCTTTCAAGTGTTAAAACACAAACCTTGAGTTCTGGGCTGCATCTTAAACATAATTAGTGCAATTTCTGAAAACAAGTTGCTATAATGAGACACCTTGTTTAGCTACAGCTGCTCCATGATTATCCAGAGGAAATCAGGGGCTTAAAAGCATCCGGTTTACGTAACTGTGCTGAAAAGTAAAGTTGTATTACTGTCTTTCATCTGGGGTGATAAGGTCTTCCCTCATTCTTGTGGTTTCAGCAATGTAGCTGTGTTGCCTGTACCATGCGTGAGATCTAGACGTTCACTTTTTCATCTTCCAGTTGGCCCACTCGGAATGGATATTTGTTCTCCTGAGAAAGTCTGTCGTAACCTGCGTGTTTACAGGGCGTTTGCTGTGGCATCTTAGGGAAGGCACCTGGACAACCGGGCAGAACTTTCAGAGGCAAACTTTTAGCAAAAGGTATAGGGCTCTTTTCTCTCAGGCCATAACCATGAAAGTCTCTTTAAAAGCTGAGAAACCAAGCTCTTACAGGTGTCTTCCCTCCTCCCCCTGCAGTGAATATGATATTAGTTCTGTTGTAGATTTGGTCCTAAGACTCACAAGGTCTTCTCGAATATACTTCAGTGTGTTTTCAGAATATGCAAAGGGCACAACTGTTACACGTAGAAGTTGAAACCACAACAGGAAAGAAATTGTTTGAACCAATTATCTTTTCTGTTGACTGATCCGTGCGTTTTCCTAACTCATCAGACCCAACATTAATGTTCTTTATATTAAAGCATCGGTTAGATTCTCTAAGCATCAGCTTCTCATTGTGCTAGGCATAATCTTCATATGAGGAAGCTGAGAAAGGCCTTGCAGTTGAAATGTGTTATGAAAACCAAGGTGTAAGCTCATAAGGAATTGAAAGGTATGAGTTAGTAGGAAGATGCGTGTAGTCATAGATATAAATATCTCTGCATTATTTTTAGCATCTGCATGTCATACTTTTTGCTTGTGGAATTTTGTCCTGTCCATGAGTCTTACAAAGAGAATCCCACTCATCAGTGGTGCCTCATCACAGGAATGGAGAAATGCAATAGGTTGTACTTACCTGATTCATCCGGCAGAGATGCATTTCATACAAAGGCACAATGTACACCAACTTTCCTAAATCAGCTCTGGGGAATCTCACAGAACTTTTCATGACTCTTTTTTTCTCTTTTTTTCTTTTTTTTCTTCTAGTGGACAGGGCAACAGCATAATGCCAATTGTTCAGAAATTTCTAATAGCTTATTCCACATAAGAATGGTGACATGTAGTCATTTTCTTTTCTGTCTTTATGTGTTTTTAATGGGGTACTTCTATGGTTGATGTGTCTTGGAATCAAAATCAACAAAGACTACAACTTGGATTGTTTGCAGAGTTTTGCTTTATGCATGAAACTCTTCTCCTTAAATAAGTCCAAAATGGATATTATGGAAGAACATCTTTCTGCTCTGTAATGGCTCAATCTAAGAGAAGATGGAACTTATGCACAGGAAAGAAATAAAATACAGAGTGTTTTTGGGGGGTACTAGATTCAGGAAATGCAAAACAACCCTTCCTACTCTGTGAACCTTATCTATATAATGCTCACCGGAACTATTTAGACTGTCTTGGGGGCCCATGGTCCTATATTGTTGTGCTGAACAATGAAATATCACTGCTGAAAGTATTGATGTGAAAATTTCATTTGACATGACATAACAATGAAATGTATCCACAGATCAACTGAATAGAAACTTTGTGCTCTCAAGCAGCAAAGTGTGCTCGCTCACACTGTATAGTTCCGGTTTCCAAAGAATGGTTTGGCCATCCTCAAGATACATGTCTTGACTCATATGATGAATACCCACTATCCCAGATACTTCAGTGACCTAGTGTATCTCCTGGAACTACTTACCTACAGGTCTGAGTTTTCGACAGGCTGCTTCCTTTCTACCTTTATCTCGCAAGGCACAGGAAAGAGAGAAACCAGAAAGGCCGGTGTCATCCTGGATTCTGTAGAACAAGGGAACAAAGATATCATTTGCAGGACTTTATTTTCTTTTTTTCTGTTTGTACAAGTTTCTATTTGTAGATTTTTTTACTAGATTCTTCAGAAGTGTCTTACTGTCCTATGACTAGATGAACTAATGACTGCACAAACACTTTGGTGTTACTGTGATTGTAAGGGACCACGGCTGGTGCTCTGCTTGGTGAGAAGTGCTGGAGTAGGGAGGGATTCTGTTTCCTTGCCATTTTAGTCCATGATGAGGTATAGTAATCGTCTGTGGGAACCTGTGTGGAAAGCTGCTCACTTATGAGGAATGAATTCTAGTTATTCAAACCTGACACCATTATATCGCTAGCTTTCTGTTGAGTTGTCAAGCCTCTCTCCTGGGCAGAGCAGCTGTCTGGAAACCAGATCAGTAGGTTTGCCTCAGGCAGTTTTAGATACGTGCTCAGTGTATGATGTGAGATGTAGTTACAACTTCATTCATATATATCCTATCCTGTCACAGAGACAGCACTTTAAAGAAGCTGACCTTGTATTCACATAGAATAGACAGCTTCTTACCTGTACACGGGGACTTTTCAGATGAACATGAAATTAATTTCTAATTTAAAACCTGATACTTTTTTTTTTTTTTCATGAAGGAAAGCCTCCTGCACCTTTCAGCTTTAAGCAATGCCTGCAAGATATTTTTTTTGAGTCTAACACTTTAAATTTACAGAATAGATATGTATAATCATATTTACTGTTAAGGAATGATAGCTGATAATTGAGACTATCTCATTTTTGATCTCCTGGGAAATGTCACAGACTATTTTGTGTCCAGCATAAAACATTCTTATGTACGTATTTATGTATATATTTGAATTTATACATGTATTTATGCTCATTTAAACTGGGTGTATATTAAGATTATTAGTCTGGCACTTGTCCGTGGTCACATGGGAGGAATTCTAATAAGAGTAGGATCAGAACACAGGTGTATTGATGTTCAGTGTCACTTACTGGACATATTTGTCTTTTGGGTATGCTGTTCATTGTTTCCTCCATGTTCATCCATTGCTGGGGTGAGGGATTTAGTTTGGTTAGCCTACAAACATGTTGCAGGGTTACCAAACATTACAGATTTGTATATCCATGTCAAGTTTTAATTCTTAGGCAGGGCAGCATAACAGAGCCTTGATCAGTAGATTGCTTTTCAAATTGTAGCTGGTTGGAAAGAGCTAAAAGTAGAGGAGATTCTGATGGCAACTGGATCACTGTTTTCCTCTAACCTGCTTATTGGATCCAGGGCAGAAAAAGAAACTTCTATTTTCAGAAGAGCAAAACCAGTTTCATAGTCATTGTATATACAGTTGTATGTACAGTGCAGCCACTCAAAAGCTGAAATGTGTTTAAGCAGTCTGAAAAAGAACTCAGAAGTCTGTGTGCAGCAGTATCACCCAATGATTCCTGATATATCATCCTGTATATATAAATAGCTATTTGTATTGCCATTGCAGCTAGAAAACCCCAATAAAACAGCACAATCCCTTGTGCAAGGCGTTGTACAAGCAGGACAAATCAGCTCTTTCTGGTCGGTAATGGGGAATGGAACCCAAAGCTTTTTTTGAATGGTCAAAATGAGTAAGGACTTTGGCAGTGTTCACAACCTTTTAAAGCTATATATTCTTAAGAATTTGAGGATCTGGTGATTTATGGTGAATAATGTTAACTCTTGGGGCACAGGAGAGATTAAGGCATGACCACATGATGATACTATGATGCTTTGTCTGTATGAAGACAAAATAAATGAAAAAAACCTACCCCAAGCCAGGAAAAGTCTTACTGTTGTTTAATTGATGTTCAGGTGCTTGCTTTTACTATATGAGGCTTGTGAGACTGAGATGGAAAATGGTGATTGTTATGGAAGGGTATGTCCACTAGATGTCATTCATGTAATCTAGTTTTTGTGCAGCATTTATTTCCAAGGAACGAGGTAGGATGCTAGATACAAATTATCGGCATTATTAGCTGCTTTTGTATATGCAGTGCTTTTGACATTATGTGTGTGTGGGATATTACAAAAGAGTACTCCAATTGCCTCTGTGATGGATTTGACATGCCATTTGGTCTAGAACATCTGTCTTTACATGTTTTTGTGGAAAATTACATTATTGCATGAGTAGATCCGTCATAGAAGAGCACCCAGGTGAGCAGTATGGACTCTGCTATGCAAGGAGAGACATCAGCCGAGAGGCAAGGATGTTACGCCTCAAAGGAAAGCAAAAGTATCCTGTAACTAATATAATTCTGCTTAAAATATGTTCTTTTGTAAGCTTGTTACACCTCAAGGGGCAGTTCTTTAGAAAAGTGCATATCTAATTAGGAAAGGTGGCTCAAATTGCTTAAACTTACACAAGCAGTTTTATGTACTCGCAGATCTTAGCTGTAGAACTGGGCTTTCAGTGCTTGATTTGTGGCACTTTATTGATACCCGAGGCATTTAAAGCAGAATCACTTTAATCAAATGAAATACTCTGTGTGTGGAAAAGTCAAAGGTGCATCTGACCACTCAGTTGGGTGCGTTGGTAGGATCTGCACAGGTATGTGTGCTTGCACTCCCTGCCCCCCATCTTTGTAGTATGAGATGTGTTACTAATTGCCAGAGAGCTTCTGGGAAGCCGTATCTATACTCTCATTGAAGAGCAACTGCTGCAAGGTTGGCCTGTGCTCCTTCCCACTTTCAACTTGGAGTAGCTACAGCAAAACTGGAAGCCGGAGATCACAGCTTCCTCCAACCTCCCTCTCCCCTTCCATATGGAATAAAGAATTTCTCTGCCCTGTGTAGTCAGCCAGAGGGCAGGATGGGGAAGTGATAATCCTCTTGGAATGAGCACTTGCATGAAAAATGATAAATGCTACATTGCATGGGGATTAACACTTGCTTATGAACTTGCTTTTAATGGAGTGATGCTTCACTTTCAGCAATGTGAACGTTCACCGTACTTGTAGACCTGATTAAGAACCTTTACCACTGTTCAGCCAAAAGGGAACCATCTGCCATCAGAAACATCAGAAACTAACTCTTTCTTATTTTTTTTTTTTTTAATTGGAGAGCTTATGATATCCTGTGAGGATGTTCACAGAGTGGGTCAATCTGTGAATCGCTGTGGAGTTTGAAGCTTGTTCGGCATCTCAAGTTGTATTTGGTATTGAGCACTGCTTCATATAGACTTACTGTAGAACCCGATTGCCACTTTGCAGGATGACCCTTTCTTTTCACAGTGAGCTGACATGTCATGCAAATTTGGTCATTAAGTTCAGTTCCAAGCACTGATGTATACTAATTTCATGTAGACTATATTATTGCCTCTAAAATATTGCATAACTGCTACAGTAAGCATCACTGGGATAACAGCTATGGTCCTCCAGTACACAGGGCAGCTTCTGGGAATTTAATTGGAAGAGTAGCATTTTTGAGAGAGCTTCTGTTCTATTTTCAAAAGCGGTATATGCAGTTAAGAGGTCTCAGTCCCATTGCCTTACTAAGGCATTGAAGTTTTAAATGCTAAATCTACTTCTGAAAATCAGTTTTAAATTACAGTGCATTTTAATGCTGGTTCTCATGCCCTTTGCTACATTCAGACACAATGTTGCTTGATGCCAAAACAGATATTTTTACCAATAATCTCATTAATAAAGCTTCGTGGTAAAAAGACTGAGAAATGTAATCTAAGGCTTTGTCTATTATTAAACCTTTATTTTTACCAAAATTGTTTTGATTTGATTACTTTTTACGATAAGCAGGACTTTTGCTGCAAGACTTGACTTCAATTGTATTGCGAGTGGTAGAAGTGAAGATGAAAGACAAATATTTTTTGAAGTAGTTCTCTGTTCTGACAAAACTGTACTTCCTGACCATTACTTAAAACAGTATTTGCTGCCTCTATATTACTCTTATAATACAAATTAAGCTAGATAAATTGATCTTATATTTGTATCTCCAAGGAGATCTCAACCAGTTTTATCTAGTCTACACCCTCACCTTTGTTCACTTATATCTAGGACGCTTTTGACAGATGTTTGCCCTGATTTCTCTTCACCAGAAGTTTTGAAATACTTGTTACAGTCTTGCTTAAGTAGTTAGTTCTCTGTGCCCCCTTGGAAGAGAAAAAGAAATAATTCCATTTTCAACAAGGAAGATAGAGCCTGGATTTAGGAAAAGGTTTTTGGCTATGTAGTGGCGAATGGCACTGCATTGTGGCAGCTGATCACCATATTGTCTACAGCAAGGTTTTACATATATAAAATATATGTAGAGCTCATCTACAGTGTTCTCTTTCCTGGCTTTTGTGAGGCCAAGTCATTCATGTTTTCCCCAAGGTTATATTTTTTTAAACGTCCTGTATTTTTTTTTTTCTCTCTGGCATGATTTCCACTTTGTTCACTTCTTCAAGTGGTGTGTCCAGATCTGCCGAGTGCCTTAGGTGAGTTCTTCATGTTTCTGAGTAACATGATGAGCTTTCACATGCTCTTAAGATACCTAAGAATAGTTTGCTTTCTATTTTAAAAGCAACACATTGCTGTATCTCCTTCTTCTCAGGTGTTCAGCTGCCAGAGTAGGAGATCAGCACATTAGTTCTAAACCTAAATTTTGCTAATTAGTTACCAGCTACAACTTCTGTTTGATTTACTGTTAAAAGGTTCTTGGGGTTCCTTTGTCTGTGTTCCATGATTTTTTGCTTTTTTCACCATGGATTCATTTGTACAGAATTACTTCCCATCCAGTGAAGCCTGCAGAGGTGAGGTCACTCAGTGCTGGAGTACAGCCATATGTGGGTTTAATGAGCTTTTCAAACTTTCGAACGTTCTTGTTTACATCACTGGTCATCTTTCTGGTTTTGGGTGTTTCTAGATAGATGAAGTCTGAGATTCCAAATAGTTGTCTTGTAAGGATATGGAAGACCCAACTTGTATTTCATATTTTGTGTTTTATATTTTCTGTAGTTTATGTTTTAGAAAGCTAGCAGGGTAAAAAGTAGAAGTTAAATTATCTTAGTAGAAAGGCTATTCTTTGCTAGATAAAAGTAAAAAACAGGCACAGGATTAACCTTTGATTTGCTGTCCGACAGATATGCAGTCAGTTAATATTAGTTGTGATTGTTCACTGGAGCAATGCATTGTCATGTGGAATGGCCATAATAATAAACAAATAGAAAGTTGATGTGTTTTCAAGCAGAGAAGCATTAGCTGAGTCTATGTAACATGTTTAAAACCTAACATGAAGAAAAGAAATATAAAATATTATAAATACCAGTGTTAGTCTGTATGATAATGTCTCTTCTAAACAGAGACAATTTTTTGACCTTGTCAAATTTATCCTTGGCATATGTAGTTATGATAGCGGCTAGAGACTTCTGACCATGAATAATAGTTGCAACAATGCAACAAAGCCTTTTGTAGAACCCACAAGTTATTAACTTAGCTCATTGGGGCAGAGACTGCATTTTATTTTAGCTTGAGGCTTAGAACAATGGACCCCGAGTCTTATTTTAGTGCTCCCACAAAACCACGAATAATTTCTTCCTCTTTTCTGTACAAGTTTACAGTATTTTAAACATAGGAGTGAATGTTTTGAAGTAATTCTAGGATTTCACTTAATTTTCCTGATGTTACCCATTTTTACATACCCAGTTTACATTCATCAGTTTGTCAAAGTTGGAGGATAAATGAGAAGTAAAAATGACCATCACATAAGTGTTGGAATCATGAGAGAATCTGAGGTGTGTTTAATACATAGAGTGTTTACTGACATTAAATCCACAAACGAGGAGGAGGGCCTTGGGCAGGAACAGAGTTTTGTGTATTAAGAATCTGATCAGGTAGCTCGTTTAAGAGAATGTTATTAGTGATACTCATGCATAATTATGCTATCTTTTCACTGTTACCTTTTCAAACCCCTCGGAGATTCTTAAGTAATTTTATTTCCTGCCATTTAACAGTTTAGAGTAATAATGAGGAGGAGAAAACAGTTAAATGGTTTCTTTTCTCAAGTACCAGGTGCTGACAGCAACTGAGAATATCGGTGGTTTTTATAGTGGTTTCCTGTGCATCTTGTGTGAGCGTCTTCAAACATTCATCGTCTAAGCCTTTGTTGGATTAAAAAAGATAATATAAATGATTTGTGGTCAAGGGATTGGACTGAAACTCAAGACGTGTACCTCTACGTTTGCTTGCAAAATAGTGACACTGTTTCTGGTTTGGGTGCTTGTTGCAACCTCGTTTGTTCCGAGGCTGCTTTTTGAGCGAGCATTCCCAATCCATTTTTAATTCAAGGTAGAGCAGTTTCTTGAAATCATCGATTCCAGGTTGCAGCAAGTAACAGAGGGGTGGTTACTTCCAGAATTTCTACTGCTGCGTATCCTAGTACATTTCTATCTGTGCTTTGAGATTTGACTTCTGCTGTTGTGATTTGAGCAGGCCACTTCTGTGTGCTCCTCCTCTGGCTGTAACAGAGTTGAGCTCTCCCTCTTTCTTTTCTCCTGTTTGGTCTCTAGTTAAGTAATAAGCTCTTCAAGAGAGGTTATTCCTGTCGTTCAGGGTATGATTGTATGGCACTGAAGAGGGAAATGTGAAAGTTATGTGAGCTTGTTTCAATGCTGCAAGCAGGGAACAATCATGGAAAAAGAGTCTTGGAAGGGGCTATCCTCCCTCCATGTAAGATCATCTTTAACGACATTGCTCTCCGCAGATATTTGCCTGACTTGTTCTGGGACTCCACAACCCCCCAGGCAGTTTATTTTGGTGCTTCGCTATTCATTATCTCCATGGCCCAGAAGGCAAGAAGTGTTTAAATCACAGCTAGGAAAAGTCAGATCAGACATTAAGAAAAACTTCCTTAGGGAAGAAAGAGAAGCCGGATTCCTTCCTCTTTTCAGTAGTCTTTTGTGACCTTATGGACTGGTCTGTCTCGGTCTTCTCTAGGCTAAACATTCCCAGTTTGCTTAGTCTTTCCCCTGAGATCATGCTTTCCAGAACTTACTGCTATTCTCTGTACTTTCTTTTTGGAACATGTTGTTTTTGTGGCATCCAGAACTGAATGCAGTACATTACTCCAGCTCTAGTTTCATCTTGAAGTACAACAAAAAGATTATTTCATGAATCTTGTGGGTTCTGCTGATGTTCTGAAATGCCACTTTAATGGTTGCAAAGGAGCCTTTGTTTAAATCATGTTCAGTTTATGAAATGTGTAAATTCTTGATCCTTTTGTCTTGTATGTGAATTATTCATTTGAGTGAATAACTCATGCCTAATTCTAGAACCTACGGGTGGACTTTCCATGTTGAATTTCACTTTCTTGCTTTTGGACTTCATCTCCCAGTTACTTGCAATCGTTTTCAGTTCTACCCAGTCTGTCCATTACTTGCAGTTCCTTCTAGTTCTGTTGCATCTTCAAGTTTGATATACATACTTTCTTTTCTCAGTATCTGGGTTTTTAAGGAGAATATTGAAATGATCCATGAACAGTTGATAGCATTCTCTCATGTTGACACATCATTTGTAACTCCAACCAGTTGGTAACCGTGTCTCTCATATGGCCTTATTGAAGTTGGTGCTGCCCTTCGCCGTAGTCTGGTGAGCAAAGAGACATCTAAGTGGATGCTTTTGTACTTTGCCCATCAATATTGGCTGCTACCCATTCTCTGATTGTCTTGGGGAGATTCATGTGTGTCTTTCTGGGAGGGTAAGTGCTGACATATGATTTGCTTGATTTTATTGTATTTTTTAATCCACTCACTGTGTTTGCACATTTCTAAGCTCTAATATCTCACTTCTGTCCCCAAGCTGCTAGTGTGCAGCTTCCTCGGAGCCTTCGGCAAGGATTCTAAAAGACGTCTTAGCAGGTCATGACACTTTAAAACACTAGGTTTTCAGAAGTACACTCTCAACACAGCTTTTTTTATATTCTAGCCCAAGTTTCACCTGTATGTTGCCACATGGATGTGCTGCTGTGCCTCTGGTAACGAGTTCACCGAGTAGATGTTTCTTTAGAGTTAGTAGGTATTATTTTAATGCAAATAATAAGCAATGATGATAGTAACGTAGTGCTTACTGGAAACACTAGGCAGATGGGCTGCGCTTGGAGATTTTGAATGTTCATAGGAATCGATAGGGTGATGAGTTAATTTCAGGTGGCATTGGTTATGATGCTGTACATCTTCAGAAGGCTTAATCGCTCAAATCCAATTTAATCCTTTAAAAGTTGAAGTGAGTCTTCAAAGGCATTTAATATCTGTTGATTAACTTCTGTGCTAGGATTTATGTTGATTAACTTCTGTGGTAGGGTTTATGAATTTCACCTGGAAATAGAAGTTAGAATAGGACTCTCTTGAGCAATGTGCCAGTTGCAGGTTTTCTGGAAAATACTAAGCAATAAGGTGATGAATTTAAGCAAGGAGACACTGGATAGACAGCATGTTCGCTATGAAATAGAACTTGGTGGACATGAGGTTCCAATATTTAAATATTGATAGGTGTATGGATTATCTCCTTGCCTGCGCCAGGTCCTGAAAGTCACGAGATTCATAAAAAAATTGATGATTTTTGTCCATTTACCATACTCCTGATCTTCCCCGCTTTGTTTTTTTTTTTTTTCTTTTTGCTGTATTATCAGTTCCAAAAATTGCTTTGGTGGAAAAAGAAGGAAGACAGCTGACTCCTTCGCATAGTCACCCCAGTTGACTTGGCAGCATGCTAGGCTTTGTGTTTTTCTGCCCGCTATTTTAATAAAAAACCTACTCAGTTATTTGTTTTTTGCATCTTTGATTTTGGCTCCTTGAGGGAAACAAGACCCTGTTCTTGATTTAGTGAGCCTTTACTGTCCGGATGTAAACGGTATCTTTTCGGTAATGTGTATCAGACTCGCCAGACTCATCAGTAATGTATCAACTCATCAGGACTTGGAAGGGAAGACGGCTTCTCCCTGCAGGTCCAGAAATTCTGAAGGAGAAATATATGGATAGTTTTCATTGCTTTTAAACCAACCTTATGATTTTGGGGAGATCGGAGTAGTTTTGAGTATGTGGCTTGGCATAATGTTGTCATTCACTGTACCATCTGCTGTAGTTCCAGCAAGAGATGCTCCCCTTGACATCCCTACCCCAAAAACATTTCTGATAAACCCTGCTTCCAAGCTCTGCCCTCGTACCTTCCAGCGGATGAGCAGGCTTTTAACATGTCTGAAAGGCTGTTAGAGACAAACCTCATACCCGCTATATTTAAAATGCTATTCAAATCCGTTGTAGCTGTTGTTCTGATGCTGCACTCCAAGAATGTCTTAAAACATATATGTAAAAGAGTTGTAATGAGAATTGGAAATACCGCAGACTGAATGTCTCCGGAACCATTATGAAAGTGGCTGCAGTGGAACTGGCAACAGTTGGTGATTGAGTAATGGTATGATGGCAGTTTCAGTTCAGGCAGGGAAGATGCTGTGTTTGCCACATGTGAATTAATATAGTGCTGCTTTTTACTGGTGAGGGATTAGCACAATTTTTTTTTTTTAAAGAATATTTGAAGTAGAAAAGACTAGGCGAATAGATGAAACCATATTGCAGACAGCTGCTTTTTTGAGCTGATGAGCTAAAAATCTGCTATAGCTGGGAAGCATCAAATCTGAAATTAGAACACTGCCAATGCATTTGATAGAACTATCAAAATACCAGGTAAGAGCTATGCCCTTCAGACAAATAACCAGAAAAAGAATAGGAGGCAAGAATATCTGTGGACCCCCATTTGGACTGGGCTTTCCTGCTCAACAGCAATTTATATTGTGACAATTTTTTTTTCAGTGTAATTCTGTGTACATACATTATGAATATGAACCACCAATAGAAAATAAAACTGGAAAAATCTATTAAAGAATAAGGGATGCTGGAAGTGATAATTTGAGTGCTAGAAATTAAGAATTTGTTTTTCATCATTCTAGTTCTCTTCCTAGTATGTGTTCTAAAAACTAGGAATAAACTCAAAAAGGCAAACTATAAATCTTTGCTTTAATTCTGTAAGATCCACGAGGGCAATATTTGCTACTCACAGACCATATCTTGCTGCAAATGCTGGTTAAGCAATAAAGATTTGTGGATCGATTGTAAAAGCCTCGTTTCCGTATGGAGAAAATATACTTTATAAGAAATCAAGTTCTTTATGGTTGTTCATACAACTGTGTGTAACTACGATTTTATCAGTTGTCATCGTACTGCATTGAGCTATACGGCATTACATCGCTTGTAAACAGTAAAGGAAACGTGCTCGAAACGATATCGCCCTTTCAGATGAATCCGTCAATAAATTGGGAATACCAGATTCCCCAAAGGAGAAGGAATATGTGGTCGGCAGCATCATACTCAGTTCTCTTGGAAATAGGAAGCATGTGGAGAAGCAACCATAAAAATTTGCCTAGCGAGGCCGTAGCTCCACGCACATTGTGGCTGGAGTGATCAGAAAAGGAAATTGGAATATTCTGGGGCTATAATCTATTGTTTGACATCCAGTGCCTGCTCCTGTGTAATTTACTTGCCTCTTTCAGTCACCTGACTGAAGACATTAAGTGGGCCACAGGGTAAGCCAGGAAATTCAGCTGTCTGCTTTCCAAGTCCAAAGCCTGGGTTGTTTCCCCTTTTTCCCTTCCTTCCCCTTCCCCCCCTTTTTCTCCCTCTCTCCTCACAGCTGCTCAGCACATGCACAGGAATCGCCTAGGCCAGGTAGGGCAGATAGGGAGAGATACATATGGAGCGCACGCAAATCCGCACTAAATTTCTGGAATGCAGCAACAGGGTGAAGTTAATGTAAAGCAAGATTTCTTTTTATGTTTAAAGTTTCTAAAACTAATAAAAAAAAAAAAAAGAGACAACAAATTCACTTTATAGCTTTTCCTTTTCTCTACTACTACTCACTTTGGGATTTTGCCAAAATATTACACATTGCTCAAGAAGATTACAAAGAAATCCCAGACATGCACTGGAGGGCTATTAAATTTAACATTTCTAAAAGATATTTTCAACAGCTAAATACTTGTTAGGGCATTGTTTTCCCCAACTTTCAAAAGTTGCCACAACTCAGTCACAGATAAGAACTTCCAGCTTTTTAATTGATATATAAATTGAGTTTAAAACCAAATCCACTACATTTCCTGTGGTAAAGGAAACAGAGACTCCTCAGTTTGGTTTGTCCCTAATTTGAAAATCATGTTCTCAGGAAATCCTGCATAATTATTTTACGTAAACAGGAAAAGTAATTATTTGCTTGGGGCTCTGTTTGTGTGAATGTGGGGGTGTGCAGAAATAATGTGGATTCTGGAACTCAATGTGTTAACGAAAATATTTTAGAATAAAGGAAAACGTGTTCCAAATAAGGTGATTTTCTGTCTGGTCATGGACAGGCTAGCACCAGGGGATTTAAAATGCTTGGTTTTTTCCCTGTATGTGTTCTTACTGTTTCTCCAAATTTCATTAACGGGTGCAAGAAAAGATGAAAATATGAGAAATTTGTAGTGAGGGTATCTTTGTTGTAGTGCCGTTCAGGTGCTCTTGCCTTGCCTGCAAAGTTGCTCTTCATCATCTGGAAGTGAATGAATTGTAAAAAAGCTATTGTAAAAATGCTGCAAGTTTTCAACCCTCACATCCTTCTCTTCTCTCACCCCCTCAAGGCCCTAAATTTACTTTTGCCATTTGTAATAGTTCAGTTAAAGGTTGAACTTCCCCTCCTGCTCCTTGTGAGCTTTCCTGATTTCACTTACCGTTTGAGCAAGATATACTGGACTTGGTTTTCTCTAGAGTTAGCGTGAACTCTACACTTCTTCACACTGTTGGTTTTGTTTTCGGTCGGAAAACAGCGTTACACATTTTGAGTATAAATTTTACAGTAAGTAGGCTGGGATTTTTTTTGTGTGGGTGGAAACAATCTGTAGAGTTATTGCGGGAGTTGAACCCTATTTCGTTAGAAAACTTTTCAAATAAAAACCCAGAGATTTTTGAGGAATTATTTGTGGATAATTGTTTTAAACCAGGATGTGATTCAGACTATTATTTAACAAGAGGACTTGACACAGAATGCAGGGAAGAATTAAGTATGGGAGCAGGTGGATGCTTACTGTATTTGGACTTGTTTGTGGCATTTTCTTAAAAGTTTAAAGTTCAGTATATCACTCTAACAAACTGTGGTCGTGAACAGTCATAGCTTCAGGGGAAAATTGGAAGCAATGATTGTCTTAGCAGAAATTTTAACACTAAGGTTGCTCAGAGAACAGTTTAAAGTGGAAAATCAGGTTAGTTTCCTCTTTTGTTTTCTCAAGGGAAAACTGTGAGTTAATATAGTAACAACGAAATGATAGGTATTTCTTTGTAGATTTTTAATGCGGTGGAACAGATTTATTCAATAATCATTCTAAAAGGTATTTTAAGAATGTTAACCCCAAATGGTAATTATGAAGTGACTGTGTGTTGCAATGAGAAATACTTTGTGTGTTACATAGCTACACGTAGGAGGACTTGCAGTGGAAAGGGTATTCCCAGGAGCACGGAATATGGGTTGAAATGTAGGGTTGGTGAAGTCATACCTGTGTTAGATTAATAACATATTTACCTCTGCTAGGTAATCGTGGAGAGGTAAGCAGGTTAAGCTACCACACAACAGTTCCCCCCACCCCATTTTTTCCCCCCACTGTTGTAATCATTTTATAAGAACACGTTCCTGAAAAATCCCATTGCATGTTCCTATTTCTCCCGTGGGATTCAGGGAGAGAGCTTGACTTCTGATCGTGAATTCTTGGTACACCAATTTAAAGGAAGTAGCAGTCATTCCTTTTAATATACAAGGTCAGGTTAACCATTTTTTTTTCTGCTTTTCAAGCAAATCTTTCAATGCTCCATACTGTGATTTTTGTAGCTATTGCTATTATATTTGAAGTTAATATTTTGGTGGGTACTATCAGTGGGAGCAGAACGCATGGATTTTACACAAGCATGAATTTTATTCAGAACCCTTGGATATAATTCCAAAGTAGAACTTAGTAACCTTCTGGGTATATTTTATGTGGTTTTAAGCCTGGTGGGCATATTTGGGCTATACTCCATTTCTCATTATATAAGGAAATGTCAGGACTTTAGGGAGACAAGAAAAAAGCAAATGTCCAAATGATTTGTTATGAAGAGTTGAAAAGCCTTTACAGTTCTCTTAATCAAAAACTTCAGATGAGGGAAGAAATTAATAGACTAGCGTTGCTATGTATGGTTGTAATTTACAGGTGTGAGTCTAGCATAGGTTTTATTTAAGGATGTCTTTCCCAAAATAAGGGGCCAAAACCCCTCAAACTTCTGAGTTTATGCTTTTTTATTGATTCTTTGTGGGCCTTTTTAACAACTTACCTGTACTGTTCTTTATCACCAAAAGTATTGCTCTACCAGCAGAACCTGTTCTTGGCAAATTCTTGAATACTGACTTTTTAGATGGGATAACAAGCCTTGTTTGGTTCTCACCTTTTGGCCACTGATAATTGGATCTTTCTTGTGCATTTAAGCCATTTATTATCTATTTAAGGCATAGAACAGCAATCGTTTTCTGCCCCAGCCGTAGATGAGGTAGGAAGGCTGTGAATTGTGAAGTTATAAATTGTTTAGAGTTGCCGTGTTTTTAATAGAATGTTTATAAAGTCGTAATAGATCTAAGTAACATACTTTACAAGTATTTAATTCTGTTTATAAATGGAGTTGGTTTGGTTTTTTAATATTCCTTCCCTTTTATTTCTTATGCTATTTTTTAGGAACCATTAAAAAATAACAACTTTTAGTATGTATTGCCAAATACATGGTTTCTTCCAAACTAGGAGGAAGCTGACAGTTTATGAGAAGTAACAGTTCAATCCACTTCTCAAAATTTGATGTAAATCTTCCTGTAGACATCGCAGGGTGCTGCAATAAGCCCAGGACCCTAATTCTTGCAAGCACTGCAGAGCTTCCTAGCTTGGAAAACTCTTCTGGAGTGGAGCATCTCTCTGTATTCATTCCATCCATCATCATGCTCTTTCAGTTTATGACTCTGCCCAATAAATTCAGTATCAGCTACTTGGAGTAGCAAAGTCTGCTATGTCTTGTCCAAGTTTTACACTTCATACTTCAGCAAAGATTTTCTATAAACGAATGGAAGAAAAACCAAACCCTCACATTATTGTACATTTAAAATGTCATTTTCTTTATTCTGTCTACTTCGATTGAACTCTTTGCCTAGAACTATGGGTGGAAAAACCTGAAAAAAAAAAAGAGGTTAAATAAAATTAATCTCTGCAGTGATAAAAGCATTATGATATCACATTTTTGCTGGCAAAACTCTGTTTTTTTTTACTGCAGCAAAATTGGCAGAAACAACTGCAGGCAATTACAGGCTTCAATTCATCAAGGTACTTAAGCATATGTCTAACTTTAATTGAGTGAGTAGTCATTTGACTTCAGGGGATTATTCATGTTCTTAAAATCAGACATATGCTTAAGTAACTTGGTGAATCAAGGCAATAGTGACTATTTTAATATAATGATGGAGACAGAATAAGAAAGTGTAACCCGCACTGTAGATGTTCTTTGATTGCTCTGGTTTTTAAATAATAGTTCTTATTTGGTGTATTTTCTGTGCCTTAATAAAATCTCAAGACTTAGGAACTGTGTGGTTTTGTGTGATCTTCTATGGACAGTACTTAGTCCATACTCAGAGAACAAACAATCTCTTAAAAAAATGTGGATTGAACCTGTGGAGGGCTGTTACGACTGCTCTCATGTAGGTTAAATGTATTTAATAAATCATTGTTTTATTTTACAGGACAGCAGCCCGGGGGCAGCAGTACTGTACATTTCCTGCCAACTGTCGTTTGTTAAATTTGCTAACTTGATTTACAGGCATGGTACATACCATGACCAGTTTGCATCAAGACACATACAGATTTTTCATCTGCAGAGTTCTCTTAGTTATGTATGCTTTTAAGAAGTTTTGTGTTTTAAGGATGCTTTGCATTAGATAATTCTGCCTCAAACTCCCCTTCAGATGTTCTATGTGAAGGCTTAACGATCAGTGTGATACAGATTTGTTTTGGAGGTGTGATGTGATAGTATTCTGAAGGGTAAGGATTGATCAGAAAGAAACGCAGGAACGTGCAGTAGGGAGTAGCTAAGAATTGCCAGCTCAGATTACTTGTGATGTAAAAGTAGAACATCATTTTGGGCGAGGGTTTGCAGTAGGGACATTTACACGGCTTGAAAACCCAGGCTTTCAGCCTGATGTGCAAGAAGGATGTGTTTTTGCTCAGTCAAGTTAGTTTATATCAAAACGGAAGAACCGATGAGGAATAAAACTAAATTAAACTGCTGACGTAATCACTGATGCTGTGCTATTTAAGCAGAAGCACCTTCTGCCCTACAAAGTATGTACTCCTTGTCTAGTCAAAATAGAGGTGTTTTGACCTGCGGTCACAACAACCCCAGGCAACGCTACAGGCTTGGGGAAGAGGGGATGGAAAATTGCCCAGCAGAAAAGGACCTGGGGGTGTTGGTGGCCAGCCGGCTGAACATGAGCCACAGTGTGCCCAGGTGGCCAAGAAGGCCAACAGCATCCTGGCCTGTATCAGGACCAGCGTGGCCAGCAGGAGTAGGGCAGTGATGGTGCCTCTGGACTGGGCACTGGGGAGGCCTCACCTCGAGGGCTGTGTTCAGTTCCGGGCCCCTCACTACAGGAAGGACATTGAGGGGCTGGAGCGTGTCCAGAGGAGAGCGACCAAGGTGGTGAGGAGTCTGGAGAACAAGTCCTATGAGGAGAGGCTTAAAGAACTGGGCATGTTTAGTTTGGAGAAGAGGAGGCTGAGGGGAGACCTCATTGCCCTCTACAACTACCTGAAAGGAGGGTGTAGAGAGGTGGGGGTTGGCCTCTTCTCCCAAGGGAATAATGACAGGAGCAGAGGAAATGGTCTGAAGTCTGAAGGGGCAGGGGAGGTTTAGATTAGATCTGAGGAAGAATTACTTTCCTGAGAGAGTGGTCAGGCACTGGAACAGCCTGCCCAGGGAGGTGGTGGAGTCACCATCCCTGGAGGTATTTAAGAAATGCGTAGATGTGGCTCTTCAGGGCATGCTCTAGTGCCCGAGATTGTAGGGTTTTTTTGTGTGTGTATGGTTGGACACTGTGATCTCGGAGGTCCTTTCCAACCATGACAATTCTGTTTTCATAGCTTTGAATAGTTTAACCCTTTTTCCGTTCAAATTTGACCTATTCTTCTATTTCATCCTTCAGTACAGTCTGACTTTTTCTTAGTAAAATTGCAATCAAGTATCTGGTGTTATGGTAGTATATCAAAGGTAATTGTTTGTTATACTTATTTTAGTACTTAAAGAACAACATTGCAGGCTAGTGCTAGGAAACTTATTTTTTGTGATGGGGTTATAGCATCTGGACTTACAAATCAGTTCCTTTTCCTCTTCCTTTCAGACTAAAATACTTTTTCAGGGACTTGACTAGGTATATGATTTCTTTTATCATTTTGGATAAGTTTTAAAATGGGAAATTGTATTCCTGCGATTTGCCAAGTTTCTATGGCATCCTGCAAAAATCTAGGTATTGATAAAAAATAGGAAAACGGAGGACTGTCCACTGCTTTTGAGAGCTTGTCATAGTAGCATCAATTAAAGCTGAGCTTAGGAACAGGCTTAGGAAACAATAATGAAGACTGGCTATGTGAATGTTTTTTTTTCTTTTTTGTAACGCTAAAACCCACAAGTACAAAGCAAGAAGTATCTGTAAGTGGAAGTGAGTATATCCAGTTTGTCAGCTGACCTCTAATGAGGTCATCAAATTGAAGAATTTGGCCATTTCTGTTTATTGGATAATGGGAACATGTAGCTAGGTTTTTTCCTGTTAATTAAGGGAATGTGACCCAGGTGTACAGGAAGGAGAAAATGAATAGAAAAGGGATGAGGTTTACATATCTGATCTAGATAAAGTATGTGTGATGACTCTTAATGTGTCAGTTCTTTTCACTCATGACATCTTACTGCCTTTTGTACTGCCAAAAAATAACTGCAAAGAATGCTATGAAGGTGCACAATGGACATATAATTAAGCAGCTGTGGCTTTTGTAAGAAATAAAACCAAACAAAAGAAAGATATTATTGATTTTATTGGTTACAACAGAGTTAAAATATTTATGCTCTTTTAGGTATGGCCATAATATTTTCTCAGAAGTCTGCAAAATGAGGACAAATTGAAGTAACTGCTTGGCTGGAAATTATTTTATTATCCCATTGACTTATTAGGACATGATTAAGAGGTAGCTAGTGAGAGTTTGATATGTAGCCTATTAGAATCTTGAAGCAGGTATGTGATTATAAAATACATTTATGGCTGCTGATTGCCTGAATGGATGAGACTTTTAAAGAGGGAAAATTTCTTTTTCCCTTGCTCTACCTTACCTTATCCTGTTCCATTTCAGGTGAAGTGTTGCTATCTCTCTGCTTTTGAAGTTTTGAAGTTGAGAAGAATTTAGTAGAGTGTTAGTTATGTAATATATATTGCTGTATTATATATTATATATTACTCTGCAAAACTGACACTGCCTAGTGTCGAACGAACTGTGAAACGATGCTCGCAAGTTGCCCTTCGAAGGTTACTGGTAAATCCATATTGTTGACTATTTCTAGTGATGTATAAACCTGAATTCCACATTTAAAAAAAAAAAAAAATCTTAAAAAATCTGCTTGGAAAGTTCCTTTACCTTGTAGGTTCCTTGAGGAGCAACACTAAGTCCGGGTGTGTTTCTCCTCGAGGTGCCTTAACATGAAAGTTGATGGAAATGGGTTTCTCCCTCATATTCATAAATCCAGAGCTGAACTGGTGCATGACTAATTGGAACAAAATACTGAAATACAAACAAAATTATAAAAAGTGTAAGTGATAAATGGTTCTTACTCTCAGGGGGAAGACTTAATGGGAGCCAAACTTCTCTTCTGGAAGATGTGAGCAAATAAATCACCTTCTCTGGTTTTGAGTGTTTCTTATAACACACTTATTTTTTTGATAAACAGAGAATGAAGGAAAGAAAAAATAGACAGAAAGTAAAAATAGGCAAACCTGAATGACAAGAGTACAAATTTTAATAGTATAATCATAAGAACAAACCCTCAGTACACAGAATAAGAATTCTTTTGATATATGAAGGGTCTCTTGAATAATTTCTGATTTTGCTGTGACTTACGTTTTAACTTTCAATTGTTCTTGCAAGTAGTAATTTAAATGGTTCTGAATTATATTGTGTATCCCAGTGGGAAGAAGTCTGAAATGCTTCTGGGGCTATGAAAGTGCCACAAAAACTCAAGCTTTTCTTTTAATGTCAGGAATCAAACAATAGTGTATTAGATAGATCCCTCTGAAAGCAGGTGCTTCCTCAAGTTTTATTGGCTATATATGTACAAGTAAAAAGAGAAGTTCAAGTTAAGTGGTATTGATAGATTCCCAACCATGAGAGACTTCTGAAGGAAGAAATTGTTTCTGTGTGTTATAAAGTACCTACTAATTTTTTTTAACTGGCAAAATGAGGTGACTCATTGGTGAATGCTTTAAAGCATGTGCCAGCTGGAGCATTTCACACTGTAAACCTGGGCTGCTTAGTCCGAACGGTGTGTCAAGCATAGAATAATGACTTTGCTAACTTCAGGTGTGATTCTTGTATTATATGAGTTGTAGAAAATTCTCTATCTAGGTGGAGCTGGGGCTCCAAGTCGTAAAGAGTTCACTTGGTTTTCAGAGTACGATAACAGAATGGTTGCAGACACTGTGAATTTCCATGGTGGACTTGTTGATTGACCACATATGGTATGGCAGAAGGGTATGTGGAAGTGATGTCAGAGTAGAAACAACTACACTCCATGGAAATTGGAGCAGAAGATGGAGGAGACTGCTGAGGTGAAGAAAAGTACGTACATAGCTGGAAAAAAACTTAAATGTTGTTGGAATAATGTATACACTGAAGAATGTTGGACACCTTTATAGAAGAGGAGCGAGTATATGTGTTCAACAGTATTAGTTTCTTAATCTGTGTAAGTCTTTAGACTGCATTTGTCATTGACATGTATAGCCTGGTTTCATTTCACTGAGAATGCTTGAGGGGTAAATTAACATTAAATATCACATTAAATTTAGTTATGTTCATTCAATTTAAAATAAAGTAGAGTAGGGAAATTCAAAGCTATTTTTGAGTAACAAGAGCATTTTCCTAAAAAATAAAATGATAGAGCTATAATTTGATGATTTTTATAACTTGAAAAGACTCTAATTTAAACCAAATTAAACCTAAGGAATGCTTGTGTACTAAAACTTCTGAGTGTGGGGTTTCAGCCTGGAGTGTGTGTTTTTAATGGCTGAATTACAGGCTTCTGAAAAATGAGTCTTGAAGTAAGGTTACTGAAGTCCTTCAAGGCAGTGATAGTGGAGTTTTTTGTGAGACATGGCACCTGTTTTGTATGTATGGTTAATAAAAAAATGTCTTGTGTGAAACTGACATCTGTCAAAACTTATTTGAGAAACATTCCTAAATTTTTGATTGATGATTTCTAGCATTTTTAAATTTAAGATCCATTTTCAACTCCCATTTCTTTGTCTAATAACAGTGCTAAACCAAAATGCTTATGTGCTGGATTATTTAGGTACCGCTTGGTCTTTCAGCCAGGCTGATTTGGTTCAAAGTAGTACAAACTTCTCTGAAAAGTACTTTACCTGTTTTTCTGGATGTCTGGTTGGTGTTGTCAGTCCTGGAGTGTGCATGCATCAGTTATGGTAATATTCCTATTCTGACGCTTACACTTGTGGTGTACTGCCTTAATATTGGGAAGTTTTAACAAGTGGGTAAGACTATCCACTTGTATGTTTGTTGTGTTTACCAAAATTTGAGTGGAACACTGACAGAGACATGTGCTTTTTCTCCTGCTGGAATTAGTTTGTGCACTTGTATGAGTACTTCTAAGAGCGTTACTTTTAGTGAGAGTGTGTTCTCAAGAGATAAAAATTGGGTTTTGGATGCCTCTAGTTTCTATTTGGCTACTGTGATTTTAAAAACAAGTAACTGAAAAGGTTGTTTAGTTTATTTAAGTTTATGGACAGACAAAATGACTTCTGATCTTTGTTCCTAAGTCACTCATCACGTAAAGGATGTAAGAACTGCATGTGTGTATTCCCTTGCACTCAGTGCACAGAGACATTAGAAAGTCTAATGGTGTCAAGATATAAAGGGAAATGTTCTTGCAATCAAGTAGTCTTTGAAAGTGGTAGCAATAAGTGTACTTATTCAGATGAACTTAAGGATGTGCTTAATTTGATTCACATAAATTCTTACTGAAGACAATGATACTTAAAATAGAACAGAGTATTTTCAGTTGGAGGGGACCTACATTGGTTTTAAGTATTGCACAGAACAGAAATAGATCTAAGAATGTATTTAAGTGCTTTTTTAACGACAGGTAATGGAGTGGAATTCATATTCATTATCTTGTTAAGGCAGATAAAATGCATCAGAATTCCGTAAAGATCTAAAGAGATATTTTTGAAGGTATTCTTAAAAGCAAAGCAGGCACAGTTTCTTCCAAACGTGATGTGAATACTTAAAATACAAATCTGTTCCATAGCGTCCAACTAAATTATTCAAAATCTTGCAAAGCTCTAGAAACTATTTGTTCACATGGATTCACCTGAAAATGTTCCAATATCAATGAACAGAAATATGGAAGAAATATCTTTATAAAGTTAATTGATACTTATCAACAAAGAAATAACTCTTGTTTCTAAGGCCAAAGAGATTTTACTTTCCACCTGTAGGATCATGATACTAATGATTTTCAGATTTTAAGACAAGTTACTCTACGTTGGTATCGCTGTAGCACTTGGCAGTCTTTATGTAGAGACAGCTACATTACAGTCAGTATTTGTGCTTAAAGCTAGCTCAGCTTCTCTCTATTTAATCTCCAGTTTGTTCTGTAATTGCAATATCTTTTCACCCAGTTATAGTTCTTTAATTACACGAAGAAGGACAAAATAAATTTAGAGAGATTCACATTTCTGCTGTGGTACCCATAACATACGTGCTTCCTCCCAAGAAATACCTGTGGCAAGCTGCTCTCATTTTACTTCTCTATCTTTCTTCTTAACTGATGTATATTCATCTCTTGCAGAAAGCTGATCTAATCTTAAGATATGTTGAGACTCTTATTTCAAAGCGAACATAGTTTATGTTGGAGGCGTTGAAGTAGTTAGACTTACAAATAGTGTTTGGAGAGTTCTCTGGAAGGATGACTCAGCTTCATTCACAACCTGGTCAACATCTCTTTCTTTCCTTGTGTCGTTTGCCTGAGTATATAAAAAAAATGTTCCATTTAGATGTGGTATCTGGAGTTTAACAGGTTGGCATGGGCCCAAAATGGCAACCTGAGTAATGTGTGAAAAAGGTTATTGTGAATTTTGCATAAATTTAGCATTCTGCGAAGTTGAAAAATTATTAGGACTAATAAGTTAATTTTAGATTGCACTTTCCATTTTTTATACAGATGGAATTAACAACTGAACAATGTCTCTGAAGTTGAATGCAAATGAATTTCTGTAGTTCTTTCTGTGCTGTAGAGACATAAACAGTCATTAGTACCTTGTATTTATCTTTATTACCTAATGCTTGATTAGAATCTGCCATTGTACATCTCATACTTGATTTTCAATGGAGTGGGGTGCGAGGTATCTTTGGTGTCAAAAAATGGGGAAGGTAGCACGTTGCTCTCTGGGGCCTTGGTGGGATTATGGCAAACAGCAGCTGCATGATACATCCAGCCTTTGTAGCACACATCCTCTCAGGTGTCAGTACTTGATGTCTCCTGTCCCCCCAGCTAGGTGTCTTGTCTGCGTCTCACAGAACTGGTATATCCGAATCACCTATGTGTATGAAGGCTAGAAGAGGCAAAGATGTGTTTGTCATCCTGTGCTACTTCGAGTCCGCTGGCAGGATGCATGGCCTACAGAGCTTCCTTCAGATCAACAAATTTAACTCATTTTTTTTTAGCCTCTTTTGGTAACATATGTGTTTGAAAAGTGGAAGCCTTCTTACGAAGTCATTTTTGGAGAGTTCTCTGGAAGAGTGACTTGGCTTCACTTACATCCTGGTCAGCATCTCTTTTCCTTGCGATGACATTTGCCTGAGTGTATGAAAAATATCCCATTTTATTTGGTTGCATAATGTGAGTCCAAATTTAGTACTGATTTGAACTTTTAGGCATAGGCCTTTTTGACTCATTTTTCTTCCTTGAAAGCTATAACCTGGGCCAGATATATAAGTTTTACAGCCTTTTGCAACAACTCTTACCCCAGTGATATCAATGCCATTACAATTAAACGTGGGTCACAGTTCTCTAGGCAACGGAAGCATTTTCCTCTGACACCTGTCCATCTTTCTCACTCTGCACCCTTAAAATGACCTGCTGCCATCCTGTCAGGAAAGAGCTGCTTGTTTTTAAGATAAGACATTTCTAGCACTTCATGTCTTCCATTGATTGGTCTTATGACCCACAGAGGACACACTGTAGTGAGGTAAGTCCAAAGACCATATTCACATATGTATATTTTCCTTCTCCCTGTGATTTTAAGGAGGATCTGTCTACAAGTGATGAATAAGGCAGAAAATTACATTATTTCTT
Source organism: Tringa tobata (assembly GCA_033628505.1). NCBI lineage: Eukaryota > Metazoa > Chordata > Aves > Charadriiformes > Scolopacidae > Tringa > Tringa tobata. The sequence continues at coordinate 179,773 of JAHREE010000207.1, forward strand.
GGTGTGGACTATCAGTTTGGATTGAGAGCTTTCACGTGGGGTTGATGGATAAGGAGCAACCAAGTAGGACTTGCAGTTTTGCCGTTTTGTATAGTCCCTGTTGAATGCAGATGAGATATTTATTGAGACCACTGAGCAGCCCACAGGTGCTGTTCAATCTTGCTTTGTGGGCTCATAGCATGAAGTAAATCGACCCACCCAGTGTATGTGGGACATGGAAATTTGAGGAGGACTTCGTTCTCCTAATGATTTTGTCATGTTAAGGAAGGGATTAGTTTTAGTCGTCATTTTGACTTGTGATTTGTTATCCTTCAAAGACAAAGAATTTTCACATTATGGTTTTCATTACTTAGTGTAAGCAAATTCAGTAAATTTGGCCTTGATATTGCCTTCTTTTGATGCTGAGAGTCTTTGGCTGCTTTTTACTATATAAAAGATTCAATTAAAATGCATTTCTGCAGTTTTTAAATTTATGACTTCTAAGGTCACTTGCAAGCAAATAAAAAAGAATAATACAATGAGAAAATTCCATTCTCTTTATTTGTTTTGTAATCTCAGAAACACCCATAAGATATATGAAAAGACGTGATTTTTAATCCTTTTTTAAAATTGGTGTTCACTGAGAAAAAAACTACCGCTCTGAACTCCAGTCAAATAATGACACACAAAGAAAGTGCTGTAGGGTGATACCGAAGAGCAGATTGTGGTTCTTGTAAACCTCTTTTTCATTTTTTTCGCCCCTATTTTCCTTCTCTCTTTTGTACAACCTGTCATCTTTATTTATGCTAAGAAATGAGTGATATTTTTATCACTCTAATAAAAAGTGTGTTATTACTACATCGCCGAAATAAAATCCGTAGTGCAGAATGGTACGTTATTTTATTTATTTATGTATTTATGACATACAGTGTACGGGGGACACGCCGCAAAGAATGTTCAGTTTTACAATGTACACAGGGATGCTCTCAGTTGCTTGAATTTTTGGGGGCATAGTGTAGTAAATGTCAAGAGCCTTTGAAACATTTGAAGCAGATGTTCTACTGCCAAACTGAAGCATTTGAACTCAAAATGAAACAGTTCCCTTAAACCTTGACATTAAGTCTTAACAGTTTCACTTCCCAATTGGATGTGGTATGAAGAAGATAAATAATAGAACTGTAGCAGGATAAAATATTTATTCTCCCACGAGGTGGGGAAGAAAAACATGTTTAGCATTTGCTTTGCAATTTTATTTGTTCTGGCTCGTTTCCCTCTTATACTCACATATATACAGTTCCAGGCACATGTTAAAAGCAGTAACTAGGGCTTGGCTGGGGCCCGGTGTCCTTCCTTTCCCCTTCAATTTCGTTCTGAGTTTCTCTCACAATTTCCCTTAAACTCCCTCTTTGTCCCCATGTTCCTTTCGGGAAGCATTCATCAAAATGTTCTCACTTGTCCAAAGTCTGTCTACTTAATCAAACTGATCAATTCCTAGGGAAGTTGGTGTCAGCATTTTCAAATAGGAGTGCCACATTTAAACACCTCAGTAAAAAAGGCTTGAATTTTCCAGGCTCTCAGTACTTGCTGCTCCCACTGACACTGGGAACGGTGTGGGTGCTAAGGGGTCACAGCAATGAAAATCTTTTGATTAGGTGTCCACCTTCACTTTGACAATGTCAGGCTCCATTTCCCTATTTGTCTTGTGAATATATTCTCATAATAAGAGTTTGTCTGACATTTTGAGTTATTTTACTGACTCAATCCAAGTATCTCATCCTATATACATGTCATAGTTTGGGCTGAATTGGACGATTACGGGCGACAGAGCCCCACCTCTCGCTCCAAGGAGAGGAGGAGGAGAGACAGAGATTTGTAAGTTTAGAAGGAACTAACTACTTTAATGAAATATTTATAATAATAATAATTTTAAAAAAGGAAATAATGAAAATAGATCTAATATAGGCACTGGGGAAGTCCCAGACTGGACTCAGCGATGGATGGGAACTGGATTCCAGCTCTGGAGTCAGGAACATGTGGATTGGGATCAAAGGCAGATGAACAGACAGGGTCCTCTTCGGTTGTTGGCCATTGAAGAAAGAGAGCGCTGACTCCTTGATCCCTCAGCTTTTATGCTGAGCATGGGACAAATGGGATGGAATACACTGTTGGTCAGTTTTGGGTCTCTGGTCCTGTGTGCTCCTCCCTGCAGGTGGGACCCTTCTCCGCTTTTCCATTTCCAACCTTCCATGAGGGCAAATAACGAAATTAGCTGACCCTGGTTGTTATAGCAATAAGTATAAGCAAGAGACTCTCTGCACACCGTTCCTTGGCATGAAGTATTGCAGTATAAACATTGGTCTTATCACTCTGAGAGTGAACAGTTTGCTGCACAATATGCTGTTAATTTCAGAGACTCAGAAGAGGCCTAGCTAAGAAGTAAAATTACTGAACAGAAAGTTGGTTCTATTCTACCTCAAATCGGGACAATACATTAGTGTTGTGTTCTTTGCTACCTGACCTGATAGCGTCATGTTACAAACACTCAGAACCAAATAACAAACTTTTTAGGTCCTGTCACTCATCCAGCTATTCTGAAAACTACAGCACTGGTTTTGGACCCTCCTCCACATGTCGTACTCCTGCCGTGCTTTCAGGTCCTGTGTGCTCCTCGGGGCTTTCAGATCAGAGCTGCTTTTCTCCCACGCCTTCGCCGAGGTGAGTTAGCGTTATCTCCAGACCCTCTCTGCTTGAGCAGCGCTGGGGGAAGATCTGGAAATGGGCTGCAGTCCCTTCTCTCTTAGCTGACAGCAAGTCCTCCCTCCTGGGGCCGCTTGTCGTTTTCTGTGAATCCATCCGAATGGGAAGCACAAAGGTTTGGGAGAGTGGAAGAGAAATTCAGTGGATAGCGCTTTTTTTTCTTTACCTTCAGTACAGAGAAAAGGTAGCATGGACAAAGGGGAAATTATTATCTCTGTAGTGATAAAGCAATAACCTTTAAGAAAAAAAATGGAATGTTGATCACTAAACACATTCTTATATACGTGCACACACACACACATATATATATAGTGTTCAGTCTACAGATAAATTGTCTGTACTTACTAAATTTTCCCCGTCATTGCAGTTATAGACCAAAAAATACTCCTTTTTTTGTCATAAGGAAAAGGTTGATAAAAGGTAAATGTGCAGCGTCCAATCTCATGTGCAAATTAATGGTTAACGATGTGGTCACTCTATAAGCTTTATAGAAATGCGTGTGCTTGAAAGCAACGCGTACACTTTTAAGGACAATTGGGCATGAACATACATCATTAGTATGGTACAGCATGTCTAGTATTTGTTTATTATGGGTGGGGTATTTTTGTTCTATAATAAGGTCTGCATAGCAAAATTGGCAAGAAAACTGTACCATGTACTTGACTAGATCTTGGAGCCAGAATGTACAAGCTCACTTTCGGTGGTAACCTTATAAAGCAATGCTTTTAAGTGAGGGAGCAGCACTTAACGCAGCCTTTCTAACAGCTTGTACTGGGATTCTGTATTGCTGATTGAATTAGGGTTTCATCTGCACTCTTCCATCTTTTAATAATCTGGCTGCTTCATTTGGCTTCCTACTGCAACCTTGTTGTAGGGAAGCAAATGATTTCTCTACTGGCTGGGACGCAGCTGATGTTTGCTTCACATCATCCTCTGTTTAACCCCTTATAGAATAGAAACTTCCCATGAGCTTTATATACATTAATCCTTCCGAAGGCTTACTTTGTCTGATATTTTACAATAGCTGTCTAGAAAGGTCTTTTATGGGGTGAGGATAAAAGAGCTGTTCGACACACACCTTTGTAAGGGTGGAGTAGCGCTGTGGAATTCTGATCAAACTGCTGGGTTTCTGTATTTTCAGTGGCCTTGGAAACAAAAAAATAACAGCAATTGTAGAATGTTTTTAGGGTTTGTTTTGTTTTGTTTTTCTCTGGGAATGTAGAACGTGAAGAAATTTGATTTGTATCTTATGGATGAGCAACTTTATTCCTAGGACCATCACAGCTTAAAGATAAAAGTTAAGGTATGAGATACATATGCACATATGAAACAGAATAAGTTTTTTATATAGTTTATGTGTATATGTATATGCATTTATATGTATAGTTTGTATATGTATATGGATTGATACATGTATACGTACCTATGTACATATATATAAATTTGTACATTTGTAGAGTTTAGATATTACCTGCCTGGATGAGGTTAGTTCAGAGACAGTTACTGTTAGGGATGGTTATAGTTATGCTGGTATCTACGTATATATATACACACACATATAGATGTGTGTGTGTATATATATATATTTAGATATTTTGTTTTGGTAATAATAAATACTTAGATCAATATTATCTCCATCATTGTCAAACTTATCTTTTTTTCTATCACTCTTTTTATTTTTATTATTTATTTAATTATTATAAGAGGTTCTGCAGAGTAAGTAAATCTCATACTTGCATTTACTTACCGTGTAAATGAAAAAACTGAGACAGAAAGGAAGTAACTTGTCAGTCGCCAGGCTAGCAAAAGTCATGCTTCAAGTATGCAAAAAGTCACCAGTCTAATTGGGTTTTCTCCATTAGGCAGCACCGCATCTCATTTAAATATCAACTGCATGGTATTTAAAGAATAAGTTTATATTCCTTATGCTTATTGTGGGGATTGCTTAGCCTAAGGGTACGTTCCAGTAAGAACATATTCAAATGCAATTGGGTTTTCACTGTGAGGACAGTCAGTGAAACAGGTTTCCTGGGGAGGTTGTGCAGCCACCATCCCTGGAGATTCAATAAAACCCCAAGTAACCCGTTCTGACCTCACAGGTGACCTTGCAGGAGGGATGGACTGGAGACTTCCTGAAGTCTCTTCCAACCTGATTTATCTAATAATCCTGTGGTCAGAGTTGCAGATAAATAAAATGCCCCCCTCTCCTCAGTTCTGTTGTTGGGGGGATGGACAGGAGAAGGGAACGATCGCGGCAGAGCAAGCCCTGTGGTTGTTCTGGGGGTATCATGTCATAGGGAAGGCGGTGATGAGGGCAGCGATGTTTGACACGTCGGGGCTGAGTGGGGAAGGCAGCAAAATGATGTGTACCATCAAAGGAGTTGTAAGGAGGGAAGAGCAGGTGGGAATATTGGACAAATGGGGAAAAGGAGACAGGAAGACAAAAGAGTCTCCCCACCCTTCTGTAGTATAAAGAGGATCACCGTACAAGTTGTATAAAAAAATAAAAAATGTTTGGATGTTCTCTTTAATCACCAGTGACGTCTGTTATGGCTCTGCCTGAAAACATATAGCAACTGTGGTCTGAGGAAAACTGCCTAGCACTCCTCAGGATTGTTTTTAAAGTAAAGTTTTAGCCTTTACTGTTTCCATGACAATGCTTTAGTAATACATTTTTGACTGGAGACTTTATGGGGAACAAATGGGAAATAAGAATGTGACTCCAGCCCTTTGGAAAAAAGGTGCAATAAAGATGGGGAGTTACCGGAGGTGTGAGCCAGACCCCTGCTCCAGCGTGTTCGTGATTTAGTTGTGCATCTTGGCTCAGCGTAGGAGGGTGTGAAAACCATTAGTGTGGCAGAGGTGGATGTTGCAGCCCCGCTGTGCTTCCACTCTGCCATCAGAAAAGGCTGCAACGATGAAGCGCCGCCATCCGGACGTGACGCAGCGCTATTTTTTCGATAGCTTTTAACTAGGGGTAGGGAAGCGCGGTGGAGGGCAGAGAGAAGAATTGCCAAGAGGGCCGTCACCGTTGCCTTCGGGCTGTTGGGAGGCCACGTGTTTGCCGAGCCTTCAGCCTGTTGGAAGGTGGTACTTTGCTGCAGCGTGGAGTTCCGCAGGTTACGGGCAGGGGGTCGATTGTTTCCGTGTTAGATCTGTCGCGGTTTATCATCTAATGCGAGCAGTTGTAGAGAAACCGAATCCTTTCATGCGGTGTGAATCTTGCAGTTTCAAAATTTTCTTGCAGTTTCAAAATTTCCTTTGTCTCAGCACAAATAAGACCCATCTCCTCTCCTGCTTCCATGCCTCTTGCCCCCAGAATAATATCTATTTTCCACAAGCTCAAATACTGAAATAGCGTTTCCCTTTGTTTCTTATTCGCCCTAAAATATACAGGTAATTCAAATGGAACTTTGTTTCAAAATGAAAATGTTTAACTCTGAAGAAGTCAAAACAACAAATGCTTTTAAATTACTGCAACTCTTGATTTTCAACTTACCTTGTTCTTCGACAATATGTGTTCTGGTGAGTTTTGCTGTTGACGATTAGACATTTTCTGTAGCAAAAAGATTCAGAGGAGTTCCTGGTGGTTCTAATTTTTGAATAAATGTGGGAGATGAGAGGTGCTGTATCCCATGGCATACATGCAGAACTAGGGAATAAACTAGGATTAGCAGAAAAAAAACCTACTCAACTGGATCAAGAACACTGAAGCTTTAAGAAAGTTCAGCTGCTTTTCAGCCATTGCAGCCCTAGGGATTTTTCTCTCAGCTTGATATCGCTCATGTTCAAATGTATTTTGTTTTTCAGTTTGACTTTTTACAAGTGTAATTTACTTTTCTAGTTTAGCTTACTGAATTTCAAACAGAATAAATATAGACCCTTATACTACAGATCCAGTTTCTGAATAGTTACGGTAAATGCTTGTGGAAAAGAAAGAAAGTAGAGCTTGAAAGCATAAGTCGAGTTTTTATAAAACTGACAATCTCGAGAAGTTGTCCGCGTTGATTCACCTGGGCTCAAGAGGACGCACCCCCTTTGGGGTGAGAGGAAGTTTTGTTCCCAAGAAGCTTAAGTCCGAGACTTCTCTGATCCAGAATGGGTAATTTTCTGAACTGGGTATGGTTTTAATGTTGAGGACTACTGTCTTTTAGGGACTGGGGTGAGAATACCACAAGCTTTCTCCTGGAGGCATCAGGTTGGCCATCAACTTTATACAGTCACCCCTAACTGACTGAAAAGCTGCAGCCCAAGAAATGATTGTTCTCAAAGTGGTAATCTTTTCTCTCTGTGTAGCTTTTTTGCTTTTTTTCCCAATATACTTTCTTATTTCCAGTAGACTTTCTGTTCTTATTCCTTGTAGCCTGCCCCTTTTCTTACATTTTCCCATTTTCTTGTTTCCCTTTTGGACTGTATCATGTTTTAAAATACATTTAAGATGCATTAATTTTCTCTTCGCTGTCATTTTCCATAATTTTATTAGATTTTATACAAAAGTGCAAGGCCTTCAGCTGCTGACCTGGCGGAAAATGCAAAGATGTGGATGAGCCAACCATCATTAAAGTCCTTCTGTCTAAAATTAAAGAGTCCCATGCAAGTTTTGTACTCTCATAAATAAAATAGGACCTGTCATTTTGAAAAAAAAAATAAAAATGCATGTGGACTTCATCCGGACTATGAAGCGTGGTGCAATTTATTAAAGATACTGTATTGCAAGATGAAATAAAACCCGAACAGGAACTTTGAATTTATCTGATAGAGTTGCATGACTTAAGTGTTTTAGGAACAGCAAAAATTTAATCACTTAAGCCAACGATGTTGTCTAGTGACATCTGTGTAGTTACAGCAGACAACAGAATGAATTTCAGAAGCGTAGAAATGTTAGAAGCTTGGGTATGAAAACATTAAATTGAAAGTGGAATATTTATCGAAGGGTATAGAAGCTATACTGTTTAAACAGGAAGGGAAGAGAGCCAAAGGTAAACATTTATCAGGCTCTTCGGAGAGTAATATTTTGTGGGAGAACATTATATCACTTACAGTAAAATCCTAAGGACTGCAGAGGGGTCATCCAGGTCCTTGGAACTGTTTCCATGTAATAGCGTAGCATAATTCTGTACACTGGAAATGTTGGGAAATCCTTTCTCTAGAATGATAATAGAACCCACTAAAGGTTACAGGTTTGGTAGTAATAGGAGTGACTACAGCGGTGGATTTTTGCTTGCTTATGTAAGGGAGTATGCTTGTCTTGAAATGCATCTCGTTATGTCTTTGTATGCTCAGTATCCAGGTAAAGCTATAAATATAGTTCATAAACAAATGATTTCATCTGAAGTTGAAATGTCATTGTCACAGTCCTGATTGGATTGGTTTAGACAGGCCATCAGGTCTGACCTTTTAATTTCAGAGCCAGCTTTATGTTCCGCCAGGAGAGAAGTGATTTCATGATATGGGAAGGAATTAATAAAATGATGTAGATATTTTTCTAATTCATTACGTTTGTGTGTCAAAGCTGACTCGTTATTAGATGTGACAGGTAAACTCGCATTAAGGTGGTGAGTATCTAAGTGTCATCATTTGATCCATTGGCCTAATAATATTCCAAAAAGCATTTGAATCGTCATAAAAGTTTTGACAGCTGTACCAAAATCACTGTCCTGGAAGTATTTATCATCAAGATTTGATGATAATCTAAAAATAACTCAGGACATGAAATGGCTTGGATTCTGTGGCAGTTCTGGGTCTTGCTTATGAGTTGTATTATGTGCTGATCGTGTGAGTTACTGGGCATCTGACCCATCGTGAATGAAATGATTATTTTTTTTTCGAGCAGATAATGAGAAAAGAATGTGTAAAGGGTGTTTCAAGCTCAAATTTGTATGTCTGGGGCTTTATTTATTTAAGAACTGTAATATTTTACTCTCACAGATTTAATTTAATTTAATTTGCTACTGGATTTTCTCCAGTGATACAAGAACTAGCCTAAAAGGAGGCCTGCCTTTGTCTTGAAACACAGTCATGAGACTATTTTATAACCACCATGTTACTGAGACCCATGGAGGCAGAATGTGTGTGAAGCCAATGGAATTATGCACAGCGAAGATCCATGCACATGGATACGTTTTTCTAGTAAATTTTGCTAGTCTGTGACTTTTCTGTATTCATTGCAGACTACAGCTGCATAGAAATGTTTCATTTTATATTTATATCAAGCAATTCACAATGTTCCCATTATGCTCTAGGGGGAAAAAAACCCCCACATTCAGAACGTTTTTCCATCAAGGTTGGTGCAGATGTAAATCCAAGTGGCTCCAAAGCTAGCTGATACTTCTTTCATGAATAAAGAGGATCAAAAATTCCAGCTCTCTGACACTCCCTGCTGAAGTTCAGTCTTTCTTATTTTTGACTGCAGCTCAAAATGATAAGCCTTTTGAATTCTGAAGGGTACTTATTATCTGAGAACAAAGCGTAATGGAATACAATCAAATGAAACAGATTGTAGCTCTTAATTTACCAAGATGAAAACTGTCCCAATATGAAACACACACAAATGTGTTGTAAATTCAGGATAATTTGAATCATGAAATTAATCCAAGCCAGGGACAGTTGACTCAAATGTTTCTTGTAATTAAGGCAAGCAAGACACTGTTAATTTAAAAAAATATAAAAAAAAATAAATTGCGCACCCCTTAATCCTCCTTCATATGATGGAAATGCAGCAACATTTTCCTTTGACTATTGTTCTCTTTATCTTTTGTGGTGTTTTCTTCCAGTTGACAAACAGGGCATTTGGGTTGACAGATTTTTAATAACCTTTCTGTCTCACACAAAACTCCTATCACATGGAGACATGGAAAAAGATGATCTTTGCAATTGCTTCACACGCTAAGCTTGGCTGGACTTGAAAGTCTTGCCGGCGCAGTTATATTGGTTAGATGTGTGGGAAAAATCACAGTTCAACTGACATAGCCACATTGGCAGAAGCTCTACTGTAAACAGTTGTGCTGGGATTGGAGTTACTTTCCTGACATGTAACTATTTCGGGAACTCAAAGAGGCTATACCAGAAAAATAACTTTTCTGACAGCGTGGGCTGTGCTCCCACTAAGAAAATTGCCTGCATAGGTCTACCATAGCTCTGCTGTCAGGAAGGTCTTGGATTTCCTTCTTAAGCTGTTGGTGGAAGTGTTAGGATATACATAGCTTGCATGGCTTCTGAGGAAAACCAAAAAAAAAGAGAGTGAGTGGGTGTGCTTTCAGAGGTGGTGTTGGTTTAGAGCGTGGCGGTGCCAGAGGCTCTTTCCATAGGCGGGTAACAGACAGTTCTTGCCCCCAGAGGGACAGGGATTCACCCTCTAAACAGGAACAAGATATTCTTTTCAAAAATGAAAAATTAAGTCCAATGAGACCTTTATTCTTTCTAGGATACAGTTAATTTCTTTAAAAAAATTCAGCGGAAGCCTTCTTTTAACAAAGATGCATATTGTACCAAATCTGAAAGTGTTAACAGAAACATATTTTAAAAGAATTCTGAAATGAGTTTTCCTCTAGATTTTTTGGGGTCATCTTTACCACCAAGTGTTTGGAGCTCCATTTATCTTAATAAAAAGAAATGTCTAGGCTTTCCTGCCAATTTGAATTACCACATAAACTGTTGGTGGTGCTTGTTAAAAAAACAAAGACTGTACAAAGTTTATCCTGAAGCAGATGAGAGAAGCTGTGTTAGATTAGAATTCTTTTGCTTAGCTGCTGATCAGCCGTTTGTTTAAACATCTTTTCTTTAACATAGCTTGAGAGGGTGGTTGAGATAATAAATGAAATAACAAAACCTTTTATTTATTAAAGTGAAGTGTTAACACCTTACCTTCATATAAATGCTCATGTAAATAAGACAAAACCAGAAGGGGGGCTAGGACTTTCACCCTCAAATCAATGTTTGCCAGCTTAGGTCAGTTGTTACCATCTAAGGGCTATTTCTGCTCCAGATTAACAACAAATAAATAACAAAGTTGTTGTTTGTTTGTAGTTTGGTTGGTTGGGTTTTTTTTTCCGGAAGGTTCCTAAACAGCGAGATTACATGGATCCCTGTGGCCATTGCTATCCTGACGGCCAAGGAGAACAGGTTCATACCTCCATCCTGGAGGTATAGTATCTCCAGAACTGGGTTGACTGTAGCAAATCCACGTGGGAAGGCCTTACTTTTCTGAAGTCTCCCCTGTAGGCAGAAAGCACGCTTCAATTTTAATGCTAGATTTAGCTTCCTTCGTAAATAGTTACGTGAAAAAAAAAAAAAGATTGTGTTTCAGGTTGCATAATAATATACATTATGGGAAGCAAACCAGTATGTGTTCTTTTGTGTATTGAAAAGAAAGATGCAGGCAAGATAAGTATTTTTTAGATGACAGTGTCAAATTTGTTCTGATTAGAAAGTCCGTTTTTCCATGAAGAATGCAAATACAGTAGAACTTGGTTATGTAGTTCATTTTACACCTTAGCCTGTTCCTCCAGCATTATTAATTTATGGGACTTAGGTATATAAAGGCAATATGTTTGTCCTGTGCAGCAATAATTACTCTTTTTTTACTGTTTTCTGTATTGGATGTTTAGCCTTTTATTTTAAACATTTGGAATTGAGAACAATATATTGAGGGCAATAAATAAAAATTACTGAAAGGTGGGAAAAAAATCTAAAAAGCAAAATGTCTTTCAGGTCTTAATATTCTTTTATTTATTTAAAGTTTAGACATTTCCATTTGCCATCTTGTTTTTTTTTTTTTTTAATGTTTTAAAAAACTTGATATCTGATTGTTCCAGTATTAGGAATATGCAGGACTGTGGCGTATGTGTACCCTAGAGATGGTCAGAAAACATCAAGGAAAGCGAGTGAAAGCCAAGTGTAGCAAAAACGAGAGAGAAAAGGTAGTCCTCTGAAAAATGTAGAGTTACCATGTGGCACTGTATCAGAAGCTGCAGAGGAACCCATCCTGCCTTGGACTGAGTGTCCTCTATGGTCCTACCAGGAGGTAGGTGTTACCTCTCAGAGACAAAACCTGTTAGAGAGAATGGCCACGATCCCTCTGTGTTGTAAATAAAGGTTAAAGATTATATTAGGAAAAGTGCAACCCCATTAAAAAAAAAAACAACCACAAACCAAACAACAAGCTGTTTTATCCTTGTAAAGCTTACAAGCTTAACTTAGCTTTTTAATTATACATCCTTCTGTGAATTCCCAAAAGCGCTGAGTGTGCCTCACACATCCACGTGGATCATCTGTTGGTTTTGGTAGTAACACCCAGAGCTATGTTAAGCTCCCTGGTATATTTGGCCAAAGTCCCACACTTTTGGGACAGAGTCGGTGTGCCGTCCGACTCTGCAGCCACTCTCCCTGTAGTGACGGCGAGTTTGATTTCGAGAGGAGCCCTGAAGATGCAACAGGGATTTATTGATTGTGTCTGACCCCAATGCCAATCCCATGTTGCTCTGGAGACTGGTTGGGCTACTCTTAGTTACGTTGCAGAACGTATAGTCTTAAATGAAATTTTGAGAGTTCAGGTGCTCCTCTGTTTATACTGTAGTGTCAGAACTAAGCAAGACCTATTTTATCCTGATTTCTGCAATGGATGCTGTTTTAGCCATTAATAAAGGTTTAGCTGCAAAAGGAAGTTGAGAGAGAGTGTGTTTTGAAGAGCACCAGCATCTTAGTTCTGAATCTGTAAGATGGAGTGACGCTCACAAAATTAAGGAAACCTGAATGCCTGTGTATTTTACTTATGTACAGCATAGAATGAGGATGAGATCGAATATATTTAATAGCAAGGTGAAATATCAGATAGGTATTCAGAAAAGGTGTAATTTTGAATAATATGTTAACATAATAATGATGGAGTAATAACAATGGAAAGATACAGGCTCTTTAGAAAGGACAGGCAGGGGAGGTGAGGAGGGGGTGTCACCCTCTATGTCAGTGACCAGCTGGAACTCATGGAACTCTGCCTAGGGATGGATGAGGAGCCGACCCAGAGCTTATGGGTCAGGATTAAAGGGAGGACAGGGACAGGTGATGTTATAGTGGGGGTCTGGACACCCAACCAGGGTGACTGAGTGGATGAGGCACTCTGTAGACAGGAGCAGCCTCACATTACAAGCCCCAGTCCTCATGGGGGACTTCAACCACCCTGATATTTGTTGGAGGGACAACACAGCAGGGCATAAGCAATCCGCGAGATTCCTGGAATGTGTTGATGACGTCTTCTTTCTCTAAGTGACAGAGGAGCCAACGAGGAGAGGAGCCATGCTGGACCTTGTTTCCACCAACAAGGAGAGACTGGTTGGGAATGTGAAGCTGAAGGGCAGCCTTGGCTGCAGTGACTATGAGGTGGTAAAGTCCAAGATCCTTAGGGTGGCTAGGAGGGTGCACAGTAAGGTCACTACCCTGGACTTAAGGAGAGCAGACTTTGGCCTCTTCAGGGATCTGCTTGGTGGAGTACCATGTGATAAAGCCCTAGAGAGAAGAAGAGCCCAAGAAAGCTGGTTAATATTCAAGGATCACCTCCCCCAAGCTCAGGAGCAATGCATCCCAACAAAGAGAAAGTTGGGAAAAAATGCCATGAGGCCTGCATGGATGAACAAGGAGCTCTTGGAGAAACTCAAAGTCAAAAGGAAGCCTATAGAGGGTGGAAGCAAGGACAGGTAGCCTGGGAGGAATACAGAGAAATTGTCCAAGCAGCCAGGGATCAGGTTAGGAAAGCTGAAGCCCAGATAGAATTAAATCTAGCCAGGGACATCAAGGGCAACAAGAAAAGCTTCTACAGCTATGTCAGTGACAAAAGGAAGACTAGGGAAAATGGGGGTCCTCTCTGGAAGGAAATGGGAGGCCTGGTAACTCAGGATATGGAGAAGCCTGAGGTACTCAACAACTTTTTTGCCTCAGTCTTCACTGGCAAGTTTTTCTAGTTACACCACCCAAGTTGCAAAGGAGGGACTGGGAGAATGGAGAGCCACCCACTGCAGGAGAAGATCATGTTTGAGACCATTTAAGGAACCTGAAGGTGCACAAGTGCAGGTGACTTGATGAGATGCATCTGCAGGTCCCGAGGGAACTGGTGCATGAAGTTGCTAATCCATCATATTTGAGAAGTCATGGCAGTCTGGTGAAGTTTCCACTGACTGGAAAAGAGGAAACATAACCCACATTTTTAAAAAGGGAAAAAAGGCAGAGGCATTCTGAAAAAAGGGAAAAAACCCAGGCATGCTAAAAGGAGGGGGTTGTTTTGGTTTTCCTGCCCAACTAGCATAAAAAGTCCCCCTTCCATGTTATTTAATACAAACTAGCAGTTTTGTTCATGTTCCTCTAGAAATTGTGAAGTTCTAAAGCCTTCTGCATTGTAGAATTTCTCACTAATAATTCATGCGTTTATCTTCATCTTCTTCATAATTTTCTTTTTCATGCACCTATGTTTTACACGGCCAGTATTGTAATTGGAAAAGAACATGTGAGATCGAGGGGATAATTAATTTGTGCAAATTGGTTTTATTTCATTAAATGGTGTCTTTTTATTGTTTGTTGGCCGTAGTAAAGTCAAACCAGTTTGCAATGGCTGAAGAGAATCTGGTGCAGAATTCCAGTCATGTAGTCTTTATAAAATGAGAAGAACAAAGGGACTTGGTAATGCTGCTGAAGGTTCTTTCCAGATATCTTTTTCTCTTTCCATTTGAAAATAATTTAGAATAAGTTTGGAGAATCATAATATTGCAGCCTTTAATCATAAGCATGCCATCTGATGCAGACATGGGTGAATTACATTAAAAAAAAAATCCATTTCTTTGTTATGAATCCATTATCATTCCATGGGAAAAAATAAAAAAATTGATTTGTTCAACCTTGAGTGATATCATAGCATATGTGGTAAACAGCTAGATTTGGATGATGTGTTACTTTGTGGCATCACTCAGGGCTGTATCGTTGTATGTAAACACTTGAAAGGAAAGACCAAGAAAATTCACAAATGGCAAGATTAAAACACAGCTATTGTTCTCTGGCTTAAGATCATAAAAGGAAGGAAATTCATAGTTAAGGATCCAAACCTCAAGTATCTGGGCACAATGCAGTGCCAGCCTTAATTTTACATAACCATACCCTGTTATGAGTAGACATTGGTGGTTTGATCCTGAATGATGAGTTACATAGCTCTTAGCAGCTGAAACCAGAAAAATAAATTTATTTTAATGCTTGCCTTTGTTTGGTGAATAGACTTTTTGGACCAGTTGTAATTGTTTTCTTTATGTTTTCTTGCCAATTGAAATAAAACAAATCCCTAATAAATAGTATTTTTTTCAAAAGTTATCCTTAAAATTCTGGTACGCAATCTTCTGTTAGAATGGAAATGGGAAATTGTGAAGAGAAACCAGTGTCATGCTTGGATTTCTGGAATGTTTAAAAATTCATGGTAAGTTATAATGGCTATAATCCTGCAGAAACTTGATTTTAAAAAACAAAAAACAACCACAACAAAATCCCCCAAAACATAATTGGTGAAGGAAGTAGTTAATAGCACTGTTTACACAGAATAACGAAGGTATTAGAGAGTCTTTAAAGTATCTGCAATTTATTGAATTTCTGTTCTACTTGTCTTAAAAAAGTTCCGTTTCCCGCTGGTTCTTAGAAATTGTAATGAAGGTAGCAGAGACCGTGCTTTGTAGGATGCCAGAATGTGGGTGCAAAATGCAGTAGAGAGTGGCAATGACATCAAATCTTATCTTGACATTTCTGCCTAAGGACGTTGCTTCAAGGATTCAAAAGGAGAGGATCAACAATGCTTTAGCAATCTCCAGTCAAGTCAGGGAAAGGCCTTGAGCACTTTAAAAGCCAGAGGTGAGCTGCCAAACAGTCAAAGAGTAAAATCGAGTATTTGATAAGGTGAGGCTGACTTCACAGAAGGATAGTTGTAGTTTTCTCAAAGGCATTTTGGTTCTTTTACTGATGGGAAGAAACCTCAGCAGTGTCCAAGTCACTTGCACCTCTTCTGTCTTTATTTGACATTTGGAGGGATGCAGCGGGCAAGAGCTGGGAGATGAAGGGGCAGAAGTCAAAAATAATGTAGCTTTTTCACAACAGATGGAGCTCTAGTCAGTTTAAAATGGTAGTTTAAATTTCCTCCTGAGTAGAAGTTACTGAAGGTACGGGAAATTCACATTCCAGATATACTAGTCTCTTGGGTGTTGCAGTGAAACGGAAAGGTCCCTGACCCACAGCCTGAAAAATTACAGCCCATGAGACGAGAGAGCTGAAGTGTTCAGTGATAAATCTTTTTGCTCTTTGGTATAACTGAGCATATCGCTAAAAAAGATTTACACATGAAAACGAAAAGACTGGAGACAGAGTGAGAAAGAAAACTGCTTTGTGAATGTGAATGATAGCGCTACACTGAACAGCATGGATAATAGCTGTGTAGAATGATAGGACCATGGTAGACCCTCAGTACGTTTCAGCCATCAAGATGTTGCTTCAGAGAATTGCTGAACGTCAGAGTTTCATGGTTGGGGATTTGGCAGCCCCTTCTCTATTCTAGTTTTCCTGTAATCCCTTTAGTGAAGCAATGGTTGGGATTGTCTCTTAGTGAAGGGAAACCACCCCCGTTTCCCATCTCAGTGCCCATCCTTGGATTCCTCAAATACTCCCTGACATACCTAGGTCACCTTTTGATTTCCCCTCTGTGTCCTTGGGACTACAAATTCCAGGATTAGGGATTTCCCTCTGATGTTCTGATGCAGTCTCTTCCATTCATGTTAGAGTATTCTCTGTTACTGTGAAAGACCTGCTTAAGATGGTATCTTTTTTTCAGCTGCTCCATGTGTTGGGGTTTTTTGGAGACTTGGTTTGTGTTTGGTTTTTGTTGTGGTTTTTGTTTGTTTGCTTGTTTGTTTGTTTGGGCTTTTTTTGGCATAGCTGCTTTAAACTGTTTTTACAATGGAGCACTTCTAAATCCGTATGGAAGTCAGATCGGAGGACTGTGTCTACCCTGGCACAGAAAGCTCTACAGGTACTTCACTAAGCTACATGACTGTAGGAATTTTTCTGCAGTGTATTGTGGGAAAACTTTTCATCAGACCACTATACAAAAAAGTGTTTTTAACTCAACCCACTGAAGTACTTCTATGGCTTTTGTTCCAGCCAGTAGCAAGGCGTGAATCCAACTCTCAATGATGATGTTTTCCATCTGTTGGCACGAGTGCAACTCTCATTTTAGGAAGAGCAGAAAATTCTGAGCATGAAATGCAGCGCATTTCAAGAGTAGCTTGTTGCTTGTTGCCCTAAAATGTCAGCAGCCTGTTTTGTCAGGTCTTCTGTGTAGGTATGGAGACAACTGATGCAGGTTGAATAGCTGCAGATGCCCCATGCACTTCCTTGTATATCTGACATGGCTTCTTCTCCAACATGGAAGACACCCCCTTAGACCTTTGTAAAGAGCTTACTTTCCCTGTGCATAACTAGGACTTAGAGATGAAGTGGGTACTTACCAATACTGAAGCTTGCTGCAATCCTTTACTGTGATTTGGGTTTTGGCTGGTCCTTTGCTCATGCTCAGAGTGTGGAAATACGTATTTCAGTGACTACTTCAAAGCCAGAGGGCTGAAAAATGTTGATTTCCCTGATATAACGCCTGGTTTTTTTTGAGAGAAAGCATGAGAAGCCTGTTGAACCCACGGATTTGTCCAGCCTTCATCCAGAAAGGATAGTGTTTACCTGTTAGGCAAGGTGAGATCGTCCAGATAAAAGGTCCATGAATGGGGATATGAGGGAAGAATGTGTCACATAAAGATAAATTGGAGATCCCATCTTTTTTTAATTATTATTTTTAAATTTAGGCAGCAGTTTACTCTATTTCTGCCTCAAATGTGGAGTCACTAGATCCACAGTTGTTTAATGGACCCAGACCATTCTCAGCCTCCCTACCTCAAAAATAAGTAAAACATGAGAACACCTGGCAGCAGAAAATTTCTGTGTTCTTAGCAGTATATAATTAAATGCTGTTAGTACGATTTGGCCAACTGAGGCAAAATGGCATAGCCAACAGAGGTTTTGTACAACGAAGTCCCTATTTTTCTGCTTTTTTTTTTTTTTGAAACTCACAAAATTTGTGACCTATCTGAGAGGGAACAGTGAGGGATTTCATTAGGAGTAGGTTGATGCCTGTAAGCTGGCTACGGGCCGTTCACGGCTATGTCCATACTGTTATATATATAAAATTAGCAGTGTTAGAGCTTGTGTTTTAGTTCAGTCTAAATGGCAGGTGGACCAAGAAAGCAAACTGATCTCCTGAACACTTATCAAAACCTTTTATCCAAGTTTATGATCAGAGCCACATTTAGTTCTGCAATGACAATATGCTTTGTCCTGTGTTCCTGTTTGGTACTTGCCACCCCTATGCTCTTCTGGACAGCAAAGGCACTTGTATTGAAATTTTTCCCAACAAGGACAATCTTTGTTCTTCCACTCCTTGATTCACACCTTATGTTGCATTTTAAGAGCTTTGGTGCCCTAGCTCTTTTCTGTAGACTCAGTATTAGTTTTAGCCGGTAGGGTATAGAACACAGACGTTGGAAAGCATGTAGAGATTGATTCTCTGTGGAGAGTCAGCACTCTGTTTTTGCTTGGGAAAGTTAAAGAAATGCAATGTTAGGATGGAGATACGAGTCCGAATTAGTTCCATGTTTTTATTTTGATGACTTAACATGGAATGATGGTGATGATCTGTCTGTAGATGATTTTCAGGCTACTGATGTGTTCCACGCAATAATGATCTAATCTTCCTTTAAGCTAAGCCCATTAGCATTCAGTGGGTTACGATGTTCCCTAAAACCTTACAGCTAAAATAATGACCCCTGAAGCCATTGCTGCCACTAATTCTTCAGCTATTGCTATTGGTTTTATCAGGAGAATAAACTGTTGGATACTTTAAAACACAACAATAATTTTCAGAAGAACAAACCTCAGAACAACAGTTCTTCAGAATATAAAACAACAGTTCATCAGATTAGGTTTTCCTTCTTTAGGAGTTTCATCTAAATCACTGCACGCTTTCCTTTTTCTTTTTTTGCCAGCTAAATTCTTTCCTTTTCCTCCCAAAATATCCAAGTCTAACTCTTAAATCAGCTGATAGGTTTAGAATGAGCATGCCCTTTTTGAATCAGGTATTTGCTCATTTCTGTGAACATAACGAGGCTTAGGAACTTATTCAAACGGATGCTGGTCCATATCCACAAAATACTTCTTTGCCAAACCTCTGTCTTGGACACCTGGCTGTGAACACCTGCGTGGAGAGTGCAACCTGTGGAGCAGTTAGCAGAATGACTGGCAACTGCCTGTGTTAGGGTTCACAGAATTCCTGTCCCTCCCCTCCTCCCTTTCTTCCCTCCTTCATTTTCTTATGCAAAGTGGAGGTTTGGATAGAAGAGTTGTTCAGGAAAATCAAGCCTTCTTACTTCTGCTATTTGCTACTTCTGTTACAGAATCACAGAATGATATGGGGTTGGAAGGGACCTCTGGAGATCATGTAGTCCGACCCCCGGCCAAAGCAGGTCCACCCAGAGCAGGTTGCACAGGAACGTGTCCAGGTGGGTTTGGAATGTCTCCAGAGAAGGAGACTCCACCACCTCTCTGGGCAGCCTCTTCCAGGACTCTGCTACCCTCACAGAAAAAAAGTTCCTCCTCATGTTTAGATGGAACTTCTTATAGTCAAGTTTGTGTCCATTTCCTCTTGTCCTGTCCCTGGGCACCACTGAAAAAAGACTGGCCCCATCCTCTTGACACCCACCCTTAAAGTATTTATAGGCGTTGATCAGATCCCCCTTCAGCTTTCTCTTCTCTAGACTAAAAAGACCCAAGTCCCTCAGCCTTTCCTCATAAGGGAGATGCTCCAGGCCCCTCATCATCCTTCTGTTGTTGTGTTAGCTGTTGTGCAGCAAGCGAGCTTTGAGACGTCCTGTTTCTCTGTCGGGTTCTCACATGTTGTCTGGATGGGAGCAAACATGATCCCAGGTACAAAGTAATGATGCTTTTTCATTTCTTTCTTCTGGAACGCCTGCGCCTTTCCCACCTCATCCATGAGCCTTGTTTTAGCACGCCTTTGTGACATACCTGCTTTCTGATCTTTAAGTATACATTCTGCTAACCGATGTGAGAAGGGAAAATCTGTCTGTGCCTCCTCAAGCTGTCTTTCTGCAAACTGCTTTTTTTTTTTTTGTAGGTGGCAGTTTAACAGTGTAAAACAATGGGAATCTTGATTCGCTTGATTTCCATCTCCTTGCTGTCTTAAGTTCATGATTCTTGACGTCCACAGCAGACTAGCAGCGTGGGGTTTTCTTGAAATACCCAAGTACGAGATGAGCACTGCTGTCCAAACAGATGCACATTGCTGTCCAAATAGGTAATCTTGAAATACCCCTAGGTCCCAGCCTGGGTGCTGTTAGCAGTGTGTTCATTGTGTATTGCATTTTACAAGTATCATTGCACTTGCAGCAGCCCAAGAAGGGAAGACGGGGCTCGGTTCATGTTCTGCCATCCGTTGAAACCCAGGAGAAATGTGAAGGTGCTTAGCCTGAGTTGGTCTTGGTAGAGTCTCCTGTAGAGGAATACAAGCTGGCAGAGGAATGCCAAAAGACTCCAGGTAGGCAACCCTATGCCATCATAGGGTATATATATATATCCTGCTATTTTTTACCGTTCCGTCAAATTTTAAGAGCAAAAAGATTTCGAGTGAGCTTTAAACTTCTGTGAGGGGAGGGAAAGGCTGTTCTCCGGTTTTATACACTTGAAAACAGGCGTTTTCTTTGTATGTGAAAAGAATGCAAATCTTATTCTGTAGGACCCCCCTTTTCACTTAGAAGCTGAAGTCCAGTGGACAGCTGTATGTCCCACTCATTTAAGTTGGTTTTCCATTCTTCATGGCAGCTTGAAGTGGCTTTGTTGGCTCGCTCCGTGTGACTTGTGCACATTCTGAAAAGAAAAAGAAAAATCAAATAGCTGGAGAAATATATTCTTTGTCTGAGAAGTCGAATGCTTCAGTACGTAACTTGATGTGACAATTGGTATGCCTCCCTGCGTAATTTTCACTAGTGATCTTTCCCACTTATAAGCACAGCTTTGTCAATGTCTAATAAAATGCCTAAGCTTTGTAACCGTGAAAGGAAATGTATATTGGAAGGAAATTAATTGTACCAGTATCCCACTGTTACTGAAAGCTGTCTCTATTCATCTTAATTAATATAACCATTTCAATGCATATTGTTACTCCTCTCTATGTGTTATATTTGGTACTGCTCTAAAGGAAGCTGTAAAACATCCCGATGCTTTCATCAGTTGCTGATCAGTTGCTGGCAGGGGGACGAGCGCCCTGACAAATCCATGCACCTCTTCTCCCTATTTGGTCTTTTTCCCCCCTCCCCAAGCGAGGCAATCGGATAATCAGCTTCATATAATGGAGGGACAAGAGCCTTGTTTCTGTGAAAGGTCATTTCGTAGCCAACTCCAGGGCGGAGTGGGCAGGCAGCACTTCGGGCTGTCATCAGGGGTGCAAGAACATGCCAAGCTGCTGCCAGCAGCCCATTTTAGTCCTTCCCAGCACAAAGGCAGGTCTGTGTGCCGGGCTTGCTGCTGCCCGTTCGATGCCAACCCCGGTGTCACCAGAAGGCCATCTCGATCATTAGGAGACCAGCCCTTTGACTTTGCCAGCTCAACGAAGAGGGAGGCGAGGGCATGAGGAAGGCCAGTTGCCAGGTTGCTCCTCCACGTTTGCTGGCACCAACCTTCAGCCATAACCAGGCTGTGCCCCTCAATTGCTGGGATGGTTTAGGTAATAAGGACCACCTGCTCTTTATGAGATATTGACTCTTACTGGAGATCTTTGCGTGTAGGCTGTAACGTGGCTGTGCTATGCTACATGGGCAGCAGTAGCTGGGTAGCTTTAAACTTCTGTGACTACATGTGACTGACATCAATTTAATTGCAGTGCTGTGTGTACTTGCTCTGCATTTAGTTTTGGAAAACTATTTATGATGAAAATACATAAAACAATATGTTATTTTTTTTGCAAAGGACTGGCGGAAGTAGTATATGTTCATGCTCACTTTTCCATTGACTGAGGTACAGTGATGCTCGTGCAGTGTTTAGTATCAACTTATGGCAATCATCTGTGGCAAAAATGCACTTTTCCTGCTGCTACAGCGCGTGGCAGAGGTGAATATAGTCATGGCTCTTCACCTTTTAACTTGCCACTGTGGTTTGCAATTGGGCATTTCATTAAGAAATTGAGAAGCAAGCATTTAGCTTGACAGTGGAAGTAAATTGGCTGGTCATGCCAAGAAATGAAAACTCTGTGGCACTGGGTGATCTTCAGAGTCAGAATCCTGCCCTACATAAGCCCAGACTCCTGTGATTCTCCCAGGATTAAATCAGAACTGTCATTTGGTTGTTCATACTCCGTTGTAACAGAGAGAGGCTGACTCTCAGCCACCCAGAGCCAGAAAAAAAAAAATTAGGACAATATGAAACCTCGAAATAAACTTAGCAATTAAGACGAATCAAGCATATTTGTTAAAGAACAGCGTGATGTACCTGTGAGTGGAAACTAAGTTTTTCTCCTGATTCGAATCTGCAGGGGAAAAAATATGCGATCTTTTTTGAAAGCTGGGATTTTCTACTTCTCGTCCTTTTGACTCCTCTTCTTGCCTTCTCCCACCACTTTACTGGCATAACTACGTCCATCAAACTTTGGGGAGGGGGTGAAAGGTGCAAGGAGATGATTTTGTACAAATGTTGCTAAAATGTGATGTAGGTTTTAGACTGCGATAATAGAAGCACCTGTCGACTGTGTCGATTCTCCAGAACAAGTTCTTTTGCAAAGAGTAGTTAATTAGCTAGCAGCACTCTGCAAGTCATAGATGTAAAGATCTTAGTTAAAAAGCAAAATAGTAGCAGATTTCCTCAGCTCTTTCTCAGTAGATATTTTGATTTATTAATTGCTAGAATGAGAAATTGGTTAACTATTGGCCAGCACAGTTTTTAAGTTGGCAAAAGGTATAATGTTTTAATTTCTGATTGTAGGGATTTTCAAACTTTTAATGGTTGAAATAATGCTAAATTTGAGACAGGTAAAAGATTGTGATTGCAGTAATGTGATATTATATTTCAATATTTATCAGAGTAACAGGGAATGATACAAAAAAGAGTATCAGAGAAAAACAGAAGTCTGAATTTTATAGTTTTAAGGAAACCCAATAGAACTTTACAGGAAAGTGAAGAGGAAAGGGACTTCGGACTTTTTTAGACATATTTAAGTGTTCCACTCATCAAGTGTTATTTTTCATTTTTTTTTTTTTTTTAAATAGATCTCACTAGCGTTATTCCTATGGCCTGGCAATAGGATTTTTTTTTGCATAAATTCAGGAGTTTAAATAGTGTGCATCCTGGATGTCTGGCCAGTTCAATTTTAAATTCTTGATTAGAGATAAAGTGGTGTTTTAAACCAAAACAAACTACATGCAATAAACCTTAACGAGTCTGACTTAAAACCACAAATCAAGGATGCTGAGGAGTCAAGGTTGAAATATTTGAAATCCATCCTTAGTTCACTTTATCTGCTGAGTAGTGCATGGGATCACATACTGTTTGAGAGATACATTAATTGAAAAAAATCTCCAAAATAGGGCAAAGGCACGTTGGCAGAATGGAGCGGAGTTCCTCCTGCCTTTGTCCATCCTGTTCTGCAGCTAAATGGCAGATTTCAAAGATGAGTGCTGTTTATTTTAGGTTGCGATGAAAGTGCCAAATTGTGAAATGCGGCCAATTTTGCACCCCTGTAATTGTTATGTTCTCATTGGTGTTTTAGCTGATTTTCGTCAGCATCGGTGCTAATTTGATCCCTCGCTTTTCTCGGTTGGCTGGTTGTCAGAGAAACTCACAAACGATTTAGCTCGGCTTTTTGAAGAGCCTTCTTTATAGCAGGACGTGGAGTTATTAGGACCTTTAAGTTAATAGCGCTACCTGCCCAGTCTGAGTTGTGATTTGCTTGCGCCGGGTCATCGGTCTGCGGCTCGAAATGCCAGGCTGATTGACTCAGTCCGAGTCACCAAAAAGGCAGTCGGTATTAAAAAGCTCACCTTCAGAAATTGTACCACTAGATCACTTAAAGCCAAAGAGCCGGGAGGGTAAAAGGACAGAAATAATGAGACAAATCCTGCTCGGATGATTCCTACTCGAAACAGAAACAGGGCCTCGTTTAGAATTAAATTCTAAAAAGCGCTCTTAAAACCTCATATTTGAGTACTCAGATTTTCCGAAGAGCTATATCTTATGGTTTTTGGAAGGTGTAAGAACTATTTGTCGTTGCTGCTTCAGTAACGCCTGGAGGCCTGTGTCAGGATCAGACTGTGTGGCCATGTGTGTTGTTTTTCAAAAGAAATGTTTTCATTGCATTCTTTTACTTTAAAAGTGAAACAACAAAACAATGCTTACAATCCCAAAATTGGAAGAAATTGTGTGAACTATTGTGTGAGAAGGAAAAAGGGCAAGGAAACATAACTGGGATTCAGGCTTTTGAGAGTTTATTATAAATGTTGAGAAAAATATTGTTTAAAAAATAGCTCTGCAGTGCCCTTTAAAATCAGTAAGCGTCTATTTTAATTCCCGTATAAGTAGTAACTGGCTGCTGTCTGTATATATACTTAAATGTTGCTTGCTGTATAAGAGCTTGGTTGCTTAATTTCAACCTAACTGAATTTTTATGGCTGTGCTATAAACCTCTTGAAAATAGTGGCTTAAATGGAAATGCTGACACGACATTAATTACACTGGCTCCAGTGTGATACTGTGATTAAAGTTTATTTATTTTGTGCGTGCGTGTCTGTGTGTGTGTAATTTCATTGTGAAAAACTAATGGAAAACTAATGTGGCAATGGAGAATGTGATTCTGTGCTTGATATTTTATTTTTCAACAGCAAGGAACGGTTTTAATGCCAATTTACAGTATCAGAGAATTTATTTTTAATTGATGTATAGTTTAGGTATTTAAAATTTTAGAAATTTGGGAAAGTGACAAGTTTCCCACTTTAAAGCTGTTCGCTCTTCTTCCAGGAGTTTTTAAATGGCTTTTTGGGTGGTGAGGCTGGATGTATATTGCATTTGCATTAGAAACCAAAGAAAATGGTTTCATTTTCTTGCCGCATATGTTCTTTGAGATGATTGGGAGAAAAGTCTCGTCTCTCAAAATAAGGGTACACGCTCCAAAGTTAACGTTCATTGCACTGTTGCCTATGAGGTAATAGCTATAAAAGTCTTTTTTGGTAAATAGTACGCCCAACGGATACTTTCAGATTGCAAATCTGTGTATTGCATCAAATCAATCGGGAAATGAAGAGTTGAAACATCGTATGACCAGAAGAAGAGTGAGGGAAAGAGGGTTCCCGTCTCCAGGCTGTTTCTCAGGGCAGTGAGCTGGGGTTGGAGAGGCCTTGGTTGCAGTCCGTTCCCGGCGGTCCATACTTCCCGTGTTAGGCAACAACTGGAAAAAAAATGACATGGTCTGGAGAGCAGAACTAGGCTGTCTTGCTTCCTGGGTGAATGTTGAGAGTAATCCATGCCAATGCCAAGTGTAGATAACCCTGTTTGATAAGGGGTATCCGCAGCACGTTCAGCGGTTCCTATCTGCTTTGCTCCTGGATCAGGAGAGCAAAGGCATTTTTTCCTGCGTCCACACGCATGTGGAACTTGAAGGTTGATCAGAAAACCTGTCTAATGGATTGTGGACTGTGCAGAAGCGAATGATCTCCCTGGTTGGTTGTCTGTGGTGTGCTTTCCTTGGCATCAGTGCCAGCATTCGGCCTCATCTCAGAGACCAAAGTCATCATTCCCAGTCTTACTATAAACACCTTTCCCACGAGCTCAGGGCATCCAGTCAAACTCTTCTGCACAAGAGAATTATCGCAGAAGAGAATTAGTATTAAGATATTCTTAATACTGATCTGTCTGGTGGGCTGTGATCACAGAATGATTTGGGGTTGGAAGGGTCTCCTGGGGATCAGCAGGAGCTGTGAAGCTGCAGGATGGTACGTCCTGCAACACGGCAGTGAAAAGAGAGACAAGTAGTGAGGGCTGAGAAGACCAGAGGGGAAAAAGTGAAATCTTTGTGTGGAATGCCCTCCTTCCGATTGCTCAGTGAGAGCATTCAGCATATATTAATCCAGTCCATGAAATTTACATTTTTTATTTTTACTGTTTGCTTTCACTGGAAGAGAGTGCAAAGTAGGCAAATAGTTTCGAAGTGTGTGGTCTTTATGATTTATATGTATTGCTCAGAACTACCGCTGACCAAACTTCTTGGTCTTGTTCCCATTTGTTACAGTAATTAAATATTAAGTTGTTATGAAAGGATTGTGCCCTTCCCTTGAAAGAGAAAAGAATGTGGCTACTCCATGATTCTGGGGCACAGCTGATGTTTTATTCAAACCAATGTGTAAAGGTACAGAAACTGTGTGCCAAGTTTATCCCATCTGGAAGGAATGTATCTGAAGCAAGACCGAGGGTCTCCTTCTCTTTAATGTATTTGGGAAGCAGAGTTTGACAGGGTTGGAGACAGAAAAAAAAATAAATCAACACATGCTGTAGATACATTTGGTTGGCAGGAGAAGAGAGCCTGGCAGGTCAGTCACTTCCCGAACACATCACCTTCCTCGTTGCAGCCTTTAATCTACATTAAGACGAGAGAATGCTTGTCCTTAAATGACCCTTGCATTGAGTCAAGTATCACACTGGAAACTTCAAAGTGTAACTGAAGACAAATTATGCAATAAATTAAAAATCAATACTGTAATGTTTCTGTGGCTCCAAGCCTGCAAGGGACCAGCTTTTCTCTTTGAGCACACCCATTAATACCAGGGAAGCGTTTCAATATAGGTTGGGGGTGGACCTGCTGGAAAGCACTTCTAAGGAGAAGGATCTGGGGGTCCTGGTGGATAGTAAACTATCCATGAGCCAAGAGGGACGATAGAATCCTGGACTGCCTAGGGAAGTGTGTGGCCAGCAGGTGGAGGGAGGTCATTCTCCCCCAGAATGGGGGGAGAACTCCCCCAGAACTGGGCTTCCCAGTTCAAGAGAGACAGGGAACTACTGGAGAGAGTCCAGCGTAGAGCAACAAAGATGGTTAAGGGATTGGAGCATCTCCCTGGTGAGGAAAGGCTGAGAGAGCTGGGACTCTTTAGCCTGGAGAAGAGAAGGCTGAGGGGAGACCTTATCAATGCTGACAAGGATCTAAAGGGTGGGTTGAAGGAGGATGGAGCCAGACTCTTTTCAGTGGTTGCCAGTGGCAGGATGAGGGGCAATGGGCACAAGCTGGAACATGGAAAGTTCCACTCCAATCTGAGGAAGAACTTCTTTCTGGTGAGGGTGGCAGAGCCCTGAAAGAGGCTGCCCAGGGAGGGTGTGGAGTCCCCTTCTCTGGAGATCTTCAAGCCCCACCTGGATGCCGTCCTGAGTGATGTGCTCTGGGCAGCCCTGCTTTGGCAGGGGAGTTGGACTGGATGATCTCTAGAGGTCCCTTTCAACTCTGACAATTCCATGATTCAAGCACATAAACGGAGACCTACGTATGATCGCGTGGTGTTTTACTGAGTAATTGTTTGCTGATTCTGTGGGTGAGGGAAGAGACTGTTGCGAATGGGAAGATCGAGGGGAGAGGAAGGAGCGGCATATGAAAATTAATCTCTTTTTAAAAAATGTTGGTGATACGATTCAAAGCTTTGTTTGAAAATCTTGGTTTGGCTTTTCACGGTTTTCTGTTTACAGACTTCTCAGGTTCTGCACTGTCCACAGCTGGTCCCCAAGGTTCTTTCAGCCTTCGCACAAGGCTGCCTGCTCCTATGCCAGCCTCAGGAAGGAGCTCAGAGGAGTGTTTTCTGCCTTAAAGTCCTCTGAGAGCTCTCCCTGTTGTGCTGACAAACACGTACCTTACAGAAATACTGTATCTAGAGCCTTTAGAAAAGGATGGCATCTTTCCAAAATCTTAAGCAAGCTGCTTGGTGCAGTTGGAGCAATCAGCCTGTTGCTCTTTGAAACCAACAACAGTTAGAAGGCTTTCAAAAGTTACTTTAAGCCCTGCTCCGGAACTGACCAATATATTGTGATGACCCACAAGCCCCCAGCTGTCACGTACTGTGCATCGTTCCGTGTGAACGTACAAATTATCTTCTGAGAAACCTCTAAACTTTTTATACCGTACTGAAAAGGTGTGCCTTGGGATGCTTTTGCACTCTCTCTCTCTGCCTTTTCCATGAATAAGAGGTGGACTTATTTTTTCAGTCTGGTTTCTGTTTCCTGTCTTCATGGAGTGATGTCCCATTGCTCGGGATACCACATGGTTGCAAGCAGATTAAATCATGCTCGTCCTCTCAAGAATCTTATCAGAAGACTCATTCTTCAGAAAAGGGAGGAGGGGGGAAAAAAAGACTTTTGCCTTGTGTGTGTGGTGCCTTTTATTGCGCTAATGTGAAATGATTCAATGTGATGGACAGCAGTTTATCAAAACAAAATCTCATTAAAATCTGTCTGCACTTTGCCCTTACTCTCCTTTGTATAATGAAATTGTGAAGCTTTCTGTGACCAGACAGTAACCTGTGGTAACCTGCAGTATGTGTACATTTATGGGCGATGAATAAAACCATTGTTATCACCCTTAAATGTTGGCATCAATATTGTGCTAATAACATTTGGAAGTTTCTGCTTTATCAGCAGCAATGACTGGCAAATAATCAGCTGTTTTGTAATGGGAAGCTTAAAAATAGCAGCCAAAGACATTTGAGTTAAGCTTCATGGAAAAAGACACTGCTGCATTTATTACGATACCATTTTTGTTGTGTAAGGATGACATGATTGTTGCTTTAGCTTTTTAGACATACAGGGCAATTAAGAATAATCAGTTTTCCCACACATTCCGCAAAGCAACTGAAGCACAAATGCTAATAACCAGGCCCTTAAATTTAGAGTGACTTCCGCTGCTGCCTGGGCAGCCCAGGGGTACAGATGCGTGTTTCACAGTGGTGTGCCAGCTATTGTGTGCTTGCAGTCTTCTTGCAGAGATGCCAGTCTCAAAAGAAGTCCCTGCTAAATAGTAAACTCTTGAAGATTTGCCTGTACTACCGATTTAAATACGTTTTGGAGTGCGGAGGAAGGGGGCTGGATAGAAGTACAGATGACACACACTCTGGGCTTTGCAATCTGGGACAGGTGTCCAGACGAGAAGTTTAAAGGAATGTGTAAAAGAATTTCTAGTTTGTGTTTACTGGAAGTAGTAGGTGGTCGCACCAGTAAAAAACTAGTTTGTGTTCCATACGCATACAGATACGTGTCGTGTTTACCCCCTAATTTGTATGAAATGTGTGTGGCTGGTTTTAGAATTCAGAGCATCAGCAAAGACAGGTGAGGATTTGTGCATGGAGTTCAGAATCTTGCCTGTAGCTAAAGGTGGTAAGTTTATACTGACAGTATTAATTCCTAACTATTCCTACTAAAAGCCACGTATTTGGTGGGGGAAGTTTCTTACATATTCTTAGATCAGGCTCTGTCATGATTGTTTTAGACAGAAATCTGCATGAAGATATATCTAAAAATTGTTTATGCATTCATATACGACTTTGTTTCCTGTATTCTTTTCCCCATTTTTTTTTCTCATCGCTCATTGCTTTTCATCAGCGTGAGTATGCAATACCTTTATATACTGCATGCTTCTAGACTTTTACTGTATTGGGGTCAAATCTTTTGCATGCTTAGGACTAAACATTTGCTGAATTTCATCTTTGCTTGCTAAGCATCTTAGACTGAAGTGCTTAATTAAATGTGTAAAAAAGGAATTGCTAAACTTTATCACTGACCAATACCATTTACCAGGAAATAAAACATTGGGAGAGCAAACTGATATCCTAACTATGATGTACAGTTACTTGCATTTCAGTGGACATAATTTTCCACATACAATTTTAAATCTTTGACTATACCAGATGTGGACATAGTTCTATCTGTACGAAAGACTAAAAGTTGGAACGGGATATTCCTGTTTGTGAAGAAGAATAAGCCACAGTGGTGTAAGACGACTTTTTATTATTAAAGTGTTCCTACACCAGTGAGTTATTTTACCAAAATTGATAGTAAGAATTAACACCTTTAGATCAGGACATTATAGCTCATAAAGAAAAAGTGATTTCTGAGAATGGAAGATGAGTTTTGCTCTCTGCCAGAAAGTATTGCAGGGCCTCATCACCATTAATGCATTAGCCTTTACTGGCCTCTTGCGCTGAAGTCTAATTAATAGCAGAAGAATTTTCCGCAAATGCTTGCAGAAATTGTTTTTGTACTACGTATGACAGAAACAGCAGTTACACACTCTTGTATAAGGGAGAGATGTGGAGAAAAGGGGAATCTACTTGCATTATCCAATTTTAGAAGATGCCCTGACACCATCGTAAAAATCGGGGATGATGCCTATTACAGATTTTCTTTTTTCTTGTGAAAATCTTGAGTGGAGATGATTTAGACTGAAATGAAAGCTGTTATGCCCTACCCAGTTAAACGTTCTGATCACCGTGAAAGGTGCCACTAAGGCCACTGTCATGAAGTCAAAAGAAAAAGATCTTCAAAGCTGGAAAAGAAGTCCCATTTTCTCCAGGAGCTCAATTGTGAGACCACAGACCAAGGAGATCGCTTAATCTCCAGTTGAAGAACTGGAAGGATGCGGCCCTATCCCTGTCATGCCCATGAGAGTCTCTAGCTTGTCATTGCTATTTGGCAATTATTTTTTTGGCATTTTTGATCAGGGTCTGTGACACCTCAGTGCAGCTGTCTGCTCTCAGTCAGGCTAAGAGTAAAGCTGAATAAATAACTCCTAGCAAGTAAGTGTTATCCTTCTCAGTCCCTGTGAGTGTGGGACACGTTTGCAAAGTTTCAGGGTGCCTCAAGACAAATTTTCAGCAAATAAACTGTCAACTAAGATAACTTGGCTCCAGAAAAACTCTAGAAGAACTCTAGAAAAATCTAGGAAGTGTTTAAGGAAATCATTTGAACATTATTTGCAAAGTTTTCACTTTAAAAACGTGCTAATATTTTATAGTTTAGTTGCAGCTGATCACCTATCTTTGTTCTTCCAGGCTTTTAAGACCGAGGATGGCTACATCGTGGTGGGAGCTGGAAATGATCAGCAGTTTGTCACCGTGTGCAAGGTAATGGTGTGTTAGGTGACAGTACAGAAATGTGTCATGGTTTCCATTCTGACTAGGAAAATAATTACTGTTTGCTTCACAATTCCCCTTTTTTGTGAAAGTAAGTAATGAGTCTGAATTGTAACCCTGGGGTTCTACCTGGTAGTTTAGGGGACTGATAGGGGTTCTGTGCTTTGCTTCTGTATACAGAACACGCCAATTCCCAGACCTGTGGGTGCTGACACCCACTTTGGAAGTCTGTGCAGCTGCACAGCTAATTGGCAAAAAAAAGGAACAAGCTAATCACCTTCCAGTTCTGGAATGGTGAGTGTCATGGAAGTCACACTCACGCCTTTTCCAGGAAGAAATGTGGCACTGTTTCTCTATGAGATACATGGTAGGCACAGCCGTTAACAAAGCAAAGCTGAGAGATGGATGGTTCTTGTGCTACCTTAATCAGTAGCCGAATGTGTAGTCCTTTCTAATACAAGAATGTGTTGGTCTGTCTGCACAGAGAAACTCGTGGACTTCTTAGAAAAGAAATATATTACAGGACTGTGGGCTGGCTTTATGGTGGTGCAGAGATATGGTGTCGAAGAACAAATCTTCAAAGAGGGCTGCTGTGTTCAAAATCTGATATCTTCATTATATTGAGGTGATGGGACCTGACTCTGGCAATCTTGTTTTCACAGAGGGTGGCTTGGAAAATTGTAGAATAGTTTTGGATTTTTACATGCTCTTTTCCTGTTTTAATAGCTGGGATTGCCTTTCCGTGGACAATGAATACCTTTTAAAAGAGAAGGAGTGTTTGTAGGGAAAAAATTGTTTTTAAATACAGTGTAGCAACAGTCCAACCCCAGCAACACATAAGATGGGACAAGAGGAGTTTCACATATAGCATTAGACAGCGTTTTTAAAAATGAGAGTCCTGTCTTTTCCCTGCCATTATGTTTTTTTCTCTGAGAACTTGCATATTTAGCCTAAATTAATCACAGTTTAAATGAGCTGGCAGCCTCAGGAAATTGCGCATTATTTTCCTCCGTTTGTTCATGTCAGACATTTCACATTTTCATGGATGTTCACAACTAATAACTGGAAGACGACAGTGCCACTGGGATTCTCTCTTGGTGCAGCTTGGGGTACGTGTCCCCACCTTGCTATCTGGAGGGACCTGGTTTCGTTTGCTTGAGTTGGCTCTCTTAATAGAGAGTTAACCTCTTCAAAGTTTTCTCAGTGGGTTTTCTACATGCAAGTGTCCAACCACAATAGCGGAATCATTATCTTAACGTGAAGGAAGATTAATGACTGAATAAGTGTCTACCTGCCACAGCTCAGTTTTCTCAAAGACTCACTGGTTCATAAAGGAAACCTTTTCAGAAAGTCCCAGGACGTAGCTGTGAATGTCATCTTGGTGCTTGTATCACCTGAAGTGAAGAATGATGTACCAAACGCTGCTCGTCCTGCCATCCTTGACTGAGGCGGAGCTGAAGATCTGGCTCAGTGAGTTCTGACACCACGGCGTGAGCTAAAAGGCACCAAAAATTCAGACCATGCATTCACCTTGCTTTAGGGTGCAGCTGAGAGACTGTGTGGCTACATAATCCTCCTGTAATCAATAAGGAGTGAGTGGTACCCCAGAAGATGAGGTGTGTTACCTGTGATTTGTGTTACCCTGGAATCTATAGGACTGAAATTGAGATAAATATTGGCACTTAATCTGCAGGCTGATGGTTTTTTGTTTCATCCTTACAAATTTCTAGAATTGAAAGTAGGGGGTGCAGAACATGGAAAAATGATGATTGCTCGCAAGTCAAAGGAATTAAAAAAAAATCTGAAAAAGTAGTTCAAGTTTTGGGTAATGGTTAGATTTTTCTATAAACCAGTTATCATGTTTGTTTTTAAAAAGAATGGTCTTTTAAAAAAGTTATTGTAGTATGGATTTGGTCTGCTAAATTTCCCAGAAATGGAGGGATGCGGAAGTCAGTGGAATGCTGTGAAACCCTTTAGAGGTATGCTCTGGGCTAAGTCAAAGGTGATTTGGAACTAAAAATACCATGAAGTGGGAGAGCCAGTAAAGGAAAAGGACTTTATTACAGGAAGGGCCGCAACACCCTAGTGAACCTTCAGTAAATACAGAGACCACTAATTCAAACATTGGAATTGCTATTAGAGAACCTTTCTGGGATGAGCTGGTGCTAAAAATACAGGCTGTATGGAAGCTGTTGCCCTGAAGACACATACTCTAGGGATGTAACAGCTGGCTCAAGCTGTAAACAATTGCAAACATTCTGCTTCAACCGTATCTTTTCAGGCAAGCAGAAAGAAAAAACTGGAATAATTCACTGTGATATTTTCAAAATCAGTGACAACTAACCATAGCCTGTTTGGGGACTGGGAGAATTGCAGAAAAACTCTATAACACTGCTAGCCGAAGTGCATTTCGGAGTGGTCAAGTGTTAGAGAAGCACATCCTGGTGTGTGGCTGCTTTGGTCTAAATAGGAATACTGAGCAAGAGTCTTCAGATGACTGAGCTTTTGTGTGCAACAAAAGAGATTGCAAACAGGTTTACTAATGTTGGGGGACAAAACACAGAGTGCAAACTCTTGGATGTGCATCTTGGATCTTGAAGGAGGCCTAGAAATGGAGAACAGCAGTTTCATTCCAAGTGGTCACAGCGAAATAAAGAAAATAACATTGGCAGCGTGATGCAGAAAGATGAATGGTACATTAATGAAAAACTTCTCAAACGTGCATTTGTTAGTCACAATAAAATTGAGAACATATATAGACATGCAGCTTTACAACAGATGGACATCAAGTTAAAGCTAAGTCAGTAACGTTAATTAAAACAGTAGAGTGAGCAATTCCATATGATCACTTTTCACATAACTCATCAAATGGAACCATAGTTTTCTGATTAATTTCTGGGTTTTTTAAGCTCTCATAAATAGGTAATCACTATCATTTACTTTGAACAACCTTGCATGACTTTTCTTTTCACTAAAGCAATGATTTGTAACTCCAAAATAGCAGTATTAAAAAAGAGGAGATAATTTTAAGGGCTACCAATATTATTGTTAAACTTTCAGGTAGGAAAAGAAGAACATTTTCTAAAGTTAGATTATGATACATTATGATTTTCATAAACTAGATGGTGTAAAGATAGAAGGAAAAGAAAATATGCTGTGAATTAAGTGCTGATGGAAGGTGCTATGTAATCTTTTATGTTACCTTGCAGGTAAAAATCTGCAGAAAAGTTATGTTCCAACATAACTTACTAATGCCTTGGTTTCCGTGCTTAGTTTTGTCACTCTAGGTGACAACTGCATCAAAAAATCTCTAAATATCTGTTGAAAGAATACCTATTCTGCTGATGGTTTTAGGTCACCAACAGCTGTTCGCTTGGAAGGGAAGCTGTATCCTTATTCACTCCAGCAAAGTGAGGAGTCATCAAATGATAGTGCCCTAGGTCTGAACCTATTTCAGAGGAATTAGCCGAATTTTAGGTTTGAGGCAAGTATCAGAGAGTTTGTCACCAGTCGATGTATCACTGACATGTGGTAGTACATAGGCATATGGATTCAAGGAGAGAGTGAACATGTTCATAAAACAAATATCCTTTGAGGCTCACTAACTAGATAGAAAACAGCTCCAACTCAGAAATGCCCTAATCTAAAGATGCTTGGAGTTTGGATGAATATTAAAGGTGTACCATTTGTACTAGCCCTGTTCTTAAGCTCTTGCTAAGCGTCAGCACCCAGCCACAGGCAGAGATATGATGATGGGCTACGGGGACATCAGCTTTGAACCAGTAGTGTTTTTTGTGTAGGCCATTTGGAAATGGCCCTGTAAAAAGATGAAGCATGATTAGAATGAGTATGAGACTCATCGTAAGTAAAATTGATCTTGAGTGTGTGTTATTGATTAAAAATATATTGCAAATACGGGGCAGTCTCTTTCTTTGTAAGCTCCTATTCTGCCTTCTTCTGTAGCTGGTGTTATTGGGAAGTTTTTTATTGAATTTGGAAAATACAACTCATTC
Organism: Tringa tobata; assembly: GCA_033628505.1. Taxonomy (NCBI): domain Eukaryota; kingdom Metazoa; phylum Chordata; class Aves; order Charadriiformes; family Scolopacidae; genus Tringa; species Tringa tobata. Next base: position 214,787 of record JAHREE010000207.1, read on the forward strand.
TGTTTATTTACGTTCAAGAAAAATACATTGCGGCGTGAATAGTGTAATGACTATTTGCTATTTGTCCTGGTTCCAGCAGGGATAGTGTTAATTCTCCCTAGGATCTAGCAGGGACACAAGTATTCCATCCCATGCCAGCCATGCCCAGGGGTAGCCGGGAAGCGGTCGGTGGAGCGCTGGTATCAGAATCATGTTTGTATATTCCTCTCCTGTTACCATTTTCTTGTCCCCTTTGTCATTCTTGTTAAACTGCCTTTGTCCCAAACCACGAGTTTTGCCTTTTTCTTCCGATTCTCCTCTCACGACCATGGGGATGGAGAGAGCGTGGCTGCCACGTGGTCCCTTGTTGCCATCTGAGGCCAAACCGTGACAATCCTCTTTGGGGCCCGAGGTGGGGGGCACTCGGGGAGTTGAGATAACGACAAAATCCCACCAGAGCTTGTTAAAACGAGCTTGCTGTGTGCTTGCACTGTATGAGTTGGATAGCCACCGGTCACCGTGCTGCTTGCCCTGTTCTGCTGGCTCTGCTAGATAAATTCCTAGATGGTTTATGTACTCCCCACCACGCTGTTTATCACCTCTGGGAGAGGGGACAGGATTATAATCTTGCTGTCCTGTGTAATATCAATTTACGAAGTGATGGCATCACTGGTTGAGACGGTTATGGGGGGGCATTTATGTGGTATTACTCTCCTGCCTGTACTTTGGGCACCATCCCTCAGAATTTATTAATGATCACACCCAACCTATGGGGGAATCAGAGGGGGACACTTTCCCCAGCCCTCCCACCTCCCCTTGCTCCTTTGGGCCGGGTGTGACAGCTTTTGAGAATTTTGAATACCCTTGGGATGCTGATGCTGAAACCAGCGTGGTCCTTTTGTTTTTTCTCCTGAATGTGCTCCAGGTCTTGTTAAGGGTCAAAACTATTTAAGACTACCACCCAGAGATCTGCCCTGAGGCTGGAAGGTCATGGGTGGCATGGCATTTGGGAGAATAGGAGCAGGTATCTAGAGAGCTTTTCACCTCCAATGGTTTGGGATTTCACCCCTGAACACCTACAGGACCCTGCTAAGGTGATAGAATATTTGAAAGGAAGATGTGGTGGCTATTCCAGAGAGGCAGAGCTCGTTACGCTGTCATAGAGTCATAGAGTTGTCCAGGCCGGAAGGGACCTCCAAAGGTCATCTAGTCCGACCTCCCCGCAGTCAGCAGGGACACCCCCAACTAGACCAGGTTGCCCAGTGCCTCGTCGAGTCTCGCCTTGAATATCTCCAGGGAAGGGGCCTCAACCACCTCCCTGGGCAACCTGTTCCAGTGCTCCACCACCCTCACAGTGAAGAACCCTCTCCTAATCTCCAGTCTAAATCTGTTCCCCTTCAGCTTAAAGCCATTGCTCCTCGTCCTGTCATTGCAGGCCTTTGTAAACAGGTTCTCCCCAGCCTTCCTGTAGCCCCTTCAGGTACTGGAAGGCTGCTATTAGGTCTCCCCGGAGCCTCCTCTTCTTCAGGCTAAACAACCCCAGCTCCTTCAGCCTGTCCTCGTAGCAGATGTGCTCCATCCCCCTGATCATCCTCGTGGCCCTCCTCTGGACCCTCTCCATCAGATCCTGTGCTGGATCCTGGCCAGTATCCACCAGATACTGTGGAGCGTCCTCAGGAGAAAGAGACGGAAACCGGGGCGACAGGCAGCGTGGCTACTGCCACTTCTGCAGCAGGCACAGACACGTTTGGCTGCTTTCACTCAGAGGGGTGTCCAGTACACCTGGAATCAACTGCCCCAGGGCTGGAAACACAACCCCACAATTTGCCGTGGCCTGACGCAGGCTGTACGGTAACAGGGTGAAGCTGCGGAACATCTGCCGTGCATTGACGACATCGTCGTATGGGGCAACGCAGCAGAAGTTGTTTTTGAGAAGGGGGAGAAAATAACTCGAATCCTTCTGAACGCTGGGTTTGCCATAAAATGAAGTAAGGTCAAGGGACCTGCGCAGGAGATCCATTTTTAGGAATAAAATGGCAAGATGGACACCATCACATCCCGATGGACGTGATCAGTAAAATAGCAGCTATGTCTCCACCAACTACTAAAAAGGAAGCACAAGCTTTCTTAGGCATTGTGGGGTTTGGGAAGATGTATATCCCAAATTAGAGTCTGACTGTGAGCCTTCTATATTGATTGATATATTGTATTGATATTGTATTGATACTGACACTATTGATTGTCCACACAGCTACTCTGTCTCATAAATGCCTCTACAAGATTCTAAGACTCACTCTCCCCATTTAATTCCCATTATAGTATAATTCCCATTGTCTTTCACGATGGATAAATTTCTAATGTGCCAGGTGGGAGTTACAAATAGAAGATATATTTCTCCTTTCTTGGAGGTTATAGCACTGATTTTCTTTATTAATTCTTTTGGAAGAAATAATAAAGAAAACCAATGTCATTTCAATAGAAAAACACCTTTTCTTTTTTTTTTTTGCCTTTTTGACAAAAATTACTGAAGTGGAAAGAAATATTCTTAGACATAGCTTTTCTCAGTATAGCATATGAAATGCAGTCATATTTCTTTTTCTGTGACATCGAGCTTAGTGCAGGATAATCCCACAGATCTCTCCAACTTCGTGGTAATAACTTACAAACTCTTTAGTGTTCTACAATAAGAATTTCTTGTAACTAATAGTGAAAGCTATCAACTAAGATTTGGGTCTCTAGTTTCATTTCTGTCTCTTTCTGTACTTGTTTTGTAGTATTAACCAGGAGACATTATCTTTTCTAAATTTTCTAATCTATATTAAAAGATTAATGAGAAGGATTTTTGGAACGATATCTTAAATAGGTAATGAATTTCCTTAGCTATATCAATATCTTCTGACAAGCATATTTCTCACTTACCTTTATTTTTACTTAGATCCTGAATTTGCCTGAAGTTAGTAAGGATTCCAGATACAAAACTAATAAACTCAGAGTCCAGAACAGAAAAGAACTTATCGACATATTGTCAACCCGGTAAGTTAATTAAAAGAGAAGAAACGACATTTCACAGAATCACAGAATCTTCTAGGTTGGAAGGGACCTTAAAGATCATCTTGTCCAACTGTCAATCTAATTCTGACGAAGAATAAACACCCACAACAAACAAAAAAAAACCAGATTTCATCTGCTAATACAAATAGTTACGTATAAGAAGCTCTCATCATGTGAAAATTTTACTTACATTCTTGACACTTAATGTTAGTTTCAAAGTTGACTCATGTTGACTTATTATTTGGAGTTCATTTCATTTAATATGGCATTTATCTGATGTATTCTGGTACCTCATGAGCATCCTGTTTTGCCATCCACAGATCAATAACTTAATGGCTTGTTGCTTGTCGGTAATTTTGAATACAGGTTTTTTTTAATTTTTTTTTTTTTGGGGCGATACCTGAGTAAGAAGGTAAAGTTCAAGAAACAGTTGTTTGAATGAATCGCCAGAATTCAAATTAGTTTTTTATATCTGTAGCTATTAGTTCATCAGATTACCTCATTGCTCTTTCAATTACTGCTTTATGTCTTTTTTTGTCAGAGTTTATGTTCTGTTTTATTAGCATCATTTAGGCTGAATTTCTGTGTAATTTATACGCACGTACAGATGGGACTGTATACACACTTTTGGAGTAGACGTTTCCAGTAGTGTTCTGTTATGTCATATTATTGTGAATTCATCTGGCATTCAGTTTTAAAACACTGAATATAACAAACACCTTTGGCATTCTAATGGAGGTGGAATATATTTCCATACACATTCCATGGTAACTTTGCTTGTATTCACTAACAGTTGTTTGCAAAATTATATGTTGTTCATTTTTGAAGTTACTTAGAGAATTAAACGAATAGTTTCTCAGTGCTGAAAAATGTCAACCCTTGAGAAATGAAGGGAAATGACATAACAGTAATGGCAAAATTTCCCTGAGATATACCTTAATTAAATCACTGATTGCTTGATAGTATTGCAGCTTCCAGCACATGGAAAATGTAAACTTAAGGTGCATAGAAACACCTGCAGACCCTCCCATTCACTCACTCTATGAAGGCTGCTATCCACCTCACAATGAATTTGCGGAGACGTGAGCTGGAGCAGTTTAGAAGAGTTGTGATGTTTTTTGACATGGATTCCACTACAGTCACTTTCGTTGAGAAGAGCCCCTCCTTTGTGTGGTGGAAGGCAAAAGGGAACATGAAAGCCCTTTAAAGATTTAGTCAGGCCATTCATCATTCGTCTGTGTCTCATTTTGATGCTGTGCCAGTCAGGTTGTGTATGACTTGAGGCAAAGCAGCTTTTTTTCCAGTGATGCTGCAGTGGAAAAAAGTCAGCAAACTTCTTCGGTGTGCCAGACTGAGCAGTAAAAAGCAGGTAAAAATTTGCATCTATGGATAGGAATCTGGTGATTCCTAAATGTTCCTTCTCTTTTCTACGTGCTTGGAAACATAAATGGGAATTATGGTCCTGTGGTGTACTCCTTCGAGAGTGTTGCTGCCAATAAGGCCAGGGAAAAGATTCGCAGATATGGTCCATGTCTCAACATCTGAACAGTAACTAGGCTGGCTTGAAGCACACGAGAGGAAACGAAGAGCTGTGTTTCCTTCACTTTCCCCCAACCTCTTTTGCTGCCATTTTCAGTTTATACATTCTCCTTGTTGCACAGAGTTGTTGATATTTTAAGCACCACATATCACTGCTGCTGCAGTAGATATGTGCATACTTTTTTTTTTCCAAGCTGCTGATGCTGTTATAATCTTGTTGAGTTGAGGTCCCACCAGAGCCTAGAGTAGGCTTCCGTTGATCTATATGACATGTCCGCTTCCTCCTATCTGTTTTGACCTATTTCCAGAGGTATGACTTACCTTTTCTTTTCCTATTTTTCATAACTTTCAAAGTGGGCTAACTGTAATACATGTATAACTTCTGAACATTTAATAAGCACACGAAGAAGGATCCTTAACCTCCTCCTCTTAAGGAAAAGGATTTCCCAGGTTTTATTTAGGAATAGATGGAGGTCTTCAAACCTACAAAGGTTCAGGAAATCTCGAGCGTTTAATTCAGTGCATGTGTGGAGCTGAAATTTTAAAAAAACATCTGATCTCTGAATATCAAGGAGACAGTCGGTGCCTTTCATTTGCTAGGGTAAATGTTTAACAGTTGAGACTCTTTGGCCACAGTTTTATTCTAGATGTGTGCACAAAGGCAACGTTGGTACAATTGGTTGATGTTAAGGAATGCTATTTTTTTTTTAAAGAAAAGCTGTATCTTGGGAATTCATGACTCAAATGACCTCTAATTTAGATCAATAATTCTACTCACCACCTGCAGTAACTGTGCCGGATTTCAAGGCAGTTAGATAAGCAAGGGGATTATATAGCACTTAGAAGAAAATGACCTTTAAACAGAAGACTTTTCAGAAAGGTGTGAAGTGACCTATTCATCACAGTCGGATGTCCTGAGCTGAGTGAGAATACAAGATGGAGATGAATATGGCTTGAGACATAAATGTAGCTTGAAACAACAGCTCCGAGAGGTGTGAATTGCTCCATTCATTTCAGAAAGAATTTTCTCATCCTCCCTCTTCCCTGCCAGCGATGAGGAGCGAAGCACATCTGTCCTTAGCTCTTCATCCCAGCTTGCTGTCTGCTTACAACATCTCAACCCCCTCTGCAGAGCACACATGAAAGAGAGAGGGGGAGAGCAGGTAGGGGAGGCTAAATTCACATATCCACGGAAATTGTCAGATCTCAGTAAAAGGGACTGGAAGGTGGAGACCACTCTGGAGTGTTACGCTGCTTCTGAGAGACCCAGCTCTCACGCTGGGGAAAAAGGGAGGAATTACAGAAACTGGTCCTGGGCTCCTTTAAAAGGGGAAGTGTTTTTGAGTTCCATCTTCTAAGGGGAAAGGAGTGCAATACTGCAAGGACCGCTGGGTCATAGGATATTCATGGGAAGAAGAATATGGTTGTGTGGGTTATTGTGTACTTGCTTTGCTACTGGTGGTGGTGTCCCTTTCCCATTTGTGGTCCCCATCATCATCCTCCGGCTCCCTCACCTTCTTATTTCCTCTTTCTCTTCCCACTGCTGGCATTTGCACTTCTACTGTGGAAAAGGAATTTTCTGTGCCTTCTCTTTAGGTGACATTTCCCATTCCCTCCCCCCTCAATGACAACAAAGCAGAACTCTGACAAAAGCAAATTGCCTCTGAGTGCCTTCCTTTCTTGGGTGTGTGCCAGGAGTCAAATTTAAAATGACCCTACCTGGGTGGAGGTCAGGCTCAATGGCTACCACAGGGGCCCCCGAGACTCCCGGCTCATGTGAGAACTGACAGACCACAGAGCACTCTGGTTTTTATGCTTCCAGTGGAAACCTCTGGTTTGTGAGTTAGACGTACGTCTGTCCACGAGAAGCAAGTTTTAATTGTTGCTCCATCATTCCCCCCCCCAATCCCCCTCCCCACTTCCACTTTTTTACCTTTTGCTTCCTCTGGAGCAGAACACTACCAGGCACCATGTGGATTATTTTGTATGTATATATGTATGTATATATACATACATATGTGTGTATATGCGCATACATATGTCAAGACACATATATATATAGCCCGCGTGTGAAATTTGAGGTGCATCTGTGCAAAAGCTGGTTTAATGCCGCTTTTAAAAGAAGCTGCTTTGGGGAAGGCAGCTTAATCTGTTGACCTCGTTCTCCAAATTACACCAGAAATTAAATGTTTATCCTACCCTGCACCTCAGTAACGTAGATACATTTTAAATCCGTAATCTGAGGTACTTCAGGAAAATAACCTGGCAATGGAACGACGTGTGGGGTTGTAGGAGTGCAGGAGGAAGGGGAGCAGCGCGGCCTTTAAAGTGAAGCAGCTGACAGAACGAGGAACACATAAATTCATCGTGATTAACACTCCTGTAGCTACAGCTAAATTATCGTAGACTTAAAATCAGAAGTGTTAGTGCTGGAAACGATTCCGGGTGGAACTTCTGTTCCTTGCGCTTGTGTTTTAAAGCCCTTATTCCTGGCTGTGCACCACAGCTGTATGTTGTGTGTGTAAGTGTGAGGGGAAAAGGAAGGAAGCACAGGGGAACCTGATCCTTACCTAATGAGATCTTTGCTAAATTGTTTCCACCTAGTAACAGAAGAGGAGGGCACCTGAAGGGAAAAGCAGGTTGTGACATATTCACTGTGCCCGATGAGGAGCACTGTTAAATTCATGCTTTTTGAGGCACTCCCAGTCTCTGTCAGTCTCCTTCCCCCTCCCCACCATTTCTTTTTCTGACCTGGGGGCCTTGCAGGGTGAAGTTGCTGGTGAGAACCTTACCTGCACCAGCAGCTCTTTGTTTACCGAGGGAAGGTTGAAAGATAATTAATTTCAATGTGGCACAGCTGGGGAGGTTTGCTTTCCCCAGTCACGTACCCGGCCGTCGGGGCTTCCACGCTTGAGCTGTGTGAGGAGTGTCATCTACACAACTCCTATAGTTTGCTTTCAATTTTTTCTTTTTTTTTTTTTTTTTAAATTGTCATTAGTTTTGTGGTGGCTTTTATATGTGCAGCTGGAGAGAAATCCAAACTGTCTCTAACATCTAATTTTTGGACTGGGTAAGCTAATGTGTATTTTCTGTGTTCTTTACTCACCTTTTAATAGACCTCTAAGCATTTTTCATACGTGTGAAGTTCGACATCCTTCCTGAAAAGGAACTTGCTATCTTTTTTCTGGTGACATACATTACTAGCTATGGGGCTGCTGAAATCAAGGGAGATCTTTTCATTGATTTTTGAATGAGCTTTTTGACCTGACCCTTGTTAGCTTTTTACTCCCCTTGAGTAGTTAAAAGAAGGAGAACAACAAAATCAATATAGCTTTCCCTTACTCTCAATATCCTCTTACTGATGTGTGTTTATCGAGCTGGTTTTCAGTTAATTTGCACTTCTTTTGTCATAAGTATAGAAGTTAAAGTCCTTTTGCTTGCTTGAGACAAAGGCTTGGGAAAAGGAGTAGTTTCTAAAGTACATGGTCTAACTTTATCTAAATCCAAAAAGAACTAGTTCTGGAACATGCTGGATGTTACTAAGGAGCTATAAGAAACACATTTCACAGTACGGACATCTTTCCCCCTCTCTGGTATGCTATTCTTTAAAGATCATATATGGTTTTAAAACAGCATGCAAAACTTCCTAAGGAACATGAATGTCTGTTCATCTCTAGCACAAACTCTGCACAGAAAGGTGAAGGTTTATTAATAGTTCTGTTAAGCTGGTGACAATACTGAAAGCATGCAGAAATTTAAAATAAGTTTCAGGGTAGGTTTGTGGTACCTACAGATATCTGGAATGTAATTTCTGTAGCTTCCACTTGCAATGTACTATACCTGACATCTTTTAAGGTAGTTGATGTATCCATCAGCAAAACATGTCAGTGCAATCACGTTGATCCCAAAGATTTCAAGGGTCTATTATGGTTTGCTGGGTGATTAATCAGTAACCAAGAGGAGACTAATTAGACACTAACACAGAAATGCTTACAGACTGTTGAGTAAATACTATAGTATTCATTTTGAAAACTCTTAATTATATATTTACTGTACACTAAGGGATAATGATCCATTATTTGAATTTTCCAAAGAAATTTTTTTCTGTGACTCCTATTTTGTATAATGTCTTCCATAGATGCTGCTGTAAGAAACTGTGCAAACTATTTTCCTGAGTTAACTACCCTTAAAGAGATGATTAGCAGTGAAGAGAGAAAATATTATAAATATTTGAAAATAAATAGACTGTTGATAAAACAAACCGGTGCAAAAACCATAATGCAAACTCGGGTTGTGCTAGATAACACAAGAATGCTATTGTGGACTTCAGCAAGAATAGAGAAGGTTTTTGTGATTGCATGTAAAAAGCTATTACTTATCCTAGATGTTGCTGTTCCATCTGCATTTGGTAGCTGTCCACATTACTTCTCTAAATTAATTGCCATAAGCTTCCTATAGAAAAGAGCGGTATTTTGCTTCAGTGGTTCTTCTAGACTTTATGTGGAATTTGGTGGTTTTATCCATTAGAGAAATGTGGATGCCCTTCCACATAGGATGTAGCAATGATTGAAGGTTTCCTAGGAAACACAGAAAATGGGATATATGAAAAGAATGCCCACAGAGTGGATTAATTTACGCTTTGGAAGTCTATATTTCATTGGAAGACAGAAAAACTTTCTTTCCTTTTTAGCATTAATAATTGGCAGGATGAGAAACAGGACATTTTAACAAAACTCAAGTATGTTGCTATCTCATTAAAGCTGTGTCATCCAACTGGTGCAAGTCAAGCAGACTCTTTCTTTTTTTGCGGTTCATGATCCATTCTCCGATTTCTTTATCAGAATTTGTTAGAAAGCAGAAGGCCATATAAGTCTTGCTTTTTAAGAAGCAAAGCTACGCTTGTGGTTTGTGTAAGGAAATAAGGCGTAAGCCCTTTTTATTTGATACTTAATTTTTGGACTTTTGGTAGCTATTTCTTTTATTGTCCTGTAATGTTTTTTGATTGATTTACTGCATGAATAGTTCAAATGTAGGTTTTTTTCATTTAGTGGTGCCTGCTAGATTTATGAATTGAGGAAAAATATATTTAGCTGGATTTCTTCCACTGAAATAACATTTCAATTAGTTTGGCTCATGCTACGCTTTCTATTCTTATAATATTTTAAAGCATGAAATATCTTTAACGTTAAATGTTTCAGAATCTGATGCCTCATTTCAGTATTGCAACTTCAGTAGGTTCATGAGCACCGTGTAATTCAGTGCAGAGGAGGCTCAGAGTACTGCTTAAAAATGAAAATAAGGCATCGTGGAGATGACTGCCTCTTTTAGGGAAGGAAGCCTTAGTGTAGAGGGTTAGCTGTAAGGGTCCTAGCAATGGGTTTGCTCTCCATTGGGGTACGTATCTTCCTTTTTTCATAGGTGTTTTCAGAAAGGGCCTGCATTCAAACTGCATACCACAGACTAGTACAGTAAAAATTAAATTCTTTTGAAGTCCTGAAATACTGGTAATAATTGTAGAAAGCTAAGCTACAGATGTAAAATGATTCTACAAATAAATCGTAGATAATTTAAATGGCATTTACGTGATTATATCTATAGCAGATGGAGGGTTTTAGAGGGAAAAGGGACTCATCTGGAAATAAATGAAGCCGTAGTGTGAATCACATGGTTGAGCTCTCCTGCAGTCACTGAGTATCGTTGAGGTTCCACAAGCAGATAAAGATTCATTTGCAAGTGTCACGTTCAGAGTTCAGATGCTGTACAGACTTGTGTATTTTTTTACTAGCTTAAGTTTGGAAGATGAACGTTGTTTGCATTGCACGTGTTTCCATCAGAGATTTTATTTATATATGTATAGAAAAAATACTTTTTTCCCCACTGAAAGCCAGTAGGTGACATTGTAAATTTTACCAGTTCAGAAAAATTATATACCAAGTAGGATATTTACAGAAAACAATATGAAAGCATAGTAAAATGCTTTAAAACAAGTGTTAAGAGGAAGAGGATTGGCCAGGCCTTGTAAATTCTTGCTGATAGAGCTTTTCGTTTTCAGGAGAGAATTTAATCTTTTGCTTGTCTTGGAAGTTTTTGTTGAAAGTCTTTACTTGATATTTTGGGAGTGCTGAGTGTGATACCAGTTGATAACTAGCAACCTAAACCTCAGCCCTTCGCTATAAGGAGAGCTTATGGTATTTATTTGTGTAAGTGCTATTAAAAATTACCTTTAGATGGAGAGAATGATACATACAGTTTCAAAAAAAAATATTTTGAAGTTTTAATATATTTTAATATATAAAACACAACTGAATGATCCAAGTAGTTGCATGCTGTTGCTCTCAAAAATCTGAATAATAGACTTTTATTGGCAGTGGTGATGTTCTGTTTTGTTTTTGAACAGTTTGCTTAACAATATGCTCTCAACAGCCCCTTTTTACCACAAATAAAGGAAGCTATTCTACATCAGATTTAGGTCAAGAGTTTCAATTTCAAGAGAAAATGCTCTATGTTTCCTTTGAGGGTGATGGAATGTGGGATTTTACATCTTTGACTGAACTTAAAGCTTCTAGGAATTCTCTCCAACCACCAATAAATTAATAAGGAAGACTAAGACAATTGTTAGCCCCATTTAAAATAAGTATTTTTTAAAACAGAACATCACTTGTTTTCTACAAAACTGGTATTTTTTTTTGTCTGTTACATAGGAAGAAAGAGTCTAAGCAGAAGCTAAAATTTCAGAAATTCATACACCCCACTGAGTCACTCGTAATAATGTTTCTGAAGAAGAATGTGTGTCTTGAAAATGATTCAGATTTACCATGGCATTAGGAAGTAGCACACTGATTATACAGATGTAGATAATTGACACTCTCCTTGAAAAGACTTCATTTTCAGACTGTCCTTTAAATCCAAAAGTTGGTGTTTTTTTAAACTCAGGAGGTTATTTTTAAACTCTTTCTTAAATACGAGGTACGTAACATAGCAGGATTTAATCATTACTAATAGATGAAGGGAATGATGAGACAAATGTTAAGTGATGGTCTTCAGCACCATGGTTACGATGCTGAGTCCAAGAGCCCTCTTGTAGATGTGTTGTCTTTTCTTAGAAATGAAATAGTAGTGGAGGTTGAGGTGTCAGAAAAAGTAGTAGCTGAAAAAAGCTTTTGATTTATAAAAAGGGACTTGGTGGTCCATGAATTATGAAGCGTGTCAGGAGGGAAGTGGCTCAGTTGCTAGCAGAGAAGCAGCACAGTTTTGTGTAAATAGCACCAATAACTGGTGGGAAACAGTTTTTCTTGTGAATCATATTTACACCGTGCAGTAGTTAGAACCCCAAACCTTAGTAACAGAAGGCTATGAATAACAAGAATACATGGATTATTAGAATTGTTGCCAAACAGAGTATTGAAGGGAAATACAAGTTATATTTTAGATTAAACTCAATCTTTCTGAATGGCTGCAGTCCCTGAGGAAGGAAGGTTCTCTGCATCTCCTTTTTTTCCCCAATTTCCTGTAACGTACCTGGTTCTAAGTATGGTCAGCGATAGAGTCCTAAATTAGATGGGCCCTAGATGAGTCCAAGAGTAGCATTTCCTTTATGGCTGACTACGCCTTTACCATGAAGTAAATTTAATATTCAATGAAGTGTGTAATTAAACAGTGCAATAATCTTGTATCCATTTTCTTTAAAGTGATGCTTCATTGTGCTTCATTTCTTCAGAAGTGATGCCTCGTTTTGTAATACATTTTGCACTTTTAAAACCTTTTATTCTGAGCTCTCTGTATCATTGCTCCTTCCATTTTTACTGGCACTATTTGTTAACTTCACGTGTATTCAGCAGGAGAAAAGCTTCTATTTCTGAGGAACGGCAGTGCAAAACTTGTCTATTTTCCTATTTATTTAGAGTGCAAAATGCACTGGCTATCAGGATTTATTCCCTCAAAGCTTGAGGTAGTCATTTGGGCGCAGGGAGAAAAACATTAACCGTGAAACTTGGATCCATACCTATGCCATATACTTAATATAACTGTATCGTGTCACAGTCACTAGTTTTTTTTCTTTAGACTAAAAGTAGCATGAAATACTTTGCAGCCAATCTCTGCATATATATAAAAAGAAGTTTACAAAGTTTTACTTCGGGAGGTTTTGTGCTCTTGGAAAGAATTTGCCTCTATTAACTTTCTGTCTTAGAAAGTTTGGGTTTTTTTTTTTTTTTCATAATAGCATGCTAGAAGTAAAGCTCAACGTTACTGACATTGTTCCGGATAACACTTAATGACCTCAGAACTGGTGAGCTACAGAATGCCAGTAATTGAGTGTCCCTTGTCAAGGCTTCTGTTGATTTCATTTCCATGAGGTCTTTAAATCACACCTATTTTCTTTTGTTGTACATATCATGAAGTAGGTCTTCCCTTTCTCATGATCTAGTAGACCTCTGTGTTATTTACCTTCATGAAATTGAGGATATAATCTCCAAATAAGTTCACCTTTGGTTTAGAATCCCAGATGGTTGCAGGAAGCACCATCTCTCAATGAGTGGTATTGCTTCAAGAGTGTGTTTTCTTCATGTATGGGCAGGCAAAAGAAAAAATACCTGGTAAAAGAGGGGAAATAGAGTGGTGCTACCAGTTATGGAATTCAATGCTTAGAAAGATCTAGGCTGAGCTTCTTGTAGGTGGTACAAGGGCATGGAGCTCTGTGTTCACCAGCATGGGCATAGTCTATACGTGCTGAACGGGATGTCCTTAGGATAGGTTATACAATCATACACCAAATAAGTATGTAATCAATGTTGTTATCTGACCAAAAACTGTGGCTGTTAAGCCTGACATATGTTTTGGATGTAATGGGGGGAAACCACTTTACATCAGCTTTTCGTGAGCAGCGTCGTATGTTAGACTCGTACACACATTATATCTCTCTTTTTATTGTTAAATACATACATAAAAGAAAACAAATGTGAAGCACATTAGCGTAATCAAGGACTGGAGGAAACCCATTGATCCTTACTTGAAACTGCTGATAAATTTAGCTTTACATTGTTGCTGGGTTGCTTCAGAGGATCAGATAGAAATAGAAGTGAGTTCAGCAATGTTCTGCCCCCTATGTCTTTGGGGTTTGCCTCTCTGAAGAACACGTGTAGTACATTTTCGTGATGTTATTCACTGCCTGGGAAGAAATCAGGGGGGAAGAGTATGGAAGCAGTGAGAGAGGGCGGGGACACGCTATACATTTTTCGGAATCTGAAGGCACGCAATCGAAACCACATGCTTCTTATTTGTTCTTAGGTTTTCAGAAAAAGCAACGATGGAATGGCTGCAGCTCTTCGAAGGTAGTGGGGTTCCATATGGCCCAATCAACAACATGCAGCAAGTGTTCTCGGATCCTCAGGTTGGTTCTCAACAAGTCTTTTCTATACATTATTACATGTGTTTTGCAAATGCTCAATAACGATCACTTTTCCTGCCACTCAGACCTGGTTTCAGCTACTTCAAAATGGGATTTGAGACTTATATGGTGGATTAAGTTATATGGTGGATTGAGTTTAAGCCAATAATATGGCATAATAAGAAATAAATACAGATCTTTAAGTGAATTATATGTTTGGGGAACACAGATTTTGCCATAATGCATTAAACCATAGTTATTCCATGTCTTGTGTGGAGTCTGTCTTTCAAAAATGGCTGGTAAAACAGAAAGAAGCAGTAATATGCTATGTAATTGCATTTTGTCAGATAAATATGCAGAAAAGTACCTTTCTTGCTGTCCACAAGGAACCGATTTTAGGTATGGAGTATGGATAAGCAGAATCTATGCTGTTTGAAAAAAGTGGGCAACTTTTGACTTGAAACAGAAAGATGAAGTCATATACAGAAAGATTTTAACCTTTTCTTGGCCTGGTGGTTTCCTTGACTGAGAATGCTTCAGATTTGCATTTATTTATTTATTTTAAATTTTAACTCTTTCTCTGAATTGCATCTATACTTAATTATAAAAAGTATTTTTACTCTTGAGTATCTGTAGAGCTACGATGTCTGCATGTTCCCTGATCCCTCTCCCCTTCTTCTCATCCTCTGCTTATGACTGGTTAAAGGGCCCAATGCAAACTGAATTATACTGTCTTGAGTAGTGTAACTGAGTATTTTACAACTGCTCTATTGTCACAAATCTCCTTTAAATGAATTTCCAATAATGGGAGTAACCAGAAAAATGATTGACCATTGGAGGAAAGAAAGAAGTATCCAATTTTGTACGTGTCCATGTTGACTGTCAAGAAGTGTTTGTCAGGATTGCAGATAGGATTGTAGTCTTTGGGAAAGAAGAACAGGCAAAACAATCTATATTGTAAGAAAATATGTTTATAATAAATATGTTTATTTTATTTTTGGAGGTATAAGACAATATTTGTTAGGCTACTGCAAGCAAAGTTGGTTGTTTTTTTTTTTTTTTTCTTAAATAAATATGCTCTTTCTCCTTAAAGTGATGTAGTACCATGCTGTAAAGTATGCATGGGCCAAATTTCTCACTTCATAACTTTCACAGGGGTTAAGGTTGGGCTTTGAAGAACGTACAGCAAGAGTCTTTGTTTTACTCAGAACATGGTTGGCTTGGCTGTACTTGCGGCAACATTGGAAAAATACCCTTTGCTTTTTTTTTTTCTTTTGATGCTGTGAATTTTCAGAAGTCAGGTCCACTCTGAAAGAGACCACTTTTTAAAACATAGTATGTTGTGGGATGGCCGTTACCTCCCAAATCGAAAGGAGGTTCGCTTGGTTACCTTGATCTTGTTAGAATTCACCTAAATATTAAATAACCTGACTGACTTAGCTTATCCATAAGAGGGATCACAGTGCTTTCCAGTAGATACCACCATATGGCAGGTTGATTGGGGTATTTTCCTGTAAAGGGGTGTACCGATCTGTTTGTTTTTTTTTTTTTTCCTTCATGAAGCTGCTTGAAAATGTTGTCTTCTTTACAGCCTTCTCTGAAATAAGTGGCGCTCAGACCCTGTGTTCTTATTGCTGTTGGAAATGAAATGTCAGTATTTGTGGCTGTGCTTTGGTTGGTTTCTGGTCCTGCCTGCCTCCTTAAGCATTTCCACACACTTATTGTTCTGTTCAAGAGGAGGGGAAGGAAAAAAAAAAAAAGAAAAGGCTGCAGTTCTTTCCTCTTTTTTCTTGAAATATACAAAAATGTTGACGCTTTAACGTATTGCTCTTATGGCAAGATATTTACTTCACATCACTTCCCTGAAATTAAGCTCCCTGTTCCACCTTTACATATTGGAGAGGCCACGCAGCAGACCAGCACTTTGGAGGGTGGCATACTCAGCCTCTTAAGTATGCACTTCTAATTTCTGCAGAATTTTATATTTTGATGGTGAAGACTTCAGACCTTCACAGGTGGCTTCGTTGTCCTTACTTATCCGTAGCTTGGAGTTAGAAGCTTTGGGATAGTTCTAGCAAAGATTTTCCCCATTTCTTCCGAACTGTAGTTTTTGCCATTGTGCCTTGCTCAGCCTCCTTCCACTTGCTCATCCTTCTACTGCTGTACAGGCAGCACGCCTCTGGGATAAAGAGGTGTGTATAGCTTTGCTTTTTCATAAGTCAGTTTGCAATTTTGGTTTCTGAAAGCCCAAAGAGCATGACAGTGCCCTGAGACTATGCCTAAGACTAGGGAAGAAGTCTAGCAACACCTGAGAATCCATAATCTAGGTATCCTCTGCCCAGGGGAAAGCCCAGCACCCACCACCACCAACATACTGTAATCAGAGCAAGGTTTTTCTCGTGTGTAAAGCTCAACTCAATCATTAAGTATGAGAACTTTGTAATCATTTCTCACAGTGTTCCTGTTATAATACGGTGGGGTTTTTTGGGTTCAGTTTAGATGAGAAAATGCATTTTTAAAAAAGATGTCACTCAGCGTGCATTGAATAACCTGACCGCATTAACAGCAAGTACAAACAGTGTGATATAAAATGAGAGTTTATCATAACGCAGTAATGTGTTTTTCATAGTTATTTGCTTTCAACCATTGCAAAGATTCCAGGAAAAAAAATTAAAATCAAACCTGGTGATACTTCGATGAATACAAATTCTAACAGATAATACGTAGGTTTGCTAACCTCTTCAATTTTGAGTGTTACCAGCAGAATTGGATCTAAACACAATTCCATTTTTTTTTAAACTTCGTTTTATTGCCATTGTATGTGGTCTCACAACATTAGTGACCAAGTGTGGACATCAACAATCATCAAAGCGTATTCCAGCTCAGCTGTTGGTAATGTCACAGAGGGTGCCCCAGGCTGGTACCAGCCAAAGACAAAATCCTGGGAGGGGGTTGGAATAATGCGAGGGAGGAATGGAAGCAAATCTGAGGAGATAGGAAAGACAAGTGAAGGAGCTGACTGAAACGGTCTAATGGAACTTAATCAGCTACAGGTGGGTTGTGTTTTCAAATTTTATTTTATTTTAACTAAAAGGACCTCAGAACTCTTAAGGCCAAGACTGGTTTGTATAACTTATTCTATAAACTGAGATAAACCAACACATTTTTGATCCCAGGACATTTTGGTAATATCATTAACAGCTTCAATCATACCCCAAGTGAGCTGCCAAAAAACATGCAATTTTTTTACTAAGTTGGAGTGCCAGGTGATACTTTTTTTTCCATGAATGGAGTGAAACATCCACTTTTCCCACTGATCATAATCTTTTATTCATTTGTGAAGTTAAAATGAACACCACAGGCATTTGTACTGCTAAGTCAATCAGTCTGTGGCTAGAAGTAGATGTGTACTCGTGCATGGATGGATAAATGGCTGAGAGAAAGAGGAGCAGATTCGCCAGCGAAGGGAACAATTTTCTTAAAAGCCAGAGGGAAGAAAGAATGTTTGTGAAAGTTCTTACAAACTCTTAAAAGTGCAGTAGATAGTATTTTAATTAAGCTTTTTATAGTCAAACTTTTTCAAGCTATTTTTTAAAAATGTGTTCTTTTAACCAGGCCAAGATAGCACAAACATTAAAGGAATTCTTAAACATTTTAAAAACTTGCTGGTGACCTCAGTATGGTCCCATTTAACATACCCTGGGGAACATGTGTATGAAATACAATGTGGTTTGAGGTTTTCCAAACAAAACAAACTTAAAAGAGAATACCATTTTTAATAGAAGCTATTCAAATTGTCCCAAAAGATAAAACAAAACCAGGTACGCACTGTACTGCAGCTAAGTATGAAAAAGATCTTTGCTGGTAAGTGAGGGGGTTGAAGTTTTTTTTTTGTTTTCTTTTAAACATTACCCTCCACTTTTTCTCAATGTCATTTCTTTCACAGTTCTTATGCCAGCCATTTAATTTAAGTAATAGCATTGTATATATAAGAAGCAACGAAACAACCCAGAAATATTATGGGCAGTTTAATAAATTGTTTGTTATCTGATGTTTTACCAGATTAAATGCATTGATGTTGATGAATATTGCTATATATGAATGCTGCCAGCTGAAAATAAATATGAAAGCCATGCAGTGGTACTTCCCCCTCCCTCGCCCCCTCCCGGAGCAGTTACAGTCATACCACACAAGTCGAGTACATCAGGTGTAAGACATCACCCTGATGCATCACTTCTGAGAAATATGGGGAGGGAAATATCGGAGCTGAAATATCACAGCTGGCCCTGATTTCAGCTCCTGCCAAACACCTGCAGACTCTAAAAGGATACCAAAACAAAACTCCACCCTGTGGCAAGAGGCCATCCCTTAACAACCCTTCCCTGACTTTGCATCACTATAAAAATTAATTTAACATTTTTTACAGAAACCTTAGTCTTCCTGTCCCAGAAGGCTATTACAGTTCCTTTAGCCATTTCTCTGAATATGCCTCAGAAAAAAAAAAAAAAACCACAGTAAACTAAGTATTGGAATATCTGATAGCTGGAAATTATCTGATATTTTATGTTTATTATTTGTGGAAACTGATAAAGGTGGCAGTTTTTTTATTAACCTCCAGATTGTCTCTTATTTTGGAAGTCATTTTACTTGAACACATACTGGCAGAAATTTCCTAGCATCTGGTAAAAGCTTCTAAAAATCAGTGTTGTGAACAAACAGAACAGCAGAAGATATAAAGTGTGTTGGGTTGGGTTTTGTTTTGTTTTTTTTTTTAAAATTATCTTATGCATGGTGGTTATTGGTTTGGGGTTTTGTTTTATTTTGTTAAATATGACTGTGTTTTAATTGTTACTCTTTGTTGAAAGAGACTTTTGTGGCCCACCAAGGGCTGTCCCAAGTTAAATGAAATTATATTCATGTTCATAATACTGCAGGGAGTTTTTACATATAGAGTTTTTTGCAACTGAAAAGCAGTTGATGAAGGCCTGAGGTAATATGATGTGTCTGGAAGTAATTCCTAACAGACAAGAGAAAGAGAGGAATTCAATCTTGCATGTGTCTATTAAGTAAGTACTAAAACTGGATGGAAGTTTTCCGAGGGTATGTTTCTCCGTTTAAAAATGCCAAATCGTTGAAAGTAAAATTTTAAACACACAACGGTGTTTAAAATTAAATTCTGTTTTGAAACAGAAATTCAGCTCTGTTCCTGCCTGTTTTGCTAAGTTGGGAATGTGTACTGCCTAGCTTTGATTTGGTTTCAAGCCAACTTCTTACTTCACTTTTTAAATTTTGTGCAATGAAAAAGCCCTACACCACCAACCATACCCAACCCTTTAATTTTGTCAAAAGTAGCTCTTTTATACTAAATTACAAATGTTTTCAAGTTCTTGGTCTGTGGGAAATTTGGGAAAGTGGATTCTGTTCTAAAGTGGAAAGCATTAAGGAATGGAACATAGTTTGACGAAGTGAAATGGAAAATGCAGTTCTAAGACTGTTTGTAATATGTGATTCCCACATATACACAATTATGCGGGCTTTGTATGTGTTATGAGATAGGTCTGTATCCAGATGTTATAGGAAGGGCTCAAAATGAGACATCACTTGTACTTTGCTGTGAGGGATATTGTAATAGGAAGTCTTTTTTAAATTGTGGCTGTAGTGAAATGTGGTCCATGGCTATGCCATGTTTCATAGCTTACAATGATACGTAGAGGGCTTATGGTGGAGAAGTCTTGAAATGCGGTAGGGTTCGAAACAAAAATATATATTGATGATAGGCTTTTGTTTGTACACACATTTAATATGCATCTATTGTCTGGGTAAGAAAAATCATGATAAAGGAGGTGGTTCAACACTTTCTATTATGAAGTATTGTTTTCACTTGCCTGTAACTTTGCAGAATTTAAAAGTTTGATCTGAAATTTCCAGTGCCGTTTGTCTGCCTAAGTCTGGAGAACATTTGGAAATGTTTCTGATAAAATTATCTGCTCATGTTTGGTAACAAGTTTCCAGAAATCTATTAATAGTCTACCATATCGTTGTACTCTTACACCTGTTTGGTTTTTTTCTTTTTTTTTTCTTCTTTTTTTTTTTTTGCCTGGGAGCTCTGCTGCTCATTGTTAGAGAATTAGGGTGTTTTTTTGTGTTTATTTTGCGAAGAGACTTGGGCAGGAAGTTGACTGCAGCGCCATAGATATATGCTTTTGCTGCCTTGTGGTTTTAAGGGAGAAGCTGGCTATGAATAAAGAGGAATGGAACAGATAAGCTTTCACCTGTTGCCACGTGTTCTGGTCCTTGATGTGAGCCCAAAGGTGTCAGCTTTGCTTGAGACCTAGATTAGAAACTGTATAATTACACTAGATAAAATGGTCAGGCTTTTTCAACACCTGAATTTTGATTTCTAAAAAAATGTCACGGTAAATCAATAAGAACAACGCAAACAGGAGAAAATCTACCAACAACTTTTATTTCTTCTAGAAGGACCTCTGCTTCATAAACACTGTGATATTTTTAAATCAAGTAACATCCTTCTGCTGCGCGCTTTTCCTGGATTGTGTGGGATAAACTTGACTGTAGAGTCGGAGAGCATTTAGTCTGCTTTGTGAGCCGGGTTGCTGTCTGTCAGATTATTATTATTATTTCATTTGCTTCAGGATATGAAAAGTAGTGAAAGAGGTAAGAGGTTGCAGAAATATGGCTTCATTTTTATGGAAGTTGAATGCCAGACAGCAATTCCTGCCTCCATCTGCCCTAAGGTTCACACGTGGTTTTGGGTAAGTCACTTCAATCAGAATGTTAAAAGGTGGTCATTAAACGCGGGTGCCTCATGTTTTGAGCGCCTGCCTTGTGACACCACGTGCTAAATAGCAGCACTGAGTTCTCATGGGTGCAAACGAAACCATTTAAAGCATTCTTTGGTCATTTTAAAACGCGATATTCTTGAAAATGCTGGAAAAAAAAAAGGTAACGTAGCAGTTTTTACCCTTGGTTTTCTCTGTACTTTGTTTTCTTAGCCATGAGATTGAGACTCATCTAAAAAGCAGTGTTGTAAAGACACAGTAATTGTGCTTCTGGAAGTATAGTAACTGGGAAATTAATATTTTTTTTTTTTTTTGTGAATTGAGTAATATATATTAAAATCAGTCCCGGAGATACAACTTACTTATGATAAATAAACCCTAAACCCACTTTTGAATATCTTTAACTTTGCTGAATGAGGGAGAAGCCTGACAGGAAAAAAGTCAAGCATTCACTTAAAGTTTGTACTGTATTTCTTTTGTGCAAACAAGTAAATGATGCTTGGTTGCAGCATCTTTTATATTCTCTTCTAATGCGTACATATATGAGTTGCAGCATCTTTTATATTCTCTTCTAATGTGAACATATATGAATGGTATGTCTTTAGTGCTATTTGCATATACGTTCCATTGAGAAAAGATTAATGTAATTAATTGTAGGTCAAGGAGAATATTAAGTTCTCAAAAACATCTCATTAGAGGTCAGTTCTCATAAAATACTAACTTGTGTTTAAAAATAACATTGCAGTCACGGCCATTCAAAGGTACAAAAAGTCACCCAACCTTTTGGGACATTCCCTTCTAGAAGGAGACTGTGGCTGAAAAAGCCATGCTGAGCTTTGAAGCAAAGAGCATGGTAACACCCCAGCACCCCACCCCCCCACCCCCTATTTTTGGAACATCACAGTCTTTTTTAGGTCTCGGTGTTATGAACCCATAAGGCATGTCCCTTGCGCCTCAGATGAGTTGGAGTTGCAGGAGTTACACGCCGCTTCCCAGCCTGGCAGCTCAATGAAGTGACATCAGTTGGTTTCAAAGAATCTGTGTTTGGTGTCTTGCGCCACCAGAACATACTCAGAATAAGGTCATCAAAATTTAAGATGTACTGAGCCAGATGATGTGTAACTTGTTAGCAAACCCACACAGGGTGTGAGCCCAGCTCTCAATTTTGCTCATATAATGTGTGTAACCATGGGGTCAAAAGAGAGTTTTTAATTAAGCTGGTTGTTGCATTTATCTGAAGTTTGATGAGCGTCAAATCTGTTATATGGATGAGAAGGGGGGAAATACATGTGTGTTTCTATCCCATCAAGTCTCACAGCCTAAAGAGAGTTTATATGCTGGAGCAATTGATTCAATCGAGTCTTTAGAAGTGGGTTGTTTGTTGGTTGTTTTTTTCTTTTTTTCCTGTCTCAGCATTCACTGAATCATTGTCACAAAGTAATGGTCAGTTAAAAATAGGTATTCTTTGCTTTCCCCACATCGTGTAAATTGTGAGGCTATCGATATTGCCTGTTGGTTGCCTGACTCACAACACCATACCAAATCAAAAAACCCACCATTTTTTTTACTTTAAAATATTTTTCTTAAATATATTCATAGATGTATATTCATTTACGAAGCTAAATTTATAGGAGAATCAATAAGGAACAGTGGCATTTCAGGCTAAATTTTAGACATGCTTCAATATGTAATTCCCTCCAACAAAAGGTCACCTTTAACATTTCCTACTGTATTTTTATGTTTTCAAGTTAATTGGCACCTTGTCTTCTTGGAGTTCATTAGAAGATAGCCTGAATATTTATATTTTTTTCTTTCTCAGAGACTATAAGGGCTAGATTTTGTCATAGGTCTTGTTCACTCTTAAGTAGATTGGTTTGTAATCAATAGAAGTAGCGTGGTGCAGCTTTTTAGCGTGAGTTATGTTTTCTAGGACTGAAAACTCTAATGTTATTCAGGAGAATAAGTATTTGGCATCTTGCACTTCGGAATCTTTCAAATGGTAGTAGCCGCAGGTGATGATAAATGTATTCCAGTAAGGGAGAAAATAAAATGGAAAATCCAACAACAACAAAACATAATGTAGAAACTGTGCAGATCGGGGTGAGTTATCATTTGATCTTCAGCTGCTTTTCCTGAGTGCTCAACTTAAATTAAAAATCTTAGCTCAAGCCATGACCCTGGCCCATCATCCTGAAATTACGAGATTTTCCACTCTCTTCAGCCTGAGTTCATCTAGGAGTCCCACTCGCTGCTGAAAAAAACCGTGGTATTTTCAGATGAGATGCTGACATGTTCACTTTGCATTGTACTTGCGCAATAACATTAAAAAATATATACCGTTTTAGTTTTATGCCTCTTGCTGACAAGGAGGAATATTTGAGCCACGAAAAGGCAAGGATGTAGGCTGAGTAGGAGTGAGTATTTGAAGATTTAGATTTCCAACCACCACAAAAAGGCATTAATTAGTCAGGCAAGCTTTCTCTGTCATTGCCATTTTCCTTCTCATCTCTGAGTGGTTTCATGTAGGTTCCTAGAGTGATTCGAGTAGACAGTTTGTAAAGAAGCAGGAAATATTTCCTCACTGTGCGTGGTCACCGAGGCCAGGAGCGTTACGACTATTGTTTTAAAGAACTCATCCTTTAGCTTCAAACCGGCTGCAGCCTTCAGATGTCAACACTCCGAGCAGCCAGCCACATGTTGAAAATTTTCCCCACACAATTTCAATTGGCTACTTAGCAACCGTAGCATTTAATTACAGCGATTTAAATCGCAAGTTGTATCATTTTGGAGTATATGTTTTAGGTGTAAAACTTCTTTTGAATTGCATGTAGGTCTCGATTAACGGTGCTGGTGATCTCAGGTGTTGTGCAAAACTTTTTTGAAGTCCTGAAAAACAATGTAGGGGTGTTGTGAATTAATTACTTAAATAGGTTTATAGATGTACAGACAGGCCTTTGGGAGGACCCAATTGAATTTTAATTTCCTAGAATGACACCTGAAATGCATCATGGCTCACATAAGGGGAAAATGTATTTATATTCTTACGCGTGCCTGTGACAGCCTATTAAAATAAACATTCCTGTAGTGAAACAGTCGCCTCAATGGGAAGGTACTGCATTGAAGATGATTAATGATAATATTAAATATGGAGATCCTGACTCACATGTGAGAGAAGACAAAGAATGATACTTTAGGAATTTTGAGCCAAGTTTAGGAATGGCAAAATGTGAGTAAACCACAAAGATAAATTGAAATGCCAAGCATCTCAAGTATTTACACTATGGATCCCAGTTTAGTTAAGAAGAAATTAAAAAAGAGCCTCTAAAAACAATCAAAATCCCCTCCTAGCAGTTTCTCCCGGCTATTTTGATACCAATGTTGGAAACGTTGCATTCATCATCCATGATGAACTGTACGTATTGGCAATCCAGGTTGGCAGATAGATGGACCTGGGAATTTCAAGAGTCAGGTCGTGTCTCCAAACATCCCGCAAGGGCCAGTTTGAGAAGCTCTGTTTCCATGAGCATGGAGAGAAACTTCTGCCAAATGTAGTCTGGTTCTCCCTTGGCATGTAGCAGGACACTGAAATGCATCTTCCTGCAGTCTTCAAGTCACACCTGAAGTAGGTGCAACCAGAAACACCATTTAGTAGCTGCACACGTTGTACTTTCAGGTGCTGTGTTTCTGCAGGGTGACAAATGGGAAATGGAGAAGTTAGGATTTCTCTAGTTCTTTCTGTGATGCTACCTGTTTCTTTAAAGCAGCTGAAGTCTCTGTTCCAGTCATCAACATAGAGGCTTTGAGTTTTAGAGAAACTTTGATGTTTAAATCAGTTATGTAATAACAGATTTTGGTAAAAAAAAATAATCTCTCTCTTCTTCCCCCTACCCCTGAGAAATCAGGTTGTGAAAACAGAAGAATATTTACTGACAACTTGAGTGTGAACCCCCAGCCCCCAAAATTCCTCTATCATGGTGCTCCTTTTGATTTTGGGGCAGAGTAGGGGGAGCTTGTAGATCGGCGTCATTATTTTCAGAAGGAAGCAGCATCTTTCAGACTCTGAAGTTATCAAGATATTACTATATTATTATCATTATACTCATTTCTATTGATGCTGCTGGCAGATAAACCTGACTTCTTGTTTGGGAGTTTGTGCCAAATTCATCTAAGTGTGGTCTTGATAAAGGAATTTCTCTGTTACATCCCACAGTTTCCCATATAGGTTTGTTATCTGACCTTTGATGTGTGTGTCTAATGTAGGAATTGGCCATCTTTTAGTGGTTTTCTTGAGCTGATTTTGGATAAGTTCTTGGTTCATGTTGAGAACTGCAGTAGCAAATTACACTTTGCTCATTTTCTTCTTATAGGTACCTTGATACTGAAAAGTATTGCCTGTGCAGCATGCGGATGCTTTATTCCTACTGCTCTCTACTTTCATGGCATTGCTTTTAATCTTTATGTATTTTTCAAACTGCTTATTCTTTGCTTTTAACATTTCCCTTGATAATCTAACATCAAATCTGGGATTTATGTTTCACTGCCCATACAATGTGTATTTTCTGAATGTAGTATTTACACAACTTATACAATCAAAGCAATTTAGATATACTTTTTTCATAGTACGTTCTAGTGGGAACTGAAGTTATATTGATGCAGGATTCTGGAATTCCTTATTCCAGAATTCCACCCTAAACTGATATAGTTGAAAAGGGAGATACTTTGTGAGGCAAACCCTACTGATTGTAAGAACTTCCTGGATTTTTCAGTGTTACATCCTATTCTTAGATTTATTAATATGCATTTAATTGGAATGTACTAATGTATACATGAGCCTTTTTTATTTCGTGTGTTTTGAAACACAGAAGATACGTCCTTAATATAGACTGATTTTTCTTTAATTGCCCCTTTTTTTTTTTCAGTCATAAGCTCTAACTCCAGTAAATACGTTTCAACTAGTGTCAGGTATAAATATGTGTTATTAAAGGAAGGTGACATTCAGTGTCTCCCCAGTGAAATTTCAAAATATTTGGAAATTTAAATAATGTACTTTCATGTCTTTATCCTCCAAATATGCTCTTTCAGAATCTCAAAACCTAGAATGTTAGCCAAACAGCTACTCTACTTGAAATTAAAGGCACAGTAAGACCAGTGCAATTGCTAATCAAGTAAATATCTAACTGTATCCTATATTATAAGCAGCTTTATAAAAATAACAGCAGATTATACGTTCCTTGCGATGTATTTGCTATTACAGAAGACTCTTCAATCCAGACATTTTTCCTATTTTAGAGCAAAATGCAAACACATTCACTCTTACTGTGTACATTTTACTTCTCTTTTTAGATGAGTGATGGAAAAATAAACATGAAATGAAAGCACGTGGAGATAGTTTATATCTTCACAAGTCATCTAGGAAAGGGTGTAGAAAGAAGAGTTGCTGTTGTTTCACGATACAAAGCGCTTTTTCAACCTTCTTGGCCGTTTTAAGTGAATTTTTGTTTTGAACATACCAAATGCTGTGGATACAAACCTTCAGCTGCTTCAAAAGGCAAGGCAGATGCTCCCATCCTACTTGAGGTGGACTCTCTTTGAGATCATTGCGCTTGCATCGGTTTGACCTGTGTCAAATGCAAGGAGCAGAAGCCAGTGCTGCAAAGCTTAGCTGAAGCAGCTGGCTGACTGACCAGCCCAATCATCTCAGAAGCCAGCGGGGCCATGGGTGCGACTGAAAATAAGTATTTGCTTAGGTGTGAATAGGGTATGTATTTAGCTATGCCCTTAATTAAAAATTCATAGAAAAATATCAGTATCCAAGCAGTGTGGACGTTAAAAAGACAAGAAGATATGTTACAGAAGTGGCAGTGCAGCTGCTCTGCAGATTGAGTTGGGTTGGTTAATTTACTGCTTGCTTTTTTCTGATGAAACTGCCAGTAGGTAGAGGAGCCTTTGGGTGGGTAGAAATAAACTTCGGCGTGAGTAGTCAACATTACATCACCGTTCATTTAGAGAGGCCACCATTTTTTTTTTTGGAGGGGGCGTGGAGAGTTTTAGTGCGAATTACTCAGTCTTGACTGCTCAGCACATTACCACAGAAGTAACTAAGGATTCGTAAATAGATTTTTATGTTTTGAAAATAAAGTACTTTTCTAAGATTTTTGTCAGGAACTTTTTTTTTTACTGCGTTTTGTATACATTATGTAATTAAATGAGAAGGAATAAATGTTATGCCTAAGTATAAAATCTATACATAGCAATTAGAGGCTTGAAATTTATATGTATAAAGCGTATTTAGGAATTATTTCACCGATTACAGAATAAGGGAATATAGTCCTATTGCAGAGGAGTCTTGTCTGTCGCTCTGTGTGGTTACTTAGTAAAGCATCGCATTTGCCCAAAGGTCTGAAGGAGCCTAAAATTGCATGTAAAAATACATTGCAGCTTGATTGAGCTGTATTTGAAATGATGATGGAGGATGAAGGACAATGTGAAATTTGTTCTTGCTTAGAAAACCTCCATCTTTTCATTTATGCTAAACGTAGCAAGTTATAATCTCCTCAAATACAGTGTGTCCCAAATTCCTGTTTCATTTCTAATTTGAGTGTTTGTTTTTTTTTTTTAAATCTCCAAGGAGGTTATAGAAAGTAATAAAAGCATATATAGGGAGATTGCTGTGCTTGAAAACGGCCGTCGTGTTTTCTCCGTTTAGTGCCTGTGTGTTTTAGTTGGTTCAGTTAAAGGGTGAAGTTCTCCCCTCTCCTGCTCACTCCCCTGTACTGGAGTCATTGCAGCTGTTCTCAGGAAAGTAAAACAGTAAGGATATTTGCTGACCTAGCAATGTTTTCTGTTACCAAAGCAAAGGATTTTTCCTCATGTGTGTAGCCTCGTACTGACATGTACCCTTCCTAGCAAAGAACTATTCAACAGATAAACATTTCTTCACTGCTTCAAACTGATGTATGGTCTTCACTTTCTCAACTGATAGGAAAATATAACTTAAAAGTAGGTTGGGTTTTTTTTTTCTTTTGCATTCCCTGTCTTAAGCTTTTGTTTTATATGAAAAGTGTGCTAAATAGAATTGGGCTAATACTTTTTTTTTTCTTTCCCGTGAATTATTCACTGGAAGCATGGCTGTGGTATAGAGAATGTTATTTGTAATTTGTATCAAATTCACAGACTAGTTTTAAATATTGTCAAAAGTTTACATGTGAACAAAATAGGAAATGGTGAAGTATCCTCTCTAAATATACTGTGTCCTGTGTCAGAAGAGAGATCTGAAAAAATGTTTCCCTCCACTCAGAAGGATTATCACTGACACAAATATTACAATAATACTGTAATATGATAATATTAAGATGGGATTTTTTTTCCAGATGAGAGGAATGATATCAGTACTGATGTTAAATTAATCCAAGTAATTAATTTTTTTCTCACTGAATGAGGGGCCTACCAAACAGCTGAAAACTGTGAGATGCTCACCAGCTATTCTGGACAAGCGGAGCAGGGAGAGGGTCTGTGAATGGAGTCAAGAAGTGGTTCACACCAGGGATATATAAAGGATTGTCTTTGGTTTAGTTAGAACATCTCATGTAGTCCAAACAAGACCTTTTCTTCTTTTTCTTCATACTGAAGAGAACAGAATTTTCTTTTTTTTTTTTTCTCTATCCCCCCCCCCCTTTTTTTTTTTTATCCTGACCTCTAGTTCTAGTTGGTCCTATTTTTGATCTCAGATTGGCTAGCAATTATTCATATAGCTCTGGTGTGTAGCAACTTTGTATTTGGTGTGAAGTTACTTTTAGAATCATAGAATTGTCTAGGTTGGAAGAGACCCTTGGGATCATCGAGTCCAACCATTTACCCTACTCTACAAAGTCCTCCCCTAACTTTTTAAAAGTTTTTTTTTTTTTGAAGTTCATCTTTTTATTAAAATCTTACTCACTTATTGCTCAAAAATATTCATGAGTGTTCTGACTTTCCATGCACTTTGGAAGACGTATGCCAAACCGCGAGATTTTTTGATAAAGTATTGCTTTTAAATCAAGCTTGTTTAATGAAAATTTGACTTTCAGATGGAAAGCCTGACTTCAAAACCCAACTTTTTATATTGTGGAAGTAATATATGCTTTTGAAACAGTTGCGGTTTTGAAACAGTTTTGAAACTTGGGGTTTTTTTGCAGCTGACTTGAACTCAGTTAACTACTGCACATTTAAAAACGCTTCCCTGTTTTTTAAATTGATGTAGTTTTATACTGTGCCATATATCGAGACGAGTCTAGCAATGAGTAACAGCAGAAGGCAGGCTAGGGAAACTATTATGTCATTTATATTCGTTTTTAGGCAGAAGGCTCTTCGGAGTTTTAGGGTGAATTTGGTTGTCTTGAGTAAGTCGATGAATTAAAGCTTCGGCAGTGTGGTTAACTTCAAGGCTTTGTGTACGGTGGCAAGGGCTGCCTGTTGATTTTGTGTGTTTCCTTGCTTCCACACAGCTGAGAAACACAAATTTCTGCAAGGAGCACTTTACGAGTAGTTTAGCATGGCAGGCCTCCGGAATAGATTTTCTTGGTTCTAAACAGATAAATGCCAAGACAGAGAGAGATACAATAGGAGCAATTCATATATGCTTTTTTGGGAGCAAGATGGGATCTCCACCTGCTTGTACTTACTTTGGACTTTTCCTAAACTCAGACGGCTCCAGGGACCTGAATCTGAAAGGTGCTGAGCATTTCTGACCCCAATCCATCAACCAGCATGCTTCTCGTGCGACGTTGCGCTCACGGCGCTGTGATTACTCATGGTTTTCTTACTTTGTACTAGTGCACACTTTACAATGCTTAATAGTTTCCATTTCATTGTTGAATATCATCTATTCTTCCTCCTGTAAAGGGTTTTCTTTTTGTATTTTTTGTTTCTGTTGCAACTGCCGGCCCCAAATGGTTTGTCTGTGTTCTTTGTGGATGAAAAGCTAGGTGGTGTTGCTATTTTGTGTTTTTTGTTTTTTTTTTTAGAATTGTTTGTTATGGTGTTCATCCATATACACCTAGTCTTTCTTTCCCTCTGCTGGAAATACTATCTGTTCCTATTCCTGCTTTTTTACATGCAAATTCCTTAATTCCTTGGGCCTTTTTTTCCCCCTTCCCCCCCTCCCCCTCCCCTTTCTTGACAGAGAAGTAATTGTAATTTTAATATCAAGATGCATTCTCTGGTGTGGTGACATCTCTGGTGTGATGACTGATATACTGTCTTTTTGTCTAGTTTATTTTATTGAGTATTTTTTCTAAAGTCTTTGAATCAAAGAGTATGCTTCCTCCGTTCATTTGCGTGCTATATTTCTTTGCAGCACTGAATACCTAAGAACAATACCAGCAATGTGTTTGTTAAATTAATTAATGTATAAATTAAATAAAATTAGAAGATATGCATCAAGGCAAAAAAGCATAAATGCCATTATGATATAGTTTAGATTCTAGGCATTGTACTGTGCTGACTGCCACAAAATTATTTGGCCAATATAGTGAGTGCACATATTTTTCTTAATTGGAAACTGTATTTATTTCATGCAGTGTCACAGGGAAGGTATAATACAGTTTGTGAGTTCAGCCTTTGTATACCCAATGGTATATATGGTATAGTCTGTTTCCCAGAGGTCCATACGGGGGCCAATACTGTTTAAACTCCTCATAATGACTTGATTAGTGGGGCCGAGTGAACCTCAGCAAGTTTGCAAGTGACACCAAGTCGGGGATGGTAGTTGATATGCCGGAGGCTGGGAACTGCCTTTCAGAGGGACCTTCACAGGTTGGACAAATGGGCATAAGGGAGCCTCCTGAAATCCAAGGAAAACAACTGTGGTGTCCTACACCTGAGATAAAAAATTCTGATTAGATATAAGGAGAAATATTTTGCCTCTGAGTTAGTTAGTAGACAGTCAGTATGTGACTGAAGAATACCCTGAACAGCCTCATCTGACACTAAAGTTGTCCCTGCTTTACAAGGGACAACTTTACCAGAAGACTACCAGAAGTTCCTGATGATATAAATTACTCTATGCATTTAGAGTATGGCTGCATTAATTGTTTCAAAGGCACGAGCGGTGGCATCTGATTAGGCATGCAAGCAAAATTGTATGACTATGCAAACATTTCTCAATAAAGGCTAACCCCCCTTGAAAAGGGAGGGTATTATCAATATTTCAGTAGTTTAGAGGCGTGTTCAAGCTGAAATTTCAGCAGGTCTGTTTTTATTTATTTATTTTTACTGTTACTATTCCTGCCTATTTCTGCAGTGGATGACTTCTTTACACTAAAAAATTGGATTAGGTTGCCAGCACCTGCAGAATATGGAGGAGAGATTTCCCTACCTAAAAGGACATATTTTTGAATAACCTCTTCTAGTCTGAAGTAAAAAAGAAAGAAGGGGGGGGAGGAAGTGATTTTTAGGGTCTGTTGTACTAAAAGAAAAAAAAAGTTAAAGAAAAAAAAGGGTGCATAAAACAGACGGTTTTATTTAAAGCATCCAAAGCTGATAAGGAAAAAAAAAGGGGGATACAACACACAGGCTGCAAATGCGGTTCTCATGATTTAAATCTGGAAGGCTGTACAGTACATCTGTTTAACATCTTGCAGTTTCAAGAACTCTGCCTTGAAAACCTTCTGTCACAGTGACACATGAAATAAAAGGTTATGTTATGACTTTCAGATGCAAACCTGTAAAAGGTTTATCTAATAGCATGCCATCTTTTATTAACCCATTGCTGCTGCTCACCTATAACTCTCTTTTGCTAGCAGTTTTAGGAGACATTCTACTGTGTAATGAAAAGAAACGTCAACTCAGACTGCAAAAGTAATTCTGTAATGGCATTAAATGACTTATTTGCCACATGTAAATGGAAAACTTACATATCTGTATACCTCCTCATGTGTTTTCTATATTGCTCTTAATATTATTCAGCTATATAATTTTTTCTTTGATTACAGAAATTCTGGTTATTCTATTTCTGACATAAACTGTGAGAACCATGGGAGTGGCACAGAATAATTTGAACAGTTTCAAGATTTATGATACCTTAAGGGATAAAACACTAGAATGGCTTAAAGATGGTATTCTGGATTCAGAGGTCTGAGTTTAAGGCTATGAAGTTAAAAAAAAAAAAAAGGTGTAATGGTTCTCATTAATATTTATTACTTCTGCAACTCAGAATTTGAAAAAATTATCAACCTTTGCTCATAGAAAAAACTGTAGTATAAAAGTTGTGTTGTCAAAATCTTCTTGACAGAGCTGTGCTAGGAAGGGTTTATCAGGCTAGGTTGAAGTTTCCTTAATTATAGAAAATGTGATTAGTGCAAGAGTGGTGTGGTCCTTCAGGGTCCTACAGAGGAATTTCTTAGGACCCCTAGCGCAAGACACAGGGCATGCTATGATCCATTTACTGGGAAAATTTCCTTTAATTTAGCTCTGAAACCAGAATTTGGGGCAAACTGCCCTGGCTTGCCTGCCCCTGACGTGTTAGTACTGATATTGCTCAGAGTCAGAGAGAAGCGAGGGGCTTTATGTGCTGCCCAGGGATGCTTCGTACCTTGCCGGATCGGGCTGTGCAAATTTTCATCCAAACTTAATGGTTGAGGTCTAGTGGTTCCAAAATTACAGAGCCCAGAGCTTGATTATAATGCTTCTCACTCCCATGGTTTTTCGGAGTGACTTTGGTGAAGTTACTCAGCGAGGTAGTGCTGTCTGTGGTTTCCATATTTACACAATGCGGAGAGTAATATTTACCTTGCTGAAACGTGCTTTGATTCATCGTCTGCAAAGCACTTCGGGGGGGTTCCTTGGTTGAAATTCCGAGGAGGTTATATGTTATTTAATGGGTCGAAGTGTGATTTGTGTGGTTTGCTGTTACGAGGCTTTCCCCGAGAAAGAAGGGCGATTTCTTTACCTCCGGGAGCCGATGCCACGCACGCAGCAGACGCGTCCCGACAGCGAGCTCCGCTGTGTGACCTACAGCGAGTGGGTGTGTGAAAGAGAGAGAGAGGGAGAGATAGCATTTCCTTCATAGACATCCACACCCTCTGACCCAGACTGGAGAAGAATCTGCTTTGCAGAAGGTTTGCTTCAAGGGATTTTCCACATGTATTTTATTATGTTAAAGCTGATAGTGGTGACAAGTTGCACATTAAGTAACTGTTCCTTCAAAAAATGTGCTGTTTATATTCTCTTTAGGAAAAGTGATGTAATTCTGGGTTTCTCAGATAAACAAAGTCATTCCGTTATAGAATATGCTGCTATTGCATATGAACCTTGCTCTCATCTGCCCCATACCTACTCATTTTTAGGCCTCTGGCTTTATATGATGATTACCTTCATGTTTAGGGACAAATGTATTCATATTCACTAAGTTAGTAGCCAGTGGTTTCCACCAGGGAAATAAGTTTAGTATGCTGTTAGTAATTCGGTTTCTAAAGTATCGGCGAGGTCCTCCGCGTAAGAGGCAGTGAAACATGTGGTCCTAATCATTCCCTTAAAAAGGAGACATGGTCTATTTTCCATTAGGAATGGTGCTTACAGCAAACGAGTAAATACGGAACGAAATTTACACATGTATTGTAACTTTAGCGTGCGCGTATGCGTTCGAACACGCGTGTATCACGTGTATGCTTAGGCACACTCCCTGTGAGCGTAACACGATGACTGCTGTTAACACAGCCAGGCTTCGTGGGCAAGTTGGTTGGTAGAAGAACTGGAAAATGCAGTGATTTTCAAATTTTTCCCACCCCTAACTCCCCCCCCGCCCCAGCCAGCATAGGTCACA